>JAHHFK020003915.1:0-204797 GCA_024533555.2 Aedes koreicus | reverse complement strand
TGAGATTGGGAATGAGTACGAAGTACATGGGTCTCTGGCAGTAGAGTACTCAGTCAGAAGGTCCATCCGAATGGTATAGTTAAACTTTTATTCGTAAAATTCTCTAAATTTTCTGTTGTGCATGGATAATAACCGTTATTTACAAGACTGATTGTTTTTGCTCACCTAAATAATTATCTAATGGGGCTACAGACGCTTAAACCGCAGACACACAGTCGACTTCATCTCATTTTCCTGTGTAAAAACATGGCTTCCCTTAAGATATCAAGTAGCAGTAACCTAACAGATGGCGCCACAGATTTGTTTTTATTGGTAAGGGAGAAATGGTTTGCCAGTCAATCTGTCAAATTTAATGTAGCAATAAGTTAACCAGGTGGAGCTACTGTGCAAGATGATTCCAATGTAATTAGATTTGAAATTTTACTCAACAGTTTTGAATTGTTCGGTTCGAGCTTGAATGTCTGTATTTCTGGTTTAACCTAGTTATACAACACTGACTCCACGCAACCTTTTTAAGTAACATTTTTTTATAAGACAAAATAAAAAACATTTTTTTTTTAAGACAAAATAAACTTATGGGTGTTGCATTTACGTGGTAACATTTGTACAGTTAAAAAGTTTCTTTTTCCTTAAAATTTCACCTATCTTTTTGAGTCATACTAAAATACTATGTTCGACAATACTATGCTTTCAAAAATTGATTTACTGAGGAAAACCATAATTTACGGCAAGCAAATAACTCTTGCAAGGTTAAATAATGAGCTAGATAAATGGTGTCTTTAGCAAAGTTGCTTCAAATGACATATTCTACAAAAGAAGCTTCTAACAACATTCTTTTTTAATGTTAGTAGCTTTTTTAAAGTTAGCAACAGCATTAGGTATTAGGTATTGTTATAACCTACCTTCATCACAAGATGGTCATTTTTCATAGAAACAACTTTGTAGAAGACACCACTATAGTAAACGCTACCTTGAAAAATGGCTTCTGCGATCACTGTGCTCCGGCTTCAATAAGCCAAATCGATTGACGTTCCTTGTATCGTTTGCCCTACTGCCAAAACTGGCTTTGCCGCAGTGTCCCCCTACTTGATCCGCTTTCCGATCCACCTTGCTCATAGCGCACCTTTTCTTCTTGTGCCATAAAATACTTCAGATCAAGAAGTGAACACTGAAAAGTATTGGTGTGTGATTAAGAATGCCAATTTAATTCTCTAAACGCATCAAGCTTTCGGTCATCCATCCTTCTGGAAAGCACAATGAAGGAAGACCCTAAACATTTCTGGACATAAAGCGTGTCCGGAAATGAAATTTGTATCATCGCACGAACGTTATAGGCTTAACAGAAATCCAAACAAATATTTTCCTCAATATTTATTTTCCTAAAGTGCGTTCCTTTACACTATTGTAATAATAGATTTAAATTTCACTTTCACGCCCAAACTTTCGGACTTTAGATTTGACCCCTGCAATCAAGGTTTGGGCAAGCTTCTCTCCTCTAGTTTTGTAAGCTTTTGTCCACTTCTGCTTGAAGTTTTGAACCGATTCCAACTCTCTACCCATTTTGCGACAATCATCCTTCATTATTGCCCAACATTTCTCGATCGGTTGGAGCACTGGACAGATTGGAGGATTAATGTTACGAGGTACCACAATGACATTATTTTCCTCGTACCATTTCTTCGTCATTGTTGAGTAGTGGCAAGATGCCAAATCGGGCCAAAGCCGGGTGTTTTGGGAATGCTGCTTTCGAAGTGGCAATAGGCGTTTTTGAAGGCACTCTTTGTTGTAGATTTCAGTGTTAATATTCCCGGTTGAGATAAATGGTTGGCTGATTTTATCGCACGTACAGATAGCTTGCCAAACGAGATATTTTTTCACAATTTTTTTTTTCTATTTTCTGTTTTTTAAACTTAAACTCTAGGCTTCCTTTGCCCTTCGTAGAGTAAAATTTATTACCAGGGAAAAGTCAGGTATGTTTCCTCGTCCTCGGTAAGAATGAGCTCAGTCCACATCTCACTTTAATATCCTGCACGGTGCACTTAGCTACATCCACTTTTTTGGCAACATCTCTGACCGACATGTTGGGCTTCCTCTTGTATACCTTCACCACTTGTTTCTCTTCTTGTTTGTTGCGTTTTCCCCTTTTCGACCGCCTGGTTGGCTTCCTCGGAACGGTTTTGATTTGTAGAAACTTGCGGATGACATTCGACACCATTTGTTGCGTCACCCCGACCGAATTCGCGATTGTTTTCTGTGAACGGTTAGGATTTTCAAACCACTTGTCCAAAATAAAATCTCGCATCTCCTGTTGTCGAGACGCCATTTTCAAAACCTCAATTTAAAAGTAAAAAATATGCACGTCGACGCGCTTTATTTGCGCAACCGAACCAAAACCGTGCTTCTTTTTAACCGATAACCAACTACATCAAGGTTGAAGGAGGCATCCATAAAACCGGAATCGTACATGATGTCCGAAACTATCGAGGACATCCATTTTGAGCTGCATTCCAGAAATCTTTGTGAGAATGATTTGAATGGTGTGGGGTTTCTTCATCCAGCATCACGATGATCAGCATGGATTTATCAAGAAACGATCAGCAACGACAAACCTCATGAGCTACGTATCTAGGTTAATCAACCAACGGTCTGGAAAAGCGGCAGCAAATCTTTGCTGTGTGTGTGGATTTCTTGAAGACTTTCGGACAAGCTTCCCAAAAACTTGTTAAAAAACTCAAACGGATTGGCTTGCTTGGCTGGTTGACCAGTTGGATTGCATCAAAAAGAGCGAACACGAAATTAATGCAACATTTTCAACTGGCTGTAACTTTTTTTCCCTATCAGAAAGAAGTTAATCAAATTTTGCACACTTCCGCTTTGAAGTGTATTGTTTACATTCTGTGAATTGCGTAGTTGTGTGGTTTGTTGTGAACAAGATGGAAGTGAATCAAATGGAGACACGTAAAACATTGTTTAACGCTCACATGGCAAATCCGGAGCCCATCGTGCTTTGGGAAAAATGCTGCAAATCTTTAATTAAACCGCCTCAAGGGTACTAAAAAGGTTCAACGACCGGTTGGCTTTGGATCACAAGCGTGGAACAGCAAGGCGACCGGGAGCAGGGCGAAGGAAGCCGGAGGGAAGGTTATGAGTAATTTCACCCGAAATTCCAACATTTTAACACATGATGTTGCCAAAAAGGTCGGCGTTTCGCAAAGTTGCGTGCAGAAGGTCAAGGCAAGAGCTGAATTGCATTCATACATTGTTCAAAACTTCCCAAACCGCGATGAACGGCAGCAAACTGTTGTCAAAACCCATGCTAGGAAACTCAATACGGAAATGTTGAATAGAGTTGAAGAAACATACGCAAAGCTGACCTCCAAGTAATGCAAGAACAGGAGTTTTACTCCGGAAAAGAAAAATTCAAGATGGATGATTGAAAGAAATTGTCGAAATTTGCACCGGGACACCTCATTTGACAATAATCTGTACATGTGGAAATCGAAGTGAAATTTTTGTCATCAATGGTAAAATTTAAGCTTGTAAGATTTTTGACATTTTTTGAGCTTCACAATAAAAACACAAATTTGACTGGGTGACACCATTCTAAAAGTGTGCTAAAATGGTATGAGACTAATTCGGTGCATTTGTCCTCAAGAAAATGAATCCACCGAACTGCCATGAACTACGTCCAATTGAAGCTTATCGGGCCATGATGACGCAGGAACTCAGAAAGATCATGGAGAAAGTATAGGATGAAAATTACACACAACTTACAAACTTACAAAGAAAACCCTAATGGGGTTGTACGCAGAGGTGACGAAGGACTACGTAGCAACTCAAGCATTGAACGCTTTAGCGAACGGATCGATCCTAGTTGTAATATGTGTTAAGTTTTATAAATGTTTTCAACACTTGATTAATTTTATGTGTTGATAAAACGGTCCGTTGTATGTGTCTGAGCGAAGTGAAATAATTGCTCGTTTTGTGATGAACCACGGATATAGTCGATCATTAATTGTACGTGCCGTGCCATTTTATCGGTTCTCGATTGCTACTCAACCTATAATCTTTGGGCGAATAATTAAGAATCATTTTGAGCAAATTTCCGTCCCGTCGTGTGGCGGTCGATATTGCTGCGTGTGCATACTTGAAGGCGATTTCCAGAAACCACGTGTGTGACGGTGGGAGAAGAAAAAAGGCATAACGTTCAAGATTTTTCAAAAGTATGTGGCCGAAATTAATAATGTCCTCTATAAGAATCGATGCGTATTTCCGATCGATTGGTGCAAAAAAATTTAAAACCTTTGGAGACACTGCTGAGATATTAACGCTCAAAACCTGACCACTTTTCGTGACGGTCGCTATTCAATTTTTTTTTAAATTGTACCCCAGTATAGAAAACAAAGACGCAGTCCTAAGTCCAAATGAGAAAAAGGTACTGGAGACGACTGCACAACCTCTTATAAATGGCGTGAAGCAAAAATGTCGAGAATTTAACCAAACAACCTCGAATAATTCATTCACTGTATGTGAATTGAACTGAATACATGTATAAAGCAGCCCTGCCAATGTGGTTTTTATCCGATAAAAAAAAATAGATTTTATAGTAAATAAACTGTGTTGCAATAATTTCGTGTTTGCCTTTTAATTATCCTTTTTAGCGTGATGAAAACCAGCCCATTATACTGCGAAGTTGCAAAAAAGAGCTTTTTTGAAATGCCGGCCCAGCCACTAGATGGTAGGATTCGTTTCCCAGCCCGATCCGAAAACATTCCAGAATGCGAATTCAAAAACGGCACAGGCATCGGCGGTTCAATCAATAAATGTAGAACTGTATCTAGAACAAGTTGCGAGCCGAGTGTGAGCAATACATGTATACCTTGATTATACATACACGACACTTAGGTCTACCAAAACAGATTTCTCGAAAATGACAAACCAATTGTAGAAATCATTAACAGCATTAGATAGAAGACCGTTTCTCTGCGTATCGATAAAATATGTTTGTAGAATTGATTTGCCCGTAGCGAGAAATCCTCATTAGAGGATCTTAGTACCGTATGCATCAAATCGAGGTATATCTGTAATAAGCTAGAAATGTCAAGAATGAAAAAAGGATCTCTTTGATCCCTTGATTAGAAAAACTTAGTGGTTGCGTTGGCTGTAGCATTGTATAATAATCCACCTCCCCGGAAATGTTTTCAATTCTTTTGAGAACAATACTCTCAATGGCGGTGTACCATGTGTTCATCTCCATGGCCTTCTTTTTATGCATCAAAGTTTTCCATTGTTCTTCTTCATTAGCCCTGTAGGTAGAAGTTGTGTGAACTAAAACACGTGTCCTAGCCGTAACAGCTTACGTCATCGCCACAAAGAAAATACAGATATATTTATATTATGCCAATACTAATAATTAGACACAAGGAGTTAGGGAGAAAGGCGAAAGCACTACTTTGGTTGCTGACCGACTCCCGTCACTCATTACCCTAACCCAACTGTATTCAAACCATACGACATGATTTCTTGTAATTAGTGTATGCGTGACATGTTCCAAAAATAAAGCCGTTTGAATTGAATACGGCATAGTAAAAGTGATGATTGACGGGGTAGCCGAAGTAGTGCTCCACCCTATTGAACCAACGCATTTTAAAATACTATGTACGTCGTCAAACGAATCATTTTACGGGGATATCCGGCGTCCGGGTGACAGGTTAGAAAATAGGATTCCAGATTGTGTGAATGGGGTGTGATTCAATTCAATCAAGATTGGTAGGTATTCAGTACTCCCGTACAGCCTAAAAGACACACCCACTTCGAGTTAATACGTAATTAATTTATGAAGTGTTCACCACCGCCTTGCACATGTGTGGCCTCAATTTTCTTTGAACTTTACTTTCCTGGTAATAATCGTGCGGTATGCCTCGTTCCAATGATAGGGCGTGCTTGTATCGCATTTGGAATGGTAAAAGTGTTGCATATTTCATAACTGAAGCGCAGTCCTCTTATTATTTTGTTCAAAAATGCTTTTGATGGCCTAAAAATGTTCAGCTTTCAGTAGGTGGACTGAATATTATAGTAGTTTGCTAACCAAAGTGGTAACCCTACACAGACATGGCATGACACATGTTTCACAATAGTGGATGGTGATGCATTGGTTTATTATTACATAGAACGAATGTATAGTTTTGATTAACGTAGCTGTTCCTTCGGTAAGGAACAGGTTGCTTCGTTCTGTGCTTAGTTTGTATTCAGTGTCTTAATTAAAAACGATTTTTAATACACATATTCTCACGAATGTAAGATGCACTGTACATTTTCTTTACGGACTTTACACACCGGTTGGAAATTTATGCTTGGCAAGAACGCCAATATTGCAAGTTTTGCAATCATATCTTAGTAAAACCACATGATTCGGAAAAGGCAATTATCTTCATCCATAAAGCGTTTTGTAAAATAAACGAAGCCATTCAAGTGTGTCCGGCTGACATTTCAAGCTTATTGCTTTCGAAATTTGCTTATTGCTTGCTCTCACCTTAGTGTTCTATATGCACTTCCACAGTTATTAGTTGAGAGCTTTCGATGCCAAGTACCATTTTTGCATTAGTATGATTGTGTGGCTAGATAAATGTTCCTTTACGAAAAATTCCTAGACAATATCGGGAATCGAACTCAGCCACCTCCAGCATGGTGTTACTTTGTAGCTGCGCCTTTACCGACTGAGCTAAGGACTGGTTGCACATAAATTGCTCGAATTAATATTAATATTAATTTCGCTTGTGCCTCAATCCTTCAACCCTTTCCAATGGGTGGCAATAACCACCAAAACCGGAACATTGTTTATGTGCGTTGTGTATATCCCACCTGATCGTGTCAACAACAGCAGCCTCATCGATAAGCACACTCTTTCTTTGGATTGGATCGTGTCACAAATGGGACCCAGCGACAACATCGTCGTTGTGGAAGATTTCAACCTCAGCACGATTTCATGGCATGTTGATACCAACGGCTTCCACTATCCAGATACTTCATGTTCGTCATTCAGACCAGCATCTCTCTCCTTGCTTGATGCTTATTCTACCGCAAGACTTCGGCAAGTTAACGGCATTCCGAATAACAACAATCGTTTGCTGGATGTATGCTTCATTACTGAAGAACTGGGTCAAAGATGTTCTTTCATTCAAGCTCCAGCACCACTTGTCAAAAGCTGCAGAAACCATTCCCCTCTGCTACTGACGCTGGAATTAAATCCTGAGTACAGCTTCCATAACAACTTCGAAAATGTTTATTATGACTTCAACCATGCTGACTACGAGGGAATGAACAACTTTCTCGCCGACTTGGACTGGAACACGACTCTTGCAAACGGGGATGCAAATTTTGCTGCTTCGACTATGTGCTGTATTTTGCTTTACGCCGTCGATCAATTCGTGCCTAAGAAAATCAACCGTAAGCCTCCCAAACCTGCCTGGTCAAACTCTGACCTCAAACACTTGAAACGAGTTAAAAGGGCTGCTTTAAGGAAACACAGCAGATATCGCACCGATTCCACGAGGGCAAACTACGCTCGCGCCAACGACGATTACAAATACCTCAATAACAGCTTGTACAACGCCCATCAGTTTCAATTGCAGAGTCGTCTCAAAACGAACCCGAAAAGCTTCTGGCGGTTTGTGAACGAACAACGGAAAGAAACCGGCTTACCCTCTACTATGACTGATGGCACTCTTGAAGCTGACACTATCGTGGATATCGCCAACTTGTTCCGTACGCAGTTCAGCAGTGTCTTCTGCGACGAAATTCTGGACGCCGAGAGCCTCGAATCGGCTACTAGCAATGTTCCCCGCATGTCTGTATTTGGCTCTGCTTTCACTATTCATAGTGATATGGTGATTTCAGCCGGGAAGCAGATGAAAACTTCAACTGGATGCGGTCCTGACGGTATTCCTTCAATTGTCCTGAAGCGTTGCCTAAACACGCTTGCTGCGCCCCTAGCTACGGTGTTCAATTTGTCTGTAACTTCCGGCGAGTTTCCTGAATGCTGGAAAGAGTCATTTGTATTCCCAATACACAAGAAGGGATGCAAACGGTCCGTCGCCAACTATCGTGGGATTGCTGCACTAAGCTCTGTATCCAAGCTATTTGAACTAATTGTTCTCCAAAGGCTGGTCAATGACTATTCACAGACTATTTCTCCAGACCAACACGGTTTTGTGCCCAAGCGCTCGACGGCGACCAATCTAACCGTATTTACATCGTTCATCATGCGCGAAATGGAACGCGGTCATCAAGTAGACGCCATTTACACAGATCTCTCTGCGGCCTTCGATAAAATGAACCATCAGATTGCCATTTCTAAATACGGCAATATGGGGGTTCACGATCAGTTGTTGAACTGGCTCCATTCATACCTGACTGGTAGAACTATGTCCGTGAAGATTGCCGATTACGCCTCATCTAGCTTTCCGGTAGCATCCGGCGTTCCTCAAGGTAGCCACCTCGGCCCATTCCTTTTCCTGCTATATATGAACGACGTGAACTTGGTCCTCAAATGCCTGAAATTATCCTACGCGGATGACCTGAAGCTGTACTACGTTATAAAATGTCCGGAAGACGCCCACTTTCTTCAGCAGGAACTGCAAGTGTTCGATAACTGGTGCCGAATCAACAGAATGTCCTTAAATGTATCCAAATGCTCAACTATCTCCTTCGGCCGAAAACGTGCGATGTATCTTCACGACTACATCCTTCGAGGTACGCGCTTGAAACGAGAAACAACGGTCAAGGATCTGGGAGTAATGCTGGACTCCAAACTGTCGTTCAAGGTTCACATTTCGTATATTGTTTCCAAGGCCTCTTCGCAGCTAGGATTTATGTTCTGCTTCGCAAAAAACATCAAGGACGTTTACTGTCTGAAGGCATTATACTGCTCTTTGGTTCGCCCTTTCTTGGAATACTGTGCCATCGTTTGGTCCCCTTTCTACCAAAACGCAGTCCAGAGGATCGAAGCTGTTCAGCGAAGGTTTATACGCTTTGCTTTGCGACATCTTCGCTGGCAAGACCCTCGCAGATTGCCAAGTTATGAAAGTCGGTGTAAGCTCATCAACCTGGAACTGTTGGAAGGTAGGCGTATGGTAGCCAAAGCGTGTTTCATTGGTGATCTGCTTCAAGGAAATGTTGATTGTTCCGTTCTACTGGATCTCTTGACCATCAACACTCGACGACGAAATCTCCGTTTACAACAGTTCTTCGTGTTCCGGCACTCAAGGACCAACTACGGAAAACACGAACCTGTGCAAAGCATGTGCCGCGTTTTCAACAGCTGCTATAATGTGTTTGATTTTAATGTATCCCGTGATGTTAATAAGCGTTGTTTCCGTACATGTCTTTGTTAAGTTTTGTTAATTTTCGTATGTAATTTAATTTTTTAAAGGGTCATTGGGATGAACATTTTTATCTGTTAACGAAAAAAAAATAAAAAAAAAATAAAATAATGTAAAATCATACGCTGATTCCAAGCACGAGGAACAAATTATTTTTAAGTGGAACCGTTTTCGAGACATACTAAAATTTTGAAATTTAGGTGGTTGAATAAGCATTTTTATTGCAATGTTTATAATTTTGGTTGTATAGCTACAATTGTTAATCTTTGCTGCACGAAATAAAAGTTAAATTAATTTTTCATCGACACGAAAACTTTTTTTTTTGTCAAATTAACCAGTTTTTGGTTTATTATGATTTGGTTGACTATTTCATAGATTTTTTAGCATTTTTACATAAAAATCAACTTTCAATCAACATTAAATACAAAAAAAAAATTTAGAGAAAATATTTAAGCTACTCCAAAAGTATCTAGAAAACAAAAGTATAGTAAGAATCGGATAAAAATTGAACAAGTTCTTGTCACTTTAGTATGAGTACCGGTATTTAACATTTTCTAGTGCTGAAAATTTCAAAATACCGTTAGAGACAGAAAATACTGATTTGAGATGGAAAAAATCATGTTAAAAACAGTTTTTTTACTATTTTATTTATTCGGAAAGCTCAATTGCGTTAATTTTACGGAGTCGATAATTCTTTTTTTTTTAAATAATAAATGACTTAAGGGGGTAGTACACTCTGCAGGTTTCGAAAAATTGACTGACTTCTTTGAAGTGTCTACTACATCGTAAACTTTACCCGAAGTGTCTGAGAAACTCCTTTTCAAAGTTACAGGCCGAAAAGCGAAGCACTGTCGACCGACCGTTACGGGTCAGAATGGGCTATGTTTTTAGTTCAAATTATTCCCGCGTATTGCCAGATGACTCAGGTATTGTATTAATTCAGTTTTGATGGTTTTCCTACACATTTCATACAGTCTGTGGCAATCTGTCATTTGATAAACAAGTTTCACGGGCACACCGGTAGCTTTTCGGCAAAAATGACAAATAAACGACTAAAACTTAGGCATTTCCGGTCACAACGCAGTTCTTGAAAGGCCGCCGTATACTTAACCGGTATTTATTTATTTTATTTATTCATACGGGTATATCCGCTTGTAAACAACCCTATAATTAATCGTATTATTAGGTATTCCTTGGAAGGCGATGTGGACGGTGTTTCGTCATCGGCCAAAAAGCTTCGAACATCGAAAGACGACGAGATCATCGTGAATGACAGTTTTGGGTACCGGCTCGTCTAATTCCTTAGCGGTTTCACTACAATGGCCAATATAATAGAGTGCAAAAAGAGCGGCGCCGATGTGAGATTGCAAGAAACTGGTATCCGTGGCCTGGGATTTCAAGTGGATCCTGGATTCACAGCCATACGAGAACTTGGTCGTACGCAAAAAGTAGTTTGTCGGTCATGTACAAAAGCGAATGGGCAGCGGACTTCGTCAGCTAGTAAAGAAGACCAAAGGACTCAGCGGCAAGGGAAAATTGACCGGAACATTAATAGATGAGCTCACCATCTATTATGGACTTGCTATCAGGAGGAACTCGGCATCGACAACAGATATCCACGGATGAGGAACCACACGATGACGACTGCTCGGAAGGAGTGGATTACTGGTGAACATGGCAGAAGGCAAAATTCAACGGTGAGCTCAGCAACTACAAACACAAACCAGCTATCAAAAAGGAAATTTACACAGCCATACTTCCTATTGGCGGCCAGGAAGTGGCAAGAACTCGAGAAATGAGTTGTCTATTTGTATGGTCCCGGCATTGCAGACTGAAGGTATGTAGATAAATTTGAACTGGACTCAAAGCTTCACCTCAAGGACACCTCAAAACATGAATAAAACATAAATTTCGCATTATATTTCCGTAGTTGTTGGTTATTTCAGATTCATGGGATGTGTTTTAACAATTTGTGAAGACAAAACATAGTTATTCGGTATTTGCATAAAATTTTCGAACTTTGCGCTAAACTCCGTCCATGAGCGTTTGTACAGACTCTTCAGAAATCGTAGAAGCCATCTTTGTCCAAATTTGCCGGAAGTGTTTGATGTATTTGATTCCTCGCTTCTTTCCAGAAAGCTTCCGCTTCATCAGAGCCCAGTATCTCTCGATTGGTCGTAGCTCTGGGCAATTTGGCGGGTTTGAGGTTTTTGGTACAATGTTCACTTGATTTGCTTGGTACCACTCCATCACAGTTTTAGCATAGCGGCATGATGCCAAATCGGGCCAGAACAAAGGTTTTTCTTTGTGACTTTTGATGAAGGGTAGCAATCGCTTCTGCAGACACTCTTTCTGATAGATCTCCTTGTGGATTGTGCCTGTAGTGACGAAAGATTTACTCTTTTTGCCACACGTGCAAATTGCTTGCCACACAAGGTATTTTTTGGGAAATTTCGATGCCTTCTTCGTTCTGAAATGCTCAGCTGTAGCATTTCTGGCCATAGCAGAATAAAAAGCCAGCCCTGGAAGCTGCTTGAAATCCTCCAGGACATAAGTTTCATCGTCCATAACAACGCATGAAAACTTCGTCAAATATTCGCAGTACAAACGTCGAGCCCGTGATTTTGCTGACTAGTTCTGTTTGTCGTTGCGATTTGGAACTGTTTTACCTAAATACGACTTAAGTCCCAAACGTTGTTTTGATTTTTGGACAAAACCAGGTGACATCCCTATTTTACGAGCCACCGTTCGAATGGAGAGATTTGGGTTTTTCATTAATATCCTTTTCACCTTTCGGTCCATGACAGGATCAGCGCGTCCAATGTTATTGTCACTTCTTGATTTCCTCTCCACCGTCAAACGTTCCGAAAATTATTTGAGCACATTGTGAACAGTGGATTTAGGCAAATCCAATGTTTTTGCAAGGTCCCGTAGGATCCCGTCAGGATTTGCCGTACGCCCGTACAAAATTCGCTCGCGCACTTGTTTTTCTTTCGTCACCATCTTGAATACTAAACATGAAATGTAAACATCAATCATAGTCTGTTTCATCATAGACTCTCAGCTATACCAAAGTGAAATTTTTCATTCCTACGTGCAATATTTCAAAAGTTACAATAATTTGAAGGTGTCCGGATTAATGTGGATACAGTCGCCACCATCGGTTCCTCCACCCCCGCCACCCCCCACCCACATTCACCAAGACCGCTGCCCGACCCTCCCATCGGTTGTGCCAGTGGACCGTGCGTTTGGTTTTTTGGCTACTTTGTGTACAGGTACTAGATATTGTTCCGAGGTGCGCGCAGCCCTGCCGTTTGCCGGTCAGGTGACCGATGGCGACGGAGCTAAAGCCAAGCCCCTCCAGATCCAGTGGTAGCGAGGTGCTCGTTGTGCGCGCAGGGCCCTTTAATATATGTGGAAAACAGCGCTTAACAATTGTTTGTTCCTTTGCTTTTGTGGAACCCAAACTGTGTATTTGATAGCAAGTTCATTTCAACCCAGTGATCGAGCCTTCGAAGGATCATTTTCTCTAAACATTTCCTAACGCACGAAAGCATAGCAATCGGACGGTATGAGTTATGATCAGACGCTGGTTTACCAGGTTTTTGAATATCTATTACTTTGACTTGTCTCCACTCAGGCGGTACGATGTTGTTTCGAAGTAAGGAATTAAATAGGTCCAGTAAGCGTATTTTTGCGATATCTGGGAGATTTTTCAGAAGATTGAATTTTACCATATCGCATCCGAAGGAGGAGTTGTTAGATGAAAGAATAGCCATAGAGAACTCCAGCATTGTGAATGGTCTGTCCAGAGAGCCACTGTTTGGAGACGTTTCTCGAAAAATATGTTTTGCTGACACAGAATCCGGACAGACCTTTTTCGCGAAATCGAATATCCATCGGTTGGAGTATTCATCACTCTCGTTAGAAGATGAGTGGTTACGCATGTTGTGAGCCACCCTCCACAAGATGGTCATTGAGGTTTCCCGTGAGAGTTCCTCGACAAAATTTCGCCAATAACCGCGTTTTTTTGCTTTGACAGGTTGTTTTAGCTGTGTTTCAAGCTTGGAATATTCCTCGAAATAAGTGGAAGTCTGTCTACGAAAAGCTTCAGCGTCAGAGTTTTGTAAATACAGTTTTGTGCATTCATCGTCCCAGCCAGGTGTGGCCGGTCTCCTTCTGAAGGGCGCACTTGGAACTTTTCTTTTTTATGCTTCAAATGTGCTTTTGTATATCAGATCGGCAAGGAATCGATATTCTTCTAACGGCGGAAGTGTATCGACGGATTCAGTACCGATTGTTACCGCCGTTGCATATTTTTCCCAATCGATGTTCCCTGTGAGGTCAAATGGAACTTGAAATAGTTCTAAAGGTTGAGGCCCACCAGGGTAAGTGATCGCTGCCATTGTGATCTTTGATGACTTTCCACAGACAGTCCAATTAAAGCGATCTTGAACAGTAAGAAGATTCTGGATTCTTGAGCAGGAGGTTTAGGTATCCGTATCACTTCAGCAGTGTTCAAAATAGACAAATTGAAATCGTCACATAAATCGTAAAAAAATGCCGCCCTATTCTCATCGTTTAGGTCTCCCCACCCAGTATCATGGGAATTCATGTTACCCAGAATCAATACTGGGGACGGTATAATAGAAATTAAATTCCGAGTTGACGGCGGCTAATGGAAATTCTGGGAGGAACGTGAACTGAAGCTATGCAAAGGTCTGTATTTTTCGCAGCTACTTGACAAGCGACGATTTCGACGCCTGGGAGAGCTGGGAGAGACATTTTGTAGAAAGGGTAGCATTTTTAAAGCACTCCTAAAAGCACTCCTCCATAAGAATCATCTCTATCCAGGCGTGGAAGTTGAGTTCGTTTTCTGTAGAAAACCATGCTTCACAAACAACAAATATATCACAATCGGTATTGTGAACTAAAAACTAGAACGAGTCTAGTTAAGGCCCCAGACTACTAAAATATATTCCTTGGAGTGCCTAAGAATTCTGTTTCCTAGTTTAAAGTAATCTGAACTGAAGTTGCGTGGTAAATCTCATTCCATGTAAGGCACTTAATACGAAAAGGTCCTCTATCAGCATTACGGGTTAAAAAAAATCCCATATAAAATTGAAACATTGGGTGCAAAGACCGATTAATGTAGTATTATGCACAGTGGCTTCACGGATCCTAAAAGAAGCCAAAATGTTACTCGGAGCTGGAACTTTAAATTTGTACCATCCTTGTGGAGAAATCTACTACCGTTTCATTGGTGTCACCAGTAAGAGATAGTGAATAAAAAATCATTTTACATTTTGATAGCAAAAGTGAGTTAAAAATAAAACAAAACAGATTTGGGAGAAACGTTAAAAGAGACCATCTGTATGCATCTTTATTCAATGTACACCAAATTAAATCTCTAACAGACCAAATTTTAAGGACGGATTAGAAGAATTCAGAATGGCCATTAACAAATTCTAGGTTTAACTCGAAGCATCGGGTCAGCCTTTTAATCACCAGTAAATGTTTCAACGAGAATGTGTTTGAAAAGCATAATTAGAATACACGATCTTTTACAAAATTGTTTGTGAACGGTATACTGAAAAAACAGGTTCAGAGACGATGATAGCTAGTCTTAACCTAGTCAATAATTAGTTTATTTACACACAATAACTTTCACGTTCGTATTACTCTTTGACCAGAAAAACTATCTTGACCTAGTAGTTTAAAAGCTCTAAATTGTTCTTGGTATGTGCAAGTATTGGCAAAACATTCCTATTTTTGAATGAAATTCACTTGATTGTTTTTTTTTTTTTAATCTTTATTTTACGTCGGCCTATTTCCTCACATGGTGACAATCACCGACGCCAGGAAGACGACTCCACCACCTGGACCCTACCTAACGACTCATGAATATGAACCGGGACCAACGGCTTTACTTCCCTTCCGAAGGAAGACGTGACCAGATTTTTTCGCCTCAGAAAAACCACCGACGTCGACTGGGATTGAACCCAGACCCACTGGGGTGCCAAGTAGCAGTCACGCATTACCACTACACCACCGACGCCGGCCCACTTGATTGTTGATTGTCCGCTAAATCCATAATAATTACTCCTTATGCGTACTTACTTGGTCTGATAAGTGGTTCTGTACCTAAGCTACGAATAATAGTGCAATAGTTGGGGACACCAAGGATATTTTAATATTAAAGGAAATGCATAGTTATCAATTTACCGTCCCTACAGATTTTTGTTTCTAGCAACTGTAAGGATGACCCACTTATTACGAACCATCTAACTAATCATAATTTCCTTGAAAGCTTCTGCAGAAGTCCAATCTCATAGAGCCGTGGCAAACTGGATGTGCCTTGAGCACATTTTCAATGCCATCGGACTGGTCCGCAAACTTGATAAAAAATTAAAATTTATTGCTTTTCTTTGCTGATTCCTTTGCATTTCATTTCGAAGTTTGCCAAACAGCTGAATCATCTGCAGCACATGAGACCACCAAAAAATGTGCAACGACTTCAGCTCGATTCTGAGAACCAGACAGGGATTCTCCTTTCCAGTAGTTGTATTGCCTCTATAGCAAGTGTAAATATATTTTATAAAAATGCTTCAGTCGATGCATAAATTTATTCTCACAGGAACACAGGTAGCAGTGTGAGGCAAATCTTCGATTGCCACAAATCAAGCTCAATTGAAACTCATTTAGGGTGCATTCGATGCTGCGACCTCTACAGCAACGAAAAGAACAGTTCGCATGGTACCGGCTGGTACCGGCGAGGTTCGCACAATTCCAATTAACCGGTAGCACACCATGGCAAGAATATGCGCCAGTCAGGCACTTTGCTATCCCTAAAAGCTAAGTGAGCATAAACCCCGCCCAACGACAGCACGTCTGTGTTTGGCTTCTCTTTCTCTATTGGATCAATTAAATTATGTCGATGTGATTGCCGTTATTCAATTAGCTCGCCAAGTGACACCGTGAGGGTGAACTCTCCCGGGGCAGCCAGTCTAGTATTGGCATCGTGTTACTGAGCGGAGACAAGCCGTCCGGTACGTCAACTCTCCCTTG
The DNA here is from genome assembly GCA_024533555.2 of Aedes koreicus. Lineage (NCBI taxonomy): Eukaryota > Metazoa > Arthropoda > Insecta > Diptera > Culicidae > Aedes > Aedes koreicus. Next base: position 188,349 of record JAHHFK020003915.1, on the reverse strand, counting down.
ACTTCTACAAACGTCGACGACGGATGCTTCGACCATAAATTGAATCATTTGCTTTGCTTCGGTTTGCTAAGCAAACCCGTTCGCAGAAATGAATTGGCTTTTTTTTCGGTGTTTTTCTTAAGTTGAATTGATTGCCAGACAAGATGCCGCTGAAGTAAGTTTTTCGAGTGATTTTCTGGAAAAAATATAGGTTCAAGGACAGACACTGTGTGCTGATTGATAGACAATTGATTCTAACAAAGACTCCAAACTTTTGAATTCAGGGTTAGGATTATTTAAATTTAACACTTTTTTACTCCTTGGCACACACACTCCACGGCGAAACATTTGTGTCGACTAGCAATAAATACACATGATTCCCGTTATCAAATCCGAGTAATCTTATTTGCATGAGGACTGATGTGATGATCGATTGATCCCGAAAGAAGAAACAAAGACTCATGTTGATCCACATCTATGATCCACTTACTGAAAAACGAAACGGAGGTAAAAGGTAAGGAGTTCGATTTCGTTTGCGAAGGATCAATGGAACCTTAATGATAGAATTCTATGTGATGTTCTTTCAATTTTCAGCATAAAAGACCATTGTTTACGCAACAGTAAAACCAAGACACGCCAATTCCTAACAACCGCTTGCTTCGATATGTATAACTATCCTGATTCTTTTTGCAAACCTTTTCTGAAGTTTAGAACTGTATCAGTAGAATATTTGGCGTCAATCTAATAATCATGGTTTTCGGGATTTTTTTTAGAAATTCTAAAAGGATCGTTTTAGATAATTCTCTTAAATTATATGATGATCTCACATCTGTTTTCTTATTCCATAATTATATTGAAGGAAATTTTCTTCTTTCTTATGTTCTTCCTAATTCCTTCATCCTTATTACTGGTATAAACCGATTATATATAGATGCGTTATGCTCTTCCAATAGCGTTTTCATGAAATCGCCAAACGCGTTTTTCGCTCCCATCGGCACTTCTTATTGAATTTTATAGATTTTGCCGCGCTGAATCCAAGTATCAGCTCAGAATCCAGGTTTTGGGGCCCAGTTTTTGAGAAAAAGAGTTTGAAATTCATAAAAAGACGTATATTTGTGAAAAATGCGTTTACCCGCTAGCCACGTTTCATTTTGACTGTGCCTTTTGAACTTTGGGCTTGAATTGCACAGAATGGACCTTCCTGAATCCATCAGTGCTCACTGATTTTTTCTAACACGTATGATTGATGAGTAATACGGGTTTTTATTCACAAAACTACGTATTTTCATGCAAATTCTGAATTTCTCTTGTGAAAAGTTGTGAATTTTGGATTTGCCCTTTGAATGCTGGTATTTTTGTCAATGAAAACTAATTTTTCTCACCAATCTTACGCGTTAGGAAACATCTGTGTTCACAAATGTATTCAGAATGATCCATTCCGTAAAACCCAACCCCAACATCCAAAGGGCGTAGCCAATATTCTAGTTGTTAAACAGGTAAATCATATTTCGACGGAAATACGTGCTTTTGTGATTGTAATCTCATTTTTCTTTAAAATTGGACGTGTTACAGCAATTCTGAGCTCACATTTGAATGCAACACTGCTGAATCGTGTACTCTATTTATCATTTGCAAGTTAATTTCGAAGGAGTTTAATAGTGTTGTACAAAATATTTTATAAAATTGGCAAAGGGTCGGCAAAACCCGTTTTTTGAAGTTCATTGGATTTCTAAAAAAATTTGAGTTTTCAAAATGTCAGTTTTTCTCAGAACATCTATGAAGCTCTCCATAAGTATATGCTTTTGTATCAACATTAGAAATATCGCTTTGATTGTACTTTGAAATAGGGCAGGATATTAAGTCGAACCTGCACTCTCGATGTTTGTTCCCTTAAAAAACGTTTTTTGGCTAATTGGAATCAGTCACTTGGTCTCCTTAGTGGAGTGACGCTTAAGCACCGTGTTTTGAGGCAGATAGACCCATGGCAGCTACAGATATTATATCAACAACACTAGGTGGAATTTTCTTTTGTTTTACAAACTTTGTTTTGCTGAACTCATATTAATCCGACGAATGATTCTTGAGGGGAATCGAGTCTAGATTTACGTGCCAATATTAGAGTACAATGCTTTCTGCTTATGGTTAAAAAAAGAGATAGATATGAGTCAAATATGAGGGTGGGTCCGTAATTCCTTGGCTTTTTGAATTTAATGCCTTTAACTAAAAAGACAACACTCTTCCTGTAAAAATGAACAAGCTGCGTCAATTAGTTTGTGTTTGATGGTCAATAATAGCAGAGTATCGCGTGTTTTGAAAAGAAAAAGAAGTGAATTTCGTTTGCTCATTAAGTATTATTTTTTCTTACGAAAACCATCTCTCAAACCAAGGCTGAGCTTGACAAATACTAAAGATTGTACAAGAAAAAAACAACAACACTTTCTTTTGTGTATAACTTTTTATTGCATGGGTAAAAATTGATGAAATTTTGGTTTTAACTAGTTTAGAGTGTAATGTTTACGTGTGCCAAATCTATTTAGTGGTTATCGAGATGGATTCCAAGCAAGAAGTGCAAATCCAGGCCAGTCCCACAGGTGGATCGCGAAACAGTTGAGTCCCGTGTGGTAAAATCGTTTAAGGAGACCAAGACGACCCAGCGCACAGTGATTCCATTCCATACAAAAGGCGGAAAAAAGTCTAAAAATTGATTTTACATAGCTAAGTTATGTGTTTACACGTAATTTTGGGCCGCTGATTTCAAAAATGCTATCTAAATTGTCATATTAAGCCACACTTCCGAGATATGGCCACTTTATGGTCCCCTGGAAAATCCGGAACATCCGAAAAAATGGTAAACCCATTAGTCTCGTCCTAATGCAATAAGATGTTTTTCAAAACCATTTGTACATAAAATGTAAGAAGTAAAGCGTTGTGAAAAACAGTTTATGGCTCGGAGTGGCCATTGAGTGGTCTTCCAAAAATTCTAGAACATCCGTAAAATTTGATAATCCAGCAATTCCATACCAATCAAAAAATTTCGCAATATTTTGTAAGTTTTTCCTTTGCGAAAAATATATGATTCTAATTTTTCATTTTGTCATTAGGGTTACCCATTTTAAGATAGAGTGATCCAAAAAACGAAATCTTAGAAAATATATATTTTTCGAATAATTATAACTTTTGAACCACTGAAGCGATTTAATTTTTTAAATGGTGAAAGAAAATGAAAAAATAATGAGTTATAGTATTAAGGAAATGTATGAACATAAAAAATTAAATCTTATTGTAAAAATCAAGCAAAGAAATGTCCAGTTTTTATTATTTTGGTGGCGACTACAACTTTCATGTAAATTTCATTTAAGAAAATTCAGACGATTTTAAGTTAAGTCATTATAATGATTGTAATGATCCGAGGCTCGAAGGACCGAGTAGTATATACCATTCAACTCAGCTTATCAAGATCGCATTTTTCGGGTTTGAAATAACAACTTCTGGAAAATAAACAGTATCAAAACTTCATCAGCAATCTTTCTGCGACGCAGAAAACATGGTGAAATGAATTTAAAATAAATTTGAAATGACAACAATAGCTGAGATTTATCACTTCAAAAATACAAAGTGCCAGTGCATGTTTCCAAGGAACCAGAAAGTAGGATCGATTCGCCTTGAATCTCGGGCCTTGAATCAGCAGTCGGTTTTCCAAGCAATCTATATTTTTTCTTTGTTAAAATGTATGGTAAAAATAGCGTTGCTCTAAAACGGAAGTGATGCACAACACTTCAGATATTCTGGATGATCTGGAGGACCATGCAGTGACTAGTCGAAATCGCAAAAGGAGTTACTTCAGTGAATTCGTTCTCAAATTACATGTAAATTTACTTCAACATAAAAACCTAAATTTATATACGTATCGTGTGATCTTACACTTTTCCCCTGGAAGTAATAGGAATACGAACCCGGATGAGGGCATTGAAGTCGTGGAAACTTGATAACAATACCATTGCACTTATTTTTTAGTTCTCTTGTTATTTGATGTGTCGCATGATAGGGAGAGTTATTCCGAGAGTCGTAGTGACGTTTGGTGAAGTGAGAAAAGTCACCTGCAGTGACGTGACTCTTCTGAGTAAATCAAATGGAGAGTCACCTCACTGCAGGTGACGTTTTTCACTTGATCATGTGACAAACGTCACTCCGACACTCGGAATAACCCTCAGGTTTTTGATCCAAATCCGAATCTGGCCACTTTCCTGGGAGTAGCCGGAACATTAAACCGGGTGTTATCAATGTGGATGTGGACTTTTAATATCATCACCATCGAACTAATTTTCGTATTCTCATGTTATTTGAGGTGTCACATGATGGGTTTTGATCTTAGTCAGGATTTAGCGACTTCCCCAGGGGTATCTCCAAAACCAGTCAACCAATTTTAATAAAATTTGTATGGGACCACAGTACATTTCATTCGGCGATTGTTTCAATCAAATCGGTTCAGTAGTTGCTTGGGAAACTGAGTTAGAAATTTCGTTCCACACTATACACACACACAGCCACACACAGGTATGTTCAGTTCATTGAGTTGGGTTCGTTGTATATAACACTCGGCCCTTCAGGCTTTGGATTAAAAGTTGGTTTTCTAAGATATATTCACACTTCTTTGTAAGAAGGGAAAAAAACCGTGGTATTTAGTGCGAGATTTATGTATTTACCAATCTTAAGGGGTTTTCCAGACATTCCAGAACTCTGGCCTCCCGAAAACGTACTTGCGCAAGTTTGCGCAAGATAAAACTCATATTTTCGGAAATTTGACAAAAAAATCTCTAAAATAAGCTTTTTGTGGTATATGTGCGCATGTGTGCCCACAGTTGAAAACTTAGTTGCAGTTTTTTTTCCGATTCTCCATGGGAGTAAAAAATCACGACTATGCAGGACTCTTACTTTGAAATATTGTAGAGAGCACAATTTTCATCCAATCTTTATAAAAATTTTGAAAAAAAATTCAAATAGTGTACTAAAATTAAAATAAAAATATTTATTGTCAAATGAGGAAGTTGACTATTCGACTTTTTTCCGCTTTGGATTCACAGTGCAGCGGCGAGCTAGCAGCGGAAAAAAAGCGAAGATGACCGACCCCATGAACGCAAGGAAGGTGACGGATTACTTCAAGCACAATTCGAACCATTAGATTCGGGACGTGGTCAAGAAGGTCAATTCTTCCGTCTGGTTCCTCCAGCAGACAATGGAGTGGGACGGACTTCATGTCTTCAAGGTAAGGAAGGCGAGTAACCCAACCGGCAAACACAATACGGCGGCCAAATCCCGCGCCAGAAAGCTGTACCACGAGTAGTTGGTGCAGCCGAAATGCATCGTAATAGACGACGAGACGTATATTAAAGCAAACACCAACCAGATCGCCGGCCTGGTTCGTCGGCAAGTTTCGCCTGGATGTTCTGGAAGAAGAAGGTCGATAAACTTGCCAAGAAGTACTTGATGTGGCAGTCGATCTGTGGGTGCGGCAAATTCAGCAAGCCGTACAACATGACCGGAACCACCAACGGCCAAATATATAAAGAAGAATGCCTCCAGAAACGCCTGCTTTCTTTCTTCTGGTCAAACAAAGGTGGCACTCTGTTTTAGCCGGCTCTGGTATCGTGCCATTTCGCGAAACTGGTGATGGAGTGGTACTAAGCCAAGGGTGTTGTTTTTGTGCCGAAGCAGGCAAATTCGCCAAACTTGCCAGAACTTCGCCCAATAGAAAAACGACTATGAAGGGCAGGGTCCGGAAAATAAGAAAGGTCTTCAAAAACGACAAGGATTTGAAGAAATAGTGGATGAACGTGTGTAAGAAAGATGGCGCAAGTCTTGCCCAGGATTTGATGGGTAGCGTTAAGTCCAAGGTGCGGGCATTTAGCCTAGGAAAGGTGGTTGAATAAACCAACTTTGCAAAAACATAGCTTATATGTGTTTATTAGTTCCCTGAGAGTTTCAAAAATATCCGACTTAAAATGAATTTTCGTTGATAATTTTGTCTGTTGCATTTTTGAGTATGTACAATCTTTAAGGGCTGTTCAATAAAGAAAAACGACACCTTTTTCACAAGGGAAAATATTTATTATATTTATTTGGCAGACCAATTTTTCTTGAAGCAGTCAACAGAGCTTCTTCTCTTCCATATTTCTTAAGATTGCGCTTAATCATTGCCCAGTATCTTTCGACAGGTCGCAGTTCAGGGCAGTTTGCGGTATTTTGGCATTTTCCGACAAAATCGACTTTTTCCTTATTGAACATCTCCAACGTAGCAAAAGTGAAGTAAACAGATGTCAGATCCGGACAAAACAATGGAAGATTCGTATGCTTTCGGTAGATGGGTAGAAGCCGTTTTTTGATGCATTCTTTTCTGTAATTTTCACCGTTGAAAATGCCCGTTGTGAAATATGAAAACTCTTCAAGCCACAGGAGCTAATGGATTGCCACACCAAAATCTTTTTCTCAAATTTCTCAGTGGATGTATCACACATCATCAGGCACATCTGTCCTCTGCTCAGCGTTGAAAATTTGAAGCCCCGGAAGTGTAATGGTATTCAATTTGATGTACGTCCATCAAAATGCACCGGTTCGGATTATAAAGGAGAACGCCATACAAATTCCGTGACCGTTCCAAAAAAATTTCTGTGAATCCGTCCTTTTGGGTGCTTTCTGCATCTTTTAGATACTGATATTGTTCCGTTGTTTGATATTCTGCACAGTTCCGACGCTAATGTCCTTTTTTTTTTGCAATTTCACGAACAGAACACGGCTTAAGCGATTTCAAAAAGCGTACTGCTGTCAGCTCCTTTTTCTGTTCCGATGCCATTTTTTGCGTCCAGATTTTGTAAATCTTCAAGAGGACATGTTTTTTCAAACTTCTTAACAATATTGAACACTGCAGATTTAGTGCACTTCACGCTTTTTGCCAACTCTCGAAAACTTTTCGGACAACCATTTGTGCAAATTTAATCTGCGAGTTGATAAGCTGATCCGACCCATCGTTCGAAATTTCTCACTTGTATTCGATTTTTCAGGTGTTTTACCAAAGTAAACAATGTGTTTATACACTGAGCAAAAATTCACACTTTTCAAAAAACAAAAAAGCTGTTTCTTCTACATTATAGAGAAAATCGACAATTCGCTTAAAAATAACTCCTCCTGAATTAAGCTTAGCTGTTAATGCTATTCATGCTTAATTAATTGAATAACATATAAAATGCGACAAAAGCACTTGGATTAAATAATATTACAAATTATGTGAACATTTTGCTCCACTACGGATAATCGAGTCGAAAATTCCAGATAATCGAATCACGGATAATCAAGTCCAATTTGTAGGTCACGTTGCTCAAAAGTGGGAGTTCTGAAAATGTATGGAATTAAACGTTTTGGAAACTCTGCGGCAGTTTAGAGGCTACTCCTTGATTCCAAGTGGATAAAGGTTTCATGAATTAGAAAATTAGAGGTAGAATTATGAAATGTACGCATTTAACATTAAAAATAAGTCACATAATGTAATAATTGCATCAATGTTCTGCTGTGATTGACGACAATAAAATAAAAAAAAATAATAGATTGCTCCTCCATCCCTAGGTTGCTTATGGTCACCACCCGTTTTGTAGTATTTTATTCACCCAAACATCATACCACGGGGCACCCCAAACAAACAAATAAACTTATCCAAAGCTGCAAATAAGTTTCAACAAGAAAAGCTCTTACGAAGTTTTGTCACCGTTCGTGCAAGTGGCAGAAATAATCATTTCACTAAACGCTTGCAGAAACAGCATAATCTTTTCTCTCTGTTCGAAGAAAATGCAGGTTTTGCCAAAGTGACACATGAACACAGCCACTTTTCAGCACTCTTTCAACGACACTCGTTTTTCTTTTACAGTTGCTCTTTTCTTCGTCGATCTGTAAACAGCAACGTTAATTGCGCCTTTTCATTCAGAGTAGATTTTCTGAGAAAATTTGAAAGGATTTTTCGCTGTTCTTTCTCTGTTCTACTCTTTAGCAGGATAGCTAGAATTTATGTACAGGAATCCTTCAAATAGCACGGTCGGTGGTATCAAGCTTGCAGTTCAATTGCGCTGATTTACTCCATCTGATAGTAAATTAAATTGAAAAAATATTTTAACACACTGCGAAGTTTTAGAACAAAGGCATTTAATTTTAGTATAAGGATGTATCCATGTAAGAATTATCCATCTTACAAAACGGTCTATAATTGTTTGACGTTTAATAAATAAGTAGTGGTTGGAAATAAATAAGTAGTGAAAGATTTCTCGTTGCTCGTAAGCATATAGAGGCATCACCTACTGCGTTTTTCATGTATTACCTTTACTTCAATCTCATTGTGGTAAGAGCAAACACATTATCGTAGTTTATGCTATCCCACTTGGCTGTTTTTGAGGTTTTCTTTCAAAGACAGGTGTGAATTGGGTTAAGATCCCACAGCTCACAGTTGAGATTTAATTTTGAGAGGGATAAACAGGTGATGACGATTTCCACACACACACAAACAACCCTCCCCTGAGGCGCTTCCTTTTAAAAAGTTTTTTTTTTTTTTTTTTTATTTTAAACAAGAAAAATTTTATTTTAATTTTATTTTTTTTCATCTTCACATACTTTTTTTTTTAAACAAAACAAAAATAAAATTATATAGAAATAAAAATAAATAAATAATTTGTGGACCGCCATAATTCTTCTATAAAAGATAAAAAATTAAAAAAAAATAAAAAATATAATTCAGACCAAATACGCACACCCAACCCTAACTCCCCCCCCCACCACAAAAAAAACAAAACAAAAATGTACCAAAACCCGTAACGCTGGTAGATCACCTTTTCGTGGTGCGTTACGGGGTATCAGATCTACCACCGAACCCTAGTCTGAATTAATTCAAACTAGGGAACATATTTGTTTTTGTAATCAAAGGAACATATATTAGTCCTTATTACGTTTTATGTCTTGTGAAATGTGACAATACTCGGATTGAGCCACCGAGGGTGAGCTTGGAATAAGGAAAACATGGTTAGTATTCATTTATGTGAATTCTCATTTTTCTATTTGATGGTCTATAGTTTGAATTGGTTATGACTAGGGTTCTGATGCATGGTCAGTATCGGAGTCATTGTTTGTTTTGTTTGCAATGAATCCGGTTTTGACGGATAAAGGGGCGCGCCTTTGAAGAGTACTGTCGCTCACAAAGGGTTTAAATAGCGGAAACTTTCAATAAAACTCGATTCATTGCCAACAAAACAAACAATGACAACTGTAACAACACCGAATACTTCATCATTTCTCAATAGTGATGAAGTAACTCGACATGCACTAAACAAAGGATACGGGATATACTACAATAGATCAAATTACTGGTCGCAGTGGTTTATGTCCCGAACAGAGGAAAAAAATAGTGTGTGTGTGTGTGTGTATTTACAATCCAACGCCCACCGTCCGGCAGTGCTTTTATGGAAGAAAAAATGTTTGCAGATAAACGAACTGTTGTCGACTCGACAAACATTTTTAACCCGGGAGTTGGAAGGTGATAGCTCTGTTAAGTTCCAGTGACCCATTTCAGAATGCCTGGTTACTCACGTCCATTCCGAGGTCACTTTCACTTACAACAAGCCCCGCATAGACACAGTACAAACATCAAATGGATATAGGTACTGTGCATACACTTCCATCATCAAATCTTATTGTTTTGAGGATGGCACGTATTTAGCAGTATCGTTCAAATTTAGTTCTAATCAGATAGACCTCACCGGAAATTGTTGCTGATGTACAGTCTTCATTTGGACGGCATTTCTGTAATACTAAAGGAAGCTTTTATGTCTCTACAGAAGTAGCCCTCCGTTATTCGGTAAATATTTTCACATCATCCTTATGAATGGAACAGCCCGAATAAAATTAGTACTTTGCGCACAAATGCAATAAAATGAAAATCACAGGTAAAAAAAGCACTTCCGAGAAGAAATTCAACTTCACAGCTCAACTTAACTTCACAGCTCTCCATCTGTACACCACGTGATGAGTGCATCTGAAATTATATGCCAGCCACTCACGCGCGCATGCGCATTAGTTTCGTTATTTGCTTCTGACCAGCAAACGGTCGTTTTCTACATTGCACTGGTTTTCTTTTTTCTCTCTCCAGGCGACTCTATATCGACTTCTAAACTGCTTGTAATCATCAATTCACTCGCGACAAGGCGGAAAAATACTCTAATTTAATCATTTATGTCCGCGTGGCACAATACTAACAGCATTAACAAACACAACTAAGCTGATCTTAACTCTTCCTCCAGGTGCGGGGGCGAAGCACAAAAAACAAAAGAAACGGGGAAAAACTACCACCATCACACATTTCGGGAGAGAATCGATTATATTCACTACATCTTACACAAAACACAGGGAGATTTTATAATTTCACTGTTCGTTTAGGTTGAATTACGAATATATTTTTGATTTTTTTCGCGAAAAGGACGCAGCAAAAACAAAACACGTCAGTTTCCAAGCACGGCTTGCTGCGATCTTCCCGAACAGAGGAAAAAAAAAGTGTACCAAAAATCTCTGCGGGTCTGCTCTGGCGCCTTTTGAAAGGTTCTATAAAGTCTGGCCAGTTGAACATTATTATTATTACAGTGAAGGATAAACTTAAGGTTAAAGTTTTACTTTGCATATATTGAATAATTTTTATAATTTTATTACAGTATGTTTAATTTTTAAATGTTTACTTGATTTTTAATGTCGAATTGATTTTCATATAAGTTTAACATTGCTGTTAAATGTACAGATTTATCTTTGAGAATGGGTTTAAAAATGTGAAATCATAGAAAATATGAATTTTCATGAAATTTATGTATTCTTTTTATGAAAACCAGGATTGTCCTGCAGATATAGAGCTTGTGTTTGGAATGGACATTCGCGAATCTTTTGGTGATTATAGATTTTGACTAGCGTGTAAAACTGTTAAGGGAACCTATCACTCTAAACATTTGAGGGAAACCTATTCACAATTTTCATGGAAATTAGGCATTCCTGCTTTGAAAAAAATAATGGCTTTGCCGAACAGAAATCAGGATTGAAACTTTAAGAATTAACACCACTTTACTGATTTATGGTCATAGATTTTTTTTCAGATGTGGTGGTCACGTTTTTTACATTTATTCTGATCAGCAGCAAATAGTCGCAAAAAGTTACAAGCATCGGCAAGACACAGCTTTTCAATTCGATATCGTAATCGCGGAGTGTTTATTGCTCGAATCTTAAAGTTGTGTATTTCAGAAGAAATGCAAATATTAGAGGTGCGGCTCCACGAGAGAGAAAATTGTAGTGTTCCTTGAGTGTGAATTCAGGACCAAAGAGTGACGATGAATTATTCACTCAATGTTGGTTGGAAAGAAGAAACAACAGTGAAAGATGAAGATGAAATTTGTACCAGAAAAAAAACTAACGAAAAAGCCTCATTCTGCGGGGGAATTAAAGTTTCAACAACGGAGAGCAGCCAAAAAGCCAGCCAGTCAGCCATCAGATAAGTAAAACGGGCTATTAAATCAATATTCCTCCACGTTCGATTGTCACCCGTCTTTGTCTCCGTGTCGCACTTTGTTAGTGGTCGATCATAATGAGCTGGCCCCCTTAGACGGTCGCGCGCAGAGGCAAAAGGCTTGAACCCTTATATGCAATACGCGCTAGTATACCAAAAAAAAAAGCCTGTGTGTTTGTGTGTCACTGTTTATTAATGTGTGTGTGTTTGTGTGTATGTGTTATCTGTGTCGGTGTCGGTGCGCCCTTCTTCTCTTTTCAGAAAGCGAGTAATGGCGCTATAACCATAAGCCATACTAGGCTAGGACAATAGTTAGTGCTCATGTCCCAACCGACTGACAAGAAAAGGTACTCTCACGCAAAAAAGTACTATCTTCTTGGCTTGGAGCCTGTATACCTGGACAGCCTGGAAGTAAGAAACGCCTGCGTTCCAGGCCAGAAAAAGCGAACAATAAAGGAGTGCATTAACTTTCTTAGCTTCGTCACTCCCAACGACCTATATTCATATAAACATACATTTGCTTTCTCGCCAAGGAAAGCCACCCGCACAATCCTATCCTACTTCCAACTCCAGATGTCTATGAAGGTAGCATGAGTTCTCAGCATCTTCTTAAGTAGACATCTAATCAACATTTCCCTCCCATCCCTTGCTGATCATAAGGACCTGGCCAGGTGTTGTGCAAAGAGATCGATGGATGAAAAGCCTGTCATACCCAAGGCAGCTCTTCTGGCGCTTCCATCGTCTCTACAACAGCCAACCCAGGATTGTGTATGGTCGGAAAATGCTATGCTATGCTATGCTATAGATTTTTTTTCAGATATGATGAGGATGTTGAGGTGTTATTAAAATTTAAAAAAAAAACAAAGAATTTTCATAGAAATTTAGATTTCCGTTTCTGAAAATCCAGATTCAGGTTCGATGTTGTAGATAATGCTGGTGTTTCATGACACGGACCTTCTTGAATCTGTTGATGATCATAGATTGTCTTCTTACACGTAAAATTGTTATGCAAACCCTGGTTATGTTAACGAAATATCGAACGTTCGTGAAAATTAGAAACTTATCTTATTAAAAAAAAAAGGCTTCTGTTCCATCTAACAGAATTTACGCTAGAATTTGTAAGATTGGGCCTTTATAGCATAGATGGTACCTTAATAGCACACATGTTAAAAACCAGTTAAAGTGACGGCTTTGTGACTCAAATAACTCACAATCAAGTTGCTGTAACCATTTTCGACCATTTTGTGCTGCTTGGGTAAATCCTTTTGTGATCATATTCCAAATGTGCTGTTTTTTACGAAAACTACATTTCACTGACTTGAAAAGTGGACAATATCGTTTCCGTATAGAAGTATGGGTTAAAATTCATTGAATGATTTTTTTTGCATCTGTTAAAACTCTACAACATCTAGATATTCAGAGAAAACAAAAACCCAACGATTCTTTTGAAAAATTGCAGTTCTACGACTAAATGAGATTTTGGCTAGCTACAACATATTAGCTTTCCCAATTGAATTCAAGCAGGAATAATCTTTAAAACACGCGTTTGAGGGCTGCAAGGTAGTTTACCTTCCCGTGGTTGCCTGGGTAACGCTCAACGAACTACAATCGAGCGTCTGTTTCTAGGTCAGGGATGGCTCAAAGCAGCGTCTGTTCTCCATGTTAGGAGCGGCTCTGATACCGTCTTGTTAGTACGCCCAGCACTCTAAATACAAAAGCCGAAAGGCTTGGTGGTGCTCGGAACTATTAATTACTACGCAGCATTACGATGGTCTTCTTGCGAGATAGTGGGGTTCATTGTGGGCCCTACGAGCCGACACCGATAAAAAAAAGTACAGCAATAATACACAAACAAGAGATTCCAACCGGAATAATCGGCTTGGTCCTAGTCTACGAATAAAGACAAAGGATTGAAAACTCGTGACCTGGACCTGCCGATCGCTCAATTTTCTTGGAAATGTTCGCGTGCTTTCCGACGATTTGAAGATCCGCAAGTTCGACATCGTAGCGCTGTAGGAAGTGTGCTGGAAAGGATCCACGGTGCGTACGTTTCGGGATGTTCATACCATCTACCAGAACTGTGGTAATACACACGTCCTGGAACAGCTTTTTTCATGATGGGTGAGATGCAGAAGCGGGTGATAGGGTGGAGGCTGATCAACCCAAGAATGTGCAGGTTGAGTATGAAGGGCCGGTTCTTTAACATCAGCATCATTAATGTGCATAGTCCGCACCTAGGATGGATGATGACAAAGAAGAATTCTACGCGCAGTAGGAGCCTGAATACTACTGCTGCTCTGGCCATGACATCAAGATCATCATTGGGGATTCCAATTGGGAATATAAACCGGTGATTGGAAGTTTCAGCGCACTCCAGCTGACCAACGACAACAGCCTTCCAAAAACAAGGCCGTATAAAGGACTTTGTTCCAGCATAGCCTCCCACACCGAACATTTGGAGGTCACAAATCGACCACGTTTTGATAGATGGTTGGCATTTCTCAGACATCATCAACGTTAAAACCTTTCGAGGCACCAACCTTGATTTGGAGCACTACCTAGTGATGGCCAAAATGCTTCCAAAACTCTCCGTAATGAACTACTTTCGGTACTGACGTGTACCACGGTACAATCTCGCGAGATTGAAGCAACCTGACGTCGCCGCATGCTGAGGACGACAATATCAACAGAGCGTAGCGAAGAACCTCTTTGGTTACGTGAAACGAAGCCGACAGAACGAGTGCTTTGACGAGGAATGTCAGCAGATGTTGAAAGAGAAGAACGCAGCACGGGAACTTATGCTGCATCAAGGTACCCGTCAGAGTGTGGAACGGTACAGATAGAAGCGGAGGCAGCAAAGCCAACTCTTTCGGAAGAAAATGCGCCGCCAGGAGGAGGAGGAGGAGTGTGAGGAGCTAGAACAACTGCACCGCTTACATGAAACGCGAAAGTTTTACCAGAAACTCAACACATTCAACAGTGTTGATGCGAGTCGAAATGTGTCGTAATAAGGATGGGAGTATTCTGACAAACGATTTTGCGGTGGCTGAACGGTGGAAGCAGCACTTCGATGAACATCTAAATAGAATACAGGTAGATGACCAATAAAGCGAAGGAAGTGCCGTCGGCAATGCAGCAAGTGAAGGAAATGTGCCACCCCCGACGATAGGTGAGGTTAAGAAACTCATCAAGCAGCTGAACAGCAACACATCGGTTGGACGGGAGAGTATCGGAGCAGAACTCATCAAGATGGGCCCGGACAAGTTGGCCACTTGTCTGCATCGACTGATAGTCAGGGTTTGGGATACCGAACAGTTGCCGGAGGAGTGGAAGGATGGGGTTATATGCCCTATCTACAAAAAGAGCGACAAACTGGACTGCGAAAATTATCGTACGATCACCGTCCTTAATACTGTCTTTAAAGTGCTATCCCAAATCATCTTTTAGCGACTGTCGCCACTAGCAAACTAATTCGTGGAAAGTTATCAGGCCCGCTTCATCGAAGGCCGGTCCACAACGGACCAATTCTTCAATTTGCGGCAGACCCTCTAAAAGTGCCGTGAATATAGGTCCCTAGGCATCATCTATTCATCGAAATTGCCAAAGCCGCATATGATACAGTTAACCAAACATAGCTATTTTTATTTATTTTTTATAATAAAAAAACGAAACGTACATTAAAAATATTGTGGTCTAGATTGTAGCAGCCTTGACGCAGTCAATCTATTATTAAAAGACCTGGAAGATTCTCCAAATTCAAAGAGGTCATCAACCAACGAAAAGGTTCGAACACATGCTGTCAGTGGCTCATTAAAACTGTTAGAAGTCCGTTGGAATCTTATAAGCAGTAGAGATGACGATCTGAGTTGTCTTCCCACTCGAAAGTCAATGCGAGACAGAAGTGTAGGTTCGTCGATTTTACTGTTCATTATCTTAGCGATAAAGGTAGCTTGCTGAATATTTTGGCGATGGTGCAGCGTGTCGAGTCCTAGAAGCCGGCATCGTTCGGGATACGGAGGGAGCACTTGAAAATTACGCCAGGGCAGGCTTCTGAGTGCAATGCGTATAAATGTACGTTGAACACGTTCAATTCTGAGGTCCCACGACAGTTGATACAGAGTCCAAATTAAAGGCAGCACAATAGAGTGTTTTGAGACAGTGAGGATTGGCCAAAAATTCTACATGGCGACGGCACGACGAGATGTTCCTGCCAAGTTTAATTTTGCTTTTATGGACAAATTTGCCAAAAAACTGATGATTTGGCAAGGGATATGTAGCTGCGGAGCAAAGACCAAAGTGTTCGTGACGAATAAAACGATGGACTCGAAGCTGTACAAGGAAGAATGCCTCAAAAACCGCGTACTACCTTTCATTAAACCCCATAAAGGTCCCGTGAAGTTTTGGCCAGATTTGGCGAGTTGCCACTACAGCCGGGAAGTCATCCAGTGGCACCGCGATAATAACGTAGATTTCATCGATAAAAACATAAATCCACCCAAGTTCCGGCCCATTGAGAGATTTTGGGCAATAATGAAGCGGAAGCATAAGAAAAGTGGAAAAACGGCTCGGAACGCGACTCAGATGACCAAAATGTGGAATAAATGTGCCAAGGAAGTTGACTCCGGAGGTGTGCAGCGTTTGATGGGAGGAATAAAAAAGAAAGTGCGAATTTTTATTAGAAACGAAGAGAAATGATTTGTATTGATATTTTTTACTTAAGGTACAGTGAATTACCTTTGTTTTGATGTATTAAACTAATTTGTACGTCAATCTGTTACCGAGATGATTTTATTATTCCGGATTCTAAATAGAAATAGCTTTAAGACCCCCCCCCTTGTTTTTTCTTTTTTTCCCCTTTCTTTTTCTCCTCTCATTTTTTCCCTTCTTCTTTCCTTCCTTCCTCTTTTTTTTTCTTTCTATTTCCTTTTTTTTTTTTCCCTCTTTTCTTTTTTCTTTTCTCCTTCTCCTTCTTTCTCCCTCTTTTCCTCCCCTCTTCTCTTCTCCGGTTGTTCGCTACGGGAATTCTTTTGTTTGGTAATAAGACTGTATTCGATGAAATTTGGACACACGCAATTGTTCGTAACTTTTTAGCGTGTGGGTAAAAATTATTGAAATTTTAACTGAATGTATTTCATTGTGTTGTGTCAATTGTGTAATGAGTTTCGTGAAAATCGGTCGAGTGATTTCAGTGATGGCTTCGAATGAAGAAATAGTGCGCCAACAAATTTTGGGCACTCACTTCGAAAACCCAAACGCTTCTCATCGATGGATCGGAAAACAGCTCGGAATCGCACATTCAACCGTATCTCATGTGATCAAAACGTTCAAGGACCGTAAGACAACCAAGCGGAAAAATGGTAGTGGCAAAAAACGTGGCACATCAAATCCGGAGAAGGCCAGGATGGTATTGAACCAATTTAAGCGTTATCCCAACATTTCGATCAGGGATGTTGCGAAAAAGGCGAAAGTTTCAGTTTGTTTTGTGCAGAAAACAATGAAACGTTCTGGATTACATGTGTACAAGGTTCAGAAGGCACCGAACGAGCGATAAACAGAACTCGGTGGCCAAAACTCGTGCAAGAAAACTGTACAGGAGTGGCTCACAAAACCGTTCTGCATTGTGATGGACGATGAGACCTACATTAAAGCCGACACCAAACAAATGCCAGGACAGGAACACTACGTCGCCACCTCTAAGTTGGCCGTTCCGGAGAGTGTACGGAAGAAGAAACTGTCGAAATTCGCCAAAAAATTCCTTGTCTGGCAAGCGATCTGCGGATGTGGCAAAATGAGTCAGCCCTTCATCACCTCTGGGACCGTCAACGGACAAATCTACAAGGACGAATGCCTCCAAAAACGACTTCTGCCCTTCTTGAGATCTCACGATGGCCCGACACTGTTTTGGCCGGATTTGGCATCTTGCCACTATGCCCGGCCCGTCTTAGACTGGTACAAAGATAATAATGTAGTTTTTGTACCAAAAGACGTCAACCCTCCAAACACTCCGGAACTTCGCCCAATTGAAAAATGTTGGGCAATCATGAAGGCAAAGCTCGTTAAAACTCCAAAACTGATAGAAAATGAACTTGAACTAAAGAAAGTGTGGTTAAAAGTAAGTAAGCAAGTCGGTCCTATCATTGCCCAAAATTTGATGAAAGGGGTCAAGGCAAAGGTGCGGGCATTTGGGTTGGGAGAAGAGGTTCAATAAACCAATGATGTCAAAACTTAACCATTTAGTAGTACTTTATTTCCAGAAAGTTTGAAAAGAATCGGGCTCAAGGAAAATTTTTGGTGACCTATTTTGTGTGTCCAAATTTCATCGAATACAGTCTTTAATACGGTTGGTGACGAGGGGCGAAACGAGCAAGATGGTTAGACCAGGTGGAGAAAGATTTAGGAAGCATAAGGTACCCAAGGGATTGGAAGGGAGCAGCCATGAATCTAGAACGTTGTGAATCAGGTTATGTTATAATTATGCCATGAAAATAAATAAATAACACGTTTAAAATTCATAGGCTGGATCCAAAATTTTTAGTTTTTAGTTCCTTTACTATAGAGATTTTCAGCCATGAGCTTGTTCATCTCCCGTCGTAGTCGCTCAATCACCTTTTTGGGTATTTTTCGTAACTTGTCCGGGGGTGAGATTCAAACTCGTGACTTTGGCGTGAGAGGTATGGATGATAACCACTACACCGGGGTCACCCCTCGGATCCAAAATTAATTATTTGTGTTTTATATTATTCTGAACATAAAGTAACCCGATTGTAAACTTTTGAAACAAAATCTCTTGGAAACGGGGTTGCTTTTCTCGCGGCTGTCCAATTGCTTTCAATCACATCCATGTGACGACAACTGTGTAATTTGTGGGTATTAAAATTATTTCAATGGGAAAATATTACCGATCATAGGCTCCAACCTGGCCTCAAAATCATATCCGTTTATTTTTTTGCTCGGCCCTTAACATTAGAGAGCTCTTTCGCTGTTGAAGGATTCTCACGCCAATTGTCGAATGGATTTGTCATTTCTCTTGCTGTCGGTCAACTGTCGCTTTGCCGTCGTTTACAAAACCAGGATCTGAAAAAGAAGAAACCCTCGAGTAACACAGTTGAATCGAGTAGTTCTTTGTAGGGTGATGCACTATTTTGGAAGCGGAGGCTGTAAACAAAACCAATTTTTGTCATGATTAGCATATGTGTGGCACTTGATGTAAACATTAAGTTTGAAAGAGGGTAAGTAATAGCGGTAGAAGACGGGAATTGTTTCGCTGTCGAAGTCGTGCGCTACCCTATGAGTTATAACAACGCTTGGCATGGAGAATTCCAAAGAAATTTATATTTTATTGCTTAAAAAGCAATATTGTCCCAGCATAATTTAAACATTCGTATCCTTTACCGTGTGTCCTTGTGAATATATTTGCAATATGCACGTTTGATAGAGACGTTCTGCTTCAACGAAAATGTAAACATTTATTCAAACAACAAAAAACAAACAACATTACCTGAAACAGGAAGACTTGTTGTCGTTGTGCGGACACGCACAACTCTGCTGCTCCTGATATTCCAATGTGATGCTGTTATGAATTCCCTCTCGAGATATGACAGATACCACGTCCGGGTTTGAAGCAACGTTTTGTGATGCCGATTCAACGTGGATCAACTTTCACTGGGCGACACTGGTGAGCGATGGTTGTTTCACTGAGGCTGTAAATTTGCACCATTCGGGAAAACTTGCCTCTTCTGCACTTGAAATTGCACACTTTTCATCGGGGTTAAAGCTGGAAAATTTTGACGATCAACTCTAGCTTCCTAGGAAACTCTCTGTCGGCGTCAATGGCGTTGTAGTAGGGGCCCTCCGGCAGTTACTTAACTAAACTTTTCAACTTCATTCACCACTTTATTCCGTTGCTCCATTTTACTTCTGGTTCACAAAGGAAGGCCAAGCTAAACGAAACTGCAAACTGGGATGGTGTATACTGAGTATGTTTAATGAATTTTATGAGCACGAAAGTAAATTAAACTTTGCCCAACATAGGACTGCTAGCATACAATTTCCAAATAATACGAAGGCAACAAAAGCTTTCAGAAATAATGTTCAAAATAAGAAATAAATGGAGGGCAATTAAGAGGACTACTTGATTATACTGCTTATATTAAGAGCACAGTCAGCTGAGCTTATAATGAGTCAAACGCTCGGCTAAACGTGCTCGATGATTGAAGTTCACTATGAATTTTTTTTACTGAAAAAATGCGTGTGGATAAATATTTCTACTCCAATTTAGCGTTATTTTCTAGTTGTTGATTTTATTTGACTTAGACAGTTTAAGCTTCTTTGGGTGTTAACATTTTGGGACGAATAAGGTGTTTCGGGTCATATTTACCCGGATTTCAAATTCACGTTGCGGAAAGTTTATATGACCAATTTTTAAAGTTTTTGCAGTCAAAATGCTTGTGGGAGTTAAAATTTTTAGCTTCTGGTGTGTACTGCTCTTTCTAAATCGATTGGTCACAAGGAATCTGTGCCGGAAGAGGGCATGTTTTGTCACGATCCGTGAGGCCGCGAAAGATACAATTTATCATCGGAACATGCTTTTCGACGGCTCAAACATCATAGTTTTTACATGAGTAGTCTAATTCTAGCCTTGAAATGGACCAATCACCATATTGGCCATTCCGGGACAATCCGGATACCCCGGGTGAACCGTTTATGAGGGTATAAACATGGATTCTCACCGACACATGACTTTCGACGGCACAAACTTCTTGATTTTTCACGAATTGTCTATATTGGCCATTCCGGGACAGTTCTGATACTCCGAGGGAAACCCATTTAGTTCTCCAGACAAATGAGGATTTTCGCGGAAACATGCTTTTCGAGCTCTCAAACTTCATGATGTTTCGTATACAATAAATTTCTAGTCATTAAATAGACAAATGACGATGCCAACCAATTCCTAATGACCAATACCCGATGTCAGTGGACCGAATGACGATGCCAGTGGACCAATTCCCTTCGCCAATCGCTATTGCTTAGCCGTATTCAAACCAACAGATGTGATTTTTTGTGCATGACTAGTGTCTAGGTGAAACTATTCATGAACAGAATTTGAAGTACGTATTACGGTTGAGTAATAGCGATTGCTGACGGAAATTGGTCCCACACCCTATATGGGTACATTCAGATGATTAAAAATCAGCTGTGGAATAAACAGTTATGCGCCAAGATGAGAACCTTATGGTACCTAGGGTTGACCCCGACACCTAAGGAAGGTTAATTTTAGCACAACAGACAGCTTTCCATATCTCAATATTTTATATCCTGGTAACGCCAATTTTAAAATTTTAGGAGATCTGTAATTAAATACAATATTCCCTCGCTAAGTGTGGCTTTGTGTGATTGATCCGGTTATCCGGCTGTCAAATTGGTATAACCAACCAAGCAAAAAAATTCAACTGAAGT
This sequence comes from Aedes koreicus, assembly GCA_024533555.2. Classification (NCBI taxonomy): domain Eukaryota; kingdom Metazoa; phylum Arthropoda; class Insecta; order Diptera; family Culicidae; genus Aedes; species Aedes koreicus. Next base: position 167,348 of record JAHHFK020003915.1, on the reverse strand, counting down.
TCTATAAGAGGCCGTGGTGTCGAATTATCGTATCTTCGCTCAACGCATTGACTGGGCCCTAATAAGCGGGGAATTAGTATTCATTCCCACGATTTAAACACATTTTTGTTGTTGTTGGAGGTAGGCTCTGCCCGCGAGCGGTTGATTTTCTACGACCTGTCACATTTTGTCAGTTTTTCGCAGTTTTTTAATTTTCAATATTGATAATAGTGTGTCGGAGTGTCTATTTTGTTAAATATTTTAAAATTGATTTAGACGGCGCTAGTGCATTGAACATGAAGGGGTGTTTTGCATGAGTATTATGTTATCGAAATTTTTCCTCGAGATACTGAGCCGAATAGTGATGTGAAAACTGGAAAAATTTGTGTGGGTGTGTTTCCGCTCCTCTGCACTTTCTGTGTGTTTTGTGAATAGTGTTAATCAGTAAATGTAAAAAACAATTAGACGATGGTGAGGCAGCTCATTGTAAGCCGAAAAAGACGAGAGCATTACTCTTCGGAAACCATTCGGTGAAAAGGACGTGTTCAGCGGGTGATAGCTTTCGAGCTCTGTTAACACTTGCCAATCTTTGGGAACTCGAAGAAACAACGATGCCGATGGCAAGTGATATCGTGGTCGATTTGGTAGCCCAGTTCGGGTCGGCCGATACCCGTTACCCAAAAAATCATACTCCGCGTTCATAGAAGTCATACAAATGGTCGGGCACGAAAAAAAAGTAAAAAAAACATCCCTTCAAGTTCTGCCGAGAGTGCGGAGTATGATGCTGATTGGGTTCATATTATTTTCACTAAATATTCTACAGAAATTTTTGACATTAATTACATATAGATATTTAAATTACAATTTCAAATATTTTATATTTCTACATTTTTGGCGAAAAGTTGAATGAAAATGGATAGGCTTATCTCGGTGATTCCCTTCACGATGTGTTTTAAGTATTTTATGCTATGCTATGATCAACAGATGCAGTATCCTGCATCCAAACGTGAGCCTTGGATATTGGGAGGAGAAACTGACCCGCTTCACAAAAATCAGCCGATAGCAATTTTTGACAGATCATCTGCTCGATTGGAGCAACGTTGAATACAAATCTGTTGTTCAAATTTTGATATATCTCCTCTCTGGCGTTCTAGGCCTTTTACTGCATCTAACCTCGAACACCTGTTTGGGATAGATTCATATTCTTGAATTAGGGGAACTTTTTTTCCATGATGGATGTAGTGAAAATTCTTTTAGTAATAACTCTGATCGAATTTAAAATACATGATTTTAAAAATAACTAATAAATATTTGCATTGCTTAACGAACAATAAATTCACATTGTTGTAAAACGCAACCAAAGTCCTCCCCCCCCAGCCCACAAAACATTAACCCAAGCAGCGTATTCGCGCGCGTTCTGTTGTGTAGGGGGGGGGACCACTTGTGTGGGTGTGGGTGTGTGTGTGTGTGACTGAGTTTATGCAACGTTCTTTTCCTGTGCACGGAGCGAGTAATGGCGCTATAACCATAAGTCATAAAAGGCTAGGACAAGGGTTAGTGCTCATGTTCCAACCGACAGACCAGCTCTCACGCAAGAAGAGCCTGGATACAAGTTCCCTCCCATCCCTTGCTGATCATAAGGACCTGGCCAGGTGTTGTGCAAAGAAATCGATGGATGAAGAGCCTGTCTCACACAAGGCAGCTTTTCTGGCAATTCCATCGTCTCTACAACAGCCAACCCTGGATTGTGTATGGTCGGAAAATGCTATGCTATGCTATTTCCACGATTTAAACACATTTTGGCGCATTCAAGCCTCATTGGGGTGAGACCACAGCAGTGGTTTTTCACGAATCTAAAAAATTCAAATTCGATTTTCGAGTTGATTTATTGATTTATCTGATTGCGAGCAAGAATGCTAAATTTTGAAGACGTCTGCATTGAGATATCTCCGATTAAATATAATATTCCGCCAACTATATCACAACACATTGGGATTATTTGAGTGGAATGGAGATAATGAAATCATTGGGTATAGGACCAAGTCTTGATAGGTTGGTACAAAGTATATAAGCTTGGAACAAAATAGAAGCATGAAGTTGAAAGAAGGCACGAACTACTTCTAGGAACTCTAATTCACCAAATCCTTCAATACTAATTTTAGATGTACTAGAAAAGATTACTCTTTATTTCAAGTTGTTGAAGGCGCCTTACCAATGAAAAGTAACGATCACATTTTGTCAGTGGCATCAACAGTATCCTGATTGTTAGCTTTGTGCATTGGAAAACAGAACATTTTTGAAAGAGTTAATATATCGTGATCCCGACCACCTAGAAACTTTGAACCTACAGGAAAGTTGTTCATAAGGTCATAAGAACTTCCTACAAAGTAGAGAAAAGTATTCGGAACTCGGTCACTACAAGGTGCTACTGGGCTTGGATAACATATACTTTTTGAACGAGTTTATTTGGTGATCCAGACCACCTAGAAAGTTCGAACCTTGAGCAAAGAAGTTTTCCAAAAGGTCAAGGATTTCGGAAGGTGGAGAGTATGGTATGGAATTCGGTCACTGCTTGGCGCTAGTGCGCAAGAGAAACAGAGTATTTTTCCAATGAATTTATATCGTGATCTGTGACCACCTAGAATGTTTCTTCATTGCAACTAAAGTTGTTCATAAGGTCTAGAACCTTTCGAAAGGTGAAAGGTATGGTTCGGAATCGGGTACTACGTAGCGCTAGTGGGCATGTGAAATAGAGCATTTTAAACGATTTTATATCGTCATCCCGACCACCTAGAAAGTTCGAACCTTAACGAAGTAGTTCAGAAGGTCAAGGACTTTCGGGAGAAGAAAAGTATGGTTCAGAATTCGGTCACTACAAGCCGCTTGTGGGCGTGGAAAAGAGAAAAAAATTGAGTTAGTTCATATAGTTATACAGATCACCTGGAAAGTTGTATTGGGCTTTGTATTTATACTGCGCAATTACTTTGAATCCGGGATTATTAGAAACGATGATCAACTGTCAGAAATCAAAAGAATATGTATCTGATTGTTGGAAGCAAAAGCACTTTTGGAAGTAAAAATGTTTAAGTCTCTGGTCCTACGTAGCTCTCTCCTGATTTTAGGTTGGCAAAAATACTTGCAGTTATAGTGTTACTGTGCAACCTACACTCTGTTTCCTTAACATTTACAGACGATCATTAACGGCGAGTACGTTAGCTCTCGTTGGACCAGTGTTGCCGGAACAACTTGGATAGAAAATAAATGACCGTTGAACCACTTCAATGTGCGGTGTGTTAGTTCTGAAAACATTGAAACCATCAGAAAATGAAGTGAATCGGTCCTGAAAAAGTTTGGATACATTTTAATACGAAGTATACCATACCTGCAATGCATGAAATCATAAGAATAGTATGTGAGTATATAAAGTTAGTGAATTCTGAAATATTTGAAATGAACTCTTCAAAGTTTGGAATCACTTGTATGTAACGTAAGTCAGTCCTGAAAAGTGTGGAATGATTTGAAGACGAAGTGTATCGAACATTTACAATTTAAAATCACTTATTCTCATTCTCAATTAGTCTCAAATCACAAGTGAGTCAGCCCAGAAAAACTTAAAGTTTGTAGTCACATAAGTAAATATGAAGTTAGTCAACCTTAAATCACTTGAATACTAAGTTATTTAGTCCTCAGTAAACTAAGGTCTTTTTCACACGGTTTTTTTACGCGGTTTGTTTTCGGCGATAACTCCAGAACGGAACAACTTATCGACCTAATTCGAATCCCATTTTTCGTTTTGGGCAAAAAGTAATCATATGGCACTTTTTCAAAAAATTCACAATTTTTGGTGTAAATACTCAAATACTTAAAAACTGTTATTTGACAATTGCATGAAAAGGTAACACATGCACACAAAATCGAAGCAATTTAAAATGTAGGTAAATTTATCAACTCTATTTTGTCTATTTTTTACGCGTTTATGGTAAAAGTGGAACATATCCCCTCTGTAAAAAAAAACTTTGTGTAATTTTAAATTAGCTGAAATGCTTAAAATTACTTGGAATATGTTGTATATTAGTCCTGAAAAGATTGCAACCATTTGAAAAAAAAACATACCTAGTATTCAAGTAATTAAGTCCTCGTGAATCTGGAATCAGACACTTGCATATAGTAAGTCAAACCTTAGAAGTTTAAATCATTCCATTATGAAGTTTATCAGCATGAACAGGATTGGGAAGAATTCCAATATGAAGTGAATTCGCCGTGCGGTATGGTTACAGAATATGAAAGAAATCAATCTTGGATCACTTGAATATTAATAATTAATTTCTTGTGCAAAAAAATTTGAAATCAGCTTTTTAAATGCTTTAAGTTACCTAGATTAAGAATCAAACAGTTTGAATAAGAAGTGAATAAGTGCGAAGTAATCATATCCGTAAATTTATGGTCTGGGTCAGTCCTGAATCACTTGAACATAAAGTAAGTCCATCCTGTAAATTTGGTATCGACCCTAAAAAGTTAGAAATCATTTAAATATGAAGTAATTCAAATCTCAAAAGTGTGAAATTAATTGAAAAAACTGATGAGACCTTAAAATTGCTATTTTAATGCTTCTTGTTAAATGCAAAACAGCCATAATAAAGCATTGTCATAGCATTGTAGTAAAACTTAACTGCTTTGTTGAAGGTTTGAACTTTCTAGGTGGTCGGGATCACGATACAATGTTTGAAAATGCTCTTTTTCATATGAACAATAGCGCGATCTAGTGACAGAAAGCCAAATCATACTCTCTACCTTCCGGAAGCCCTTGACCATCTGAACAACTTTGCTGACGGTTCGAGTTTTTTTTGAAGGTCGGGCTAAAGATATAAAAATGTTCGGAAATGCTCTGTTTTACAAGCCTACTACCCGAGCAAAGGTTTATACCAAATTAATAATAAGTTGTAATATCAGATTATCATTTTTTGATTACTGAACATATTATCATTCAGGCGGAATAAATAGCCAAAATAACAAAAGAGATACCAAATAAATATTTGTTGAATAACACAATATTTACTCATTTTGTTATCATTGAGTTCATTTTGATAACAAATCCTGTGATGGGAATAAATTTCTTGAAATGATTTCAAATTTTGTTATCAATTTGATATAAAATTCATAAACTAATAACTAAAGTAACGTTTTTGGTGAAAAGCACAATTTCATATCCATAACATGCTAGTAATATTTATAGTTTCACGTGCAACTTGTAACGTTCGTCAAAAATCGTCTTTAAAAATTGATAACAGATGATAACAAAATTAGTCAATGTTGATAACAAAATTTGTTATTCGATAACTGGTGAGTTCAAAAGGATATCTGAGATAACAAAGCTTGTTACCGATTTGATACCAGTTTGTTATTTTAGTTTGCTAGGGTAGCACCACGTTAAGAAAGAATTCCAAGATTTTTGAAAATCCTTGACCATCTAAACAACTTTTCTAATGGTTTGAACTTTCCAGGTGGTCTGGATAACGATATAAACTCGTTGAGAAAAGCTCTAATATACATGTCCACTAGCGCCACGTAGTGACAGAATTCCGAACGATACTCTCAAGCTTATTTTTAAACAATTTTGCTAAACATTCCACTTTTATAGGTGGTCGTACATATAAAATCGTGAAATAATCCTTCATCCCCAAAAATATTCTTCTACACCTCCCCCGCCCTACCACAACTAACCCCCCAAATATTATCTCCTCCTCCCCCCCCTCTGAACAAATTTGCTGAAGGTTCGAACTTTCTAGGTTGTTTGTATCGCGCTATAAATTCGTTAAAAATGCACTATTTTACATACCCACTAGCTTAACATAATGACCAAATTTCGAATTATATTCTTCCGCATCTAAAAGCCCTTGATCTTCTGAATAACTTTGCAGAAATTCTTTAGTTTATCTAGTTCTAGTTGGTTATCTAGATAATCGGAATCACGATATAAACTCGTTAAAAAATGTTCTCTTTTACATGCACATAGCGTGACGTAGTGGGCGAATTTCAAACTCTACTCTCCACCTTTCGGGAGCTCATGACCATCTGCAAAACTTGGCTAAAGTCAACATTTCTGCAGGTAATCAAGATTCAAGATACAGTATCATAAATGCTACTGTTCAAGGTGAGACGATTCTTTTGAGGGTTATGCAAAATTCAAGTATGTGTTGCAATACTTTTCGAAGTTAGTTGATACTTTTGACTGGTAGCGTATGTGAATTAGATAACGCAGATAATTTCATGATTCCTTCAAACTGCGTATAGATGACTGCAATTTACTTAAAAGGAATGAACGCCATACCAAATTTCCTTTGCTAATCGCAATATTTTCCTTTTCATCTCACAAAGTAGCAAGTGATCCCAGGAAATCATTTGAAAGATAACGGAATAGGCCTGCATGGAGGCTCAAATTTTGAAAAGCTAACATTGCTCTCGCTTTTCAGACAGAAAATTATGCACGGACAAGTGATGCGGCGAATAATAAGCACATTCATAGAACAAAGCCTCTGAAGCGGGATGATTAACATAATGGTTTTATTCTCTTGCTTAGGAAAAGTTACATTCGGCTGAAAACGAAATTGTTTGCATTTAATTATAATAGGTAAATTAGAAGCTTGGATCGTTTTTTTTAAAGCGGAAAGCTGTTTAATCTAGTGCAAACTCTCTTAGCCATTTTTAGTATAAATGTGATTGTAGTAGTAGCTTTTCAAACTGAGAAATGCTTTTTACTTAGAATGACAGGCATGCTATCCTGGATTGTCTCACTACAAAATAGAATTCACTTCCCTAAGCACTCTCAAATGGCCTCCGTTTAAAAATGTGTTTTTTTTTCACCTCACCGGGACATGAGAACAATAGTTTTTTTTTCTCTTCTCTATTCAACAATTTCAGCGTACTTATTTTCAACTAACATTCAAGAAAATGACACATTTTCTGGTATTACTAGGGATGATCCTTTTTCGTTTTTGAATTCATGTTGGCTCATCTTACTCTGGTAATGACAATAACACCGTTTGAATTTGTACAGAGTGGAAATTAAGCATAGATTAAGTCACCATGGGTAACTAAATCTAATAACCAGTGGACTGGTGAGTTTTCTATTTGCGAAAAGATCCGAAGGCTGGGATTCGAACTTTCACTTCGAGGCATTCGCCTGAACGGGTGACGCCGCTTGACCTCGAAGCCCCATTAGATTTGTTTCCGAGAATTGGTCTATTTATAGTCACTGGTATATTTTTCGGTCCAACGTGACTTGGTAGAGTGTTATTTTATCTCGTGGCCCCCGAAAAACAGTTAACACAATACCATCATATAAAAAAAAAAATTTACAATCAAAGATTTGTCTATTACGAACCTTTAAATAAACTTGATGAATGAGACATTTAAAAACATTTGTTATTACCACAAAAGTTCTTAAGCTGTACACAGAAAATGATGATGTATTTTAACAGATGCGTAAAGTTTCTCCTCGTGTAAAACACAAAGTGGTTTCGATCTTTCATACAACAGACCTTATTTAGGCAACATCTGGCTTAAATTTACATGAAATATCCCTTGAAGCAATGCCAAATTCCAAATATGTGAATTAATAACGCAGAAAATTACATGTTTCATTCAAACTGTTTAGGTTGTTCAATCATACACAGGAAAAAATAACGAACTTAAGAGACGCTTAAAATTTCCATTCGTTCAACTGTTAACTAACGGAAGCGTAAATAGGTAAATGGAATATCACATAGATACATGCCAAATCTAGCGTTTTAAATATGTGCATTAGATAACGCAGGAAATAACATGATTGTTTTAAACTGTGTAAACCATGGCAAATTATAAAGTGTTTTCTTTTCAATATTTTCTATTGTAATCTTTTGGCGCAGACAACACATTTGATTATACATTCAATTAACTAGGGTAGACTTCAAAACAATCGTAACGATTCCAAATGAATCAAACGATTCTGAAAGTTTTCGATTACCTCCTTTATCTCGTAAACTACTTAAGTATGGAACAAATAAGAAACTGACTGCAATTACCGGGAATATAAATTAGCCTGTGAAGATAAGAAGAGAAGTTTTTTCTCGGAGACTAAGATGCAACCTGATGCCACCGTGCTTGACAGACGATAAACCATGTCTTAACATGACCACCCCGACCATGGAGTCAGTTTTCACTGTGCTGCAGTTGCTATCATCGGCGCCCAGATGCTGCCTTCATCGAGCCTTCTTTAGCTGCTATATATGTATGTGTATCTATATAACTTTGCGCGGCGGAAGTGAGTGTCCTCGTTGACACTCTTTCTTGCTGTTCTGTTCTTGAGCTGCCGGCTTGGTTTTTTTTCTTCAATTCAGTTTTGTTGATATAGCTTCATAGGATCGATGCCAACGAAAAGAAAGTGGGAGCTGGAGAACAACAGTGAACAATCAACTGATGAATCCCTGTGTGGAGAGTCGTGTAAAATCTTTTCTGGTGACGGCTAGCAATGTTCACTGGTTGCAATTATTTAGTGCTTCAAGTGAACATTCCGCACTAATTGCGACTTATTTTATGGAGTTGAACTCATTTTCCGGTAGAGTAATCCATAAGCTGATGGCATAGTTGATGTAATTTTTTACAAGCACGACAATCATACCGAATGGCAGAACCGAAAGTAATTTACTTCATCGAGACTGAAGTAATTACTGTATACAGTACATTTCGTCTAATTGCTTTGTTTTTAATTCATATGAAGCCGGCTTTCACGTTGAAATACAGTATGGGCCAAAAGTATGCAACATCAATTTTGACAACCAAATTGGGGTAGATATCTTCGCTAATAAAAATCACATAAAACAATTGACCATATTGTTTTCCACCATATAACCTGTTGTGGATGTCAATTAAACAATAGAAATGGACGGTTGTTGTGTATCAACAATGAAAAAAAAAATTTCTCGAATAACTTAAAACAAAAACCATTCATTCTATTTTTTTTTCTTTTTCAAAATGTTGACTACAATAGACTTTATTGTCAATTGGTGACAACAGAGTCATTTAAATGCAACTATACATGAACTATATGGTTTATTTTCCAACAGTAAAATCAAGTATAATTTTATGGCATTGTATAGTAATCGTATTGTAATTTTTCATTTGGGTTCTACTTGGCTACGGGGAATTGCATACCACTCAAAGTAGTGTTCTTGAAGAAATTCACGATTCTAAAATGAAGGCTATTTTATGGCTTTCCCAAAGCATGCAATCGTATGGTGTGCAGCAAACAGTACAAACATATGCTTAAAACCGCTCCAAAAATGGATTTTTTACAGAAATCATTAATCGGTATGATTAATGGAATGTTAAATACAAACTCCATGTTTGATGCAATTCAAAGTGGTATAAAAATGACCCTGAAATTCAGCAATGGGTATTAAGACACTGAATATTTTAAATTGGAATGCTCGATCTCTTAAAAATAATGAAGACGAGCTGTTTAACTTTTTACGAGTTCATAACGTGCATATTGCCGTTGTAACTGAAACTTTCCTTAAACCAGGTGATAAAATAAAAAGGGATCCTAATTATTTCGTACACCGCAATGATTGTCTTGAAAGTCCAGGTGGTGGCGTTGCCATAATTGTTCATAGGCGTATCAAACATCAAATTCTTTCTTCATTTGATACCAAAGTTTTTGAAACTTTGGGGGTTTCTGTTGAAACAAAATTTGGTCAACTTAAACTATTAGCTGCCTATTTACCATTCCAATGCGTAGGTCAGCAAAAGAATCTTCTCAAGGGTGACCTACAGAAGCTTACCCGTAATAGGTCAAAATTCTTCATTATTGGTGATTTTAATGCAAAACACCGATCGTGGAATAATGCTCAAAGTAATTCCAATGGTAATATACTATTTGATAATTGTTCTGTGGGTTATTACACTATCCAATACCCAAACAGCCCAACTTTCTTTTCTTCTGCCAGAAATCCCTCAACTATTGATTTGGTCTTAACTGATTCATGTCAACTTTGTAGCCAATTGGTTACCCATGCTGACTTCGGTTCGGATCACCTTCCAGTAACTTTTGAAATATCTCAAGAAATAATTTCTAATCCCAACAGTTCTACTTTCAATTATCATAGAGCTGATTGGAACCAATATCAAACATTCATGGAATATAATTTTGATCCTAATATTCCTTTGGAAACTAAAAATGATATCGATAATGCTCTTGACTCTCTGACTACTTCCATAGTTGAAGCAAGAGCTGTCTCAGTTCCAAAATGCGAGGTAAAGTTCAATACAATTATAATAGACGACGATCTTCAGCTTTTGATCCGTCTGAAAAATATCCGTAGAAGGCAATATCAAAGAACACGCGATCCCGCCATGAAAGTTATCTGGCGAGATTTGCAAAAACAAATTAAAAAACGCTTCTCTGCCCTGAGGAACAAACAATTTGAAAATATTGTGTCAAAATTAAATCCGAGTTCCAAACCTTTTTGGAAACTCTCCAAAATTTTGAAGAAACCTCAGAAGCCTATTCCAGCGCTCAAAGAAGTTGATAAAATATTGCCAACAAATGTGGAAAAAGCTCAAAAACTTGCTGAGCAGTTTGAGAGCTCCCATAATTTCAGTTTGGGTCTTAGTAGTCCTATTGAGAATCAGGTTGCTCTTGATTATCTAAATATTTCCTCATGGGAAAATATTTTTGATGAATCCTGGGGTACTGATTTGGATGAAGTAAAAACTGTAACTAAAAAGTTAAAAAATATGAAGGCTCCAGGTGATGATGGAATTTTCTATATACTCATCAAAAAACTCCCAGTGAGTACCTTGTCTTGCATGGTACAATTATTTAATAAATGTTTTCATTGGTCATACTTTCCTGGCAAATGGAAAAATGCCAAAGTTGTTCCAATTTTGAAGCCCGAGAAAGATCCAGCTGAAGCTTCTAGCTACAGACCAATAAGTTTACTTCCTTCAATCAGTAAACTTTTTGAAAAGCTAATTTTGAATAGAATGATGCTTCACATCAATACAAACTCAATTTTTGCAGATGAGCAATTTGGATTTCGCCATGGCCATTCAACTACTCATCAACTTTTGAGAGTTACTAATTTAATTCGTTCAAATAAATCTGAAGGCTGCTCAACTGGAGTTGCTCTTCTAGACATAGAAAAAGCATTCGACAGTGTTTGGCATGAAGGTTTGATTGCTAAATTGAAACACTTTATTTCTCCGCTCTATATTATAAAATTAATTCAAAATTATTTAACTGACAGAACTCTGCAGGTAAATTATCAGAATTCCAAATCTGATCAACTACCTGTTAGAGCTGGAGTTCCTCAGGGTAGCATTCTTGGGCCGATACTATATAACATTTTTACTTCCGACCTCCCTGATTTGCCTCAGGGTTGCCAGAAATCCTTTTTGCTGATGACACAGGCATCTCCACTAAAGGAAAAAGTCTTCGTGTCATTTGCAGGAGACTGCAGAAAAGTTTGGACATTTTCTCTTCTTATTTACAGAAATAGAAGATTTCTCCCAACGCTTCCAAAACTCAACTAATAATATTCCCACATAAACCTAGAGCTTCTTTTTTGAAACCTAGTAGTAGTCACATCGTTACTATGAGCGGTGTTCCAATTTTCTGGTCAAGCGAAGTGAAATACCTTGGTCTATTACTTTATCACAAATTAAATTTAAAAAATCCCATTGAATGCATTCAAGCCAAATGTAATAAATATATAAAATGTTTATATCCTCTTATGAACAGAAAATCCAAACTTTGTCTGAATAACAAACTACTAATATTTAAACAAATTTTTAGACCGGCCATGCTTTATGCTGTTCCAATATGATCTAGTTGTTGTGCTACCAGGAAAAAAATACTTCAAAGGATTCAGAACAAAGTTCTGAAGATGATTTTGAAGCTGCCTTCTTGGTACAGTACTAACGAAGTACATATAATTTCGAATGTCCAACAAAATAATTAATGATTTCAGACAAAAATCGTTGCAATCTTCTATTGCAATGATTAATTCCCTTTATGCTTAGTTAAGATTAATTTTAGTTTGTTTTTAGTTTTAAGATTATTATTGTTATACTGACACGCAGGAATAAAAACCTGTTTAAAATACTGAACTGCTAAGGCATGAACAATGTAAACAAAATTAGGTACATATTTTGACAATTAAGGTTGATACGTTACGGTAGTAGTTGGAGCACCTAGATTAACATGAAATGTAAATATGAATAAATTTGGAACAAATAAAGAGTTAAAAAAAAATGCGGACGGAAACGGAACGGTAACGGCAAGTTTAAAAGTTGTTGCAAACTAGGGGTGAAACAGCTATACTTTGAGTTGCATTGATGCACCGAGTAGCTCGCGAGTTTACTCAATATAGCTTAAAATTGAATCAATTTTCATCGCTTCTTATCGGTTGCCTGGGTTCAAAAGGTGTGACTTCCAATTTGTTTTCAAAAATTGTGGACATTCAGCTAATGGCGGTAGAAGATGGAACAACGGCAAGCCCTATTCCACGACCAATGAGGGTTCTAGGATTATTTAATATGTGATTCGTGATACGGACGGCTTTACGAAAGTCCTATGATCATGTATCATAACGATGTTCCTAGACTGGTAATTTGCTAAACATCGATTCTGCGAAGCTTGAAGGATGGGTCGGACTGCAGTGGGCTGAGCTCGTTTGTCTCTCCTCCTGTCCTTGTTCCACAGCATCAGTTGATAGTCTTACCGTCTGGTGGAATGATGCTGCAATAGCAAATAGCAGGTCAAGCCGAAACTGAGGGGTTTATTAAACGTATGACTTGATTTGAGACATTAAAATAACTTCTTCGCGAAAAAGCTCACACGAATAGTAGTAAATACGATCAAATTGTACGAGCACATCAAAATTCAAAATCAGAGTTAAATAGAGAAAAATAAAAACATTGAAAATTGCTTGTGTCCAATTGTCCACACACGAAAGCTCATGTACTAGTGACGTTGTTTGACAGCTGGTGTACAAAAATAGAAAGAAAAAAATGACAGTGCTCGTTTGCTGAGCATCTTGAGTTACTCGAGGTACCTCAAAAGCAACTTTGAAAATGCTCGCGATAAGGAGCTGTATTGCCCGTTGGTTGCAAGTGAATTCGATATGTCCAATTAGAATAGGCTTGGATCTAGCCGGTTTTCTTTCTGACAAGCAGGCTTACTCAATATTAGGTTTAGGTATGTATTAGGTGCGCAACTAAGTTCTCGCTGTTTTTTATTTGATAAAAATGTTGCTTTATTATTTAAAAAAATTTACCAATGAACCATTCAAAGTATTGCCCATCGCTAGACACAACTTTTTCCCATCTCTCTGGCAGAGCTGGAATACCTTGACGGTGGAAGTGTTCGTCTTTTGAGGCTAGCCATCAAGCCATTTTCTGATGTCTTCATGTGAATGGAACTGCTAATCAGCTAGGCCATGGCCATTGAACGGAACAAGTAATATTCGGACGGCACATTATCTGGGGAATATGGCGGGTAGGGGAGGACTTCCCATTTAAGCGTTTCCAAGTAGGTTTTAATAGGCTTGGCAACGTAAGGCAACGTAAATCACTTTTTCGTGCCTCTGCTCGTTTTGTGGCAGTTTTTCGCGCAGCGCTCGGCTCAATCGCATCAATTGAGTTCGATACCGTTCCCTAGTGATGGTTTCGCTCGGTCTCAACAGCTCATAATAAATAACACCGACCTGGTCCTACCTAATATACCGCCTAACCTTCGTAGCGTGATTATTTGGCGTAGCCGACGACGTAGTAGCATGACCGGATAGTCCTCTTTGGAATGCTGTAATGTAGGGTACATGTCCTTTGACCTTCAACTAGTTATACCTTCGCTTAGACATGCCTTGAAAGACCTTTGCTGTTCTGAACCATGGAAATTTAACCAATTAATTTTATTAAATCGATAACTCTCGACGAGCATGGATGTAATGTCGGTCTATAAGCACCATATTTGGCTTGTCGTGGATGCAACTTCGTCTTACCATTAAGGATTCTATGTAAAGCTATTTTCGGTATTCTCAGTACCAATTTTCATTAAACAAATTAAAATAAGACTGCTTTTTCACACCTCAATGATATAAACATGTGATCAATTGGCCATTTTATTTCAAAAGATTAAAATTTCTACTTTATAGAATTTGTTACTTAGGTTTGGGTTTGGATAAGCTCTCTGAAAAATTTACAAGCACAAACCCATTCATTTTCCATTGAAATCTTAATCAATTTAAACATTTTGCTATGTAATAACGACACCAGACCATAGTCGGGAAAATAAAATTGGGTCTGCGGTTTTCTTGAGAAATTTGTATTCATATTTCCATGTGAATAGATACTTCATAACGTGAATGAATTAATAAATTCTAGCAGGCGCGTAAAATTTACGCTCGTTTGATTTCAAGCCAAAGGAAGCGTAAACAACGAAATTGTTTGCAAACTTTCATACGCCTTACAAAAATGTTTGCAATCTTCCATACAAGAGACAAGATTCAGGCGTTATCTGGCTTAAATTTACAAGAAATCTAGGCAAAATCGTCAAAAGGTCGCAAGTAACAATTGTAAACAATGACTTAAAACGTAAATTTCCTGGAAATGCCAGGTTGCTAACATCTATATCCACTACCGAAGGAAGGTAATAACTCCCTGTATCTGTTTCTGGTGCTATTTTGTTCGTGGGAGAGGGCAGATCCCAGAAAAAATATGCTAGAAGTCATTGTTTACAAATGTTACTCTCGACCTTTTGACTATTTTGTCTAGAAATATCCAATGAATTTCTGCCAAATCTAGCGTTCCCTTTGTGTGCTTTAGATAACGCAGAAAATCAAATGTTTCTTTCAAACTGTGTACATATAGAATGCATTACTACTGCATATCGGTTCAATTTAGCCAAATTTAAATTGACGAATAATGTCACAATTGCTTCAAAATAAATCGATCATTTTAATGCTAACATATTTTCGCCGATTATCGCTGGTTTTATGACATTTTTGATATATATATACCGAATAAAGCAGCTAGGCTAACATTACATCCCGCTATCCTATCAATTTTGCATCACTCGTCACGATGCAATGAAGAAAACCCCTAGTTTTTGTTTTTTTTTTATGGAGCAGTTGTTCACAGGCGAAAAAACGACGCTCAACGTTTCTTGGCTTCAAATCATAATCATTCCCAACGCATGCAACCGCTTGGAAATGGCTTGACGGGTAATTCCTTATGCTGAAGCAAGCGCTACTTGCGTTTGGCACGAATTCTTATCGACGCCTCCAATTCAGAGTCTTCGAAGGTTTTGGGCCTTCCTTCACGTGGAAAGTCGTCAACACCAAAGTGACCGTCGGAAACGGAAACCGAAACGGAACGGCAACGGCAAGTTTGACAGTTGTTGCAAATGACTTAAATCCCAAGTAACATTGCTAACATCGTCCGGCTCTATCAAGTTTTATTAAAGTTTTATGAAAGCCACTTGAAATCAATTTAGTTATATTTTGGCACCAAGAGGTGCCAATAGGTTTCATATTTTAGTCAGGTTTATGAGAACCTACATAGCTTGTTTTCAACGATCTTAAATTATTTTTACCCCTATCAAAGGTTTTATTTCGACTTTATGAACTCGTAAAATGCTTTATTGAAATGCCCTTTCAGGACTCATTGAAATTATCTTATTATAGTCAGTTGAAAACGCATTTTAAAACCATTTTGCCTCCAGTAAATGCACAAAACGACAAATTGGCATTGAAGGAAGTCACCATAAGACCAAATCGTTTCATAATTGTCATTGCGAAGAAATATGGGCAATTGGCTTTATGGCAAAACTGTGATTTTTTTTCCAATCGCCATATTTAAATATAAGCAAGAATTGAAATGTGGAAAAATAAATGCATCAAATTTTCAATGGTATTTTAATAAACTGTAGATCCGAAACTAATTTCGGCATTTTGTTTAGATAACCTCATCCAACTCCATAAATTTTCAGGAAATATATGATTAATTTATCAAATATATTTGTTTTAATTTGGTTCATGTTGTTGTGAATTCGCATAATTTCCGAGACGCATTAATTGTCGGCTCTTATCGTTCCAATATTCACCATAAAAATAAATGCGCAAATAATTTGAAGCATAAAACGCTGTAGAAAACACAATTTGCTATCAAACAAAAGTTCTCGCAACATTTGACCTTTTTTTTTACTACTAAATGAATCAAAAGAGCAGAGAATCGATCAAAGCAGAACAACAAAAACCAACCTCGATATCTCAGTTAAGTTTGACAGCTGTGGCCAATTGGCCATATGCTGGTTTTCATGGCAGCTAATAGGTTTTATGAAGGTTCTCAAGTGGTCATAACATCTTTCACTAGAACATTTTCAAAATCTTTATGGTCTTATAAGGGTTTTATTAACTTGTTTTCACAACCGTCTATAGGGTGGACCATTTGTACAAATTTCGGCTTAAAAAAGCATAGAGGAGGTGTTGGTAGACAAAACCGTTTTGAATATTGCTGAGACTAAAATTGTTACTTGGGATATGTCCAATTAGAATCGGCTTGGATCTAGCCTGTTTTTTACGACAGGCAGGCTCAATCAGATTGGGCTTTTTCGTTATCGTTGCCGTTCAGCTTCCGTTATCATTGTGTTTGGGCCATAACTCCTTCCTACTTCGTCAATTTCCTCATCGATAAACCAGTTTCTGCACATAATTTGGTCAAAATCGTTTTACTTTTTTTTCTGTAAACCCTTTCATGTTGCGCTTGATTGAAAAATGTTTATTTCATCTGTGTAATTCACTTGTTAACCATGCCGAGAACACGCGGAAAATGAACAGCTGTAGAATTAAATCGACAAAGATTTTTCATTAGCGCCTAACTGACAAACGTAAACAATAGTTTTTTCCGCCAATTTCTCGTCATTGAAAACTCGCCCAATCAATCCACCACCGTCATTTCGAAGAGAAAAAGTTCACCTATCCGATAGAATTGGAGGTTTACAAGGGTAGCTTTAGTGTCACGAGAAATTTTGACAAATTGTGACATTTGGGAGGTGCGTGGTCGCGACATCCATCGGCGGTAAAACTGGGATATTGATTTGAAATGAATCCGACTAGGCAAACCAGATAAGTCTTAAGGTCTTGACAGTAGGTGAGCGATAGATTTCCAGTTCGGACTTGGTTTCCCACCACATGTAGCGAAAACTCTCTTTGTACTCAAAACGCCGGCATTTCTGAAGCATAACCATGAACTGCTGACAAGTTTGGGCAACACCTGTGCGTCGTGACCAATGAGTACGACGTCCTTTCTAAATTACGGGAACCGCCAACGGGAAGCGTACTGCTCCGTTTGTAGCCAGTTTAATACGAATAGCGTGAAAAGAGCAGCTAGGAAGACCGTAGGTAACGGTTTGTAACTGGTAGATTCGAGCTGGTTTTGATAGATCTTTCGGGAATACAATCTGTTGAAACTTCCGGTCGTCTAAATCCACCCAGATCTTTCGGAACATCTTCTTGACGTCAGCAGTGATGGCGTACAAAGGCAAGCGAATCTTGATAACAGTTTAGTAAAGAATTGGTTGTAGGTCTGACGAATACAGGGTGCGTGATGATTTTTTGCAGTAAATTTTAAATAGTAATTTCTCATGCTTACGGAACATGATTCCGATATATTTGGCAGAACAGGATATTTTATACTCTAAGGTGTTAGTTGTAAACAAACTGCGTTGAGTAAATGTGCAGAAGTCGAAGCAAGAGAGCATTTGGTCCGCGGTCGTCGTTTTATTGTGCGCCGGAAAAAGCGTATAGGAGATAATCCTGTTGGTAAATGTGTCGGAAAGAACAGTCTATTATATATAAACAGATTAGAAATGTCGTAAACTGGTATACCCGGAAGAAATACAAGTGCCGTTCCAATACGTCTGAACGGAGCAGGGTCAAAAAGTTCAGAAGTTCAGAAATAATCCAGCAAGATCAATTAGGTCCATGGCACGGGAAATCGGGTGTTCAGACATCTCAATCTAGCGAATAATGACTATAAACCTTGGTTGTAAGTGGTATGCACTACACAGAGGCGACCAAATCACAACGATTGGAGAAAACTCAAAAACTACTGAGTTAGTTGAAGCATCCACATCATATCGATCTTTTGATATTTTTTCTGATAAAAAAGACTTTACATGGATCAAAACTTGAATCGAAGGAATGACAGGTGGCTTGTACCAGACCGTAGTCTGGTTCCTATTGTCATGTCTTCCAACTTTCCGGCTCATGTGATGGTTCTAAGCGTAGTCTTTATCAAGAGGGATGTAATGCCCCCGTATTTCTTTGCCTAAGGACCAAAGGTAACAGCCGGATGTTGTACCGTGGATGAAGAAGGTTGCGGCTGGCCGTTATGTCATCTTTCAACAAGATGGAACACCTGCATAAATGCTAAGAAAACACAGAAATAGCTTGCGGAAAATGTTCCGGACTTTTGGGAGAAAGAAATTTGGCTAGTAGTAGTACAAGTAGTCCAAATATCAACTCTTTGAATTATTTTGTGTGAGGCGTCATCGAGCGGGATAACAATAGAACCCCTCACACCACACGTAGGTCGCTAGAAAATCTTAAAGCAATGATGACACCAATGGATCGAAACATGGTAAAACGTGCGTGTGTCAGTTTTCGGAAGCGCATAACTACCTCTCGTCGAAAGAGGAGATGAATTTTTGACTGACATAATTTCCACTTCCATATTTAGCAAAAGTTAATAAACCACAAAACATCCATTACAAGTATGATTAATCGGTGTAATTTTTCTTATACATGCCATTAACTGCAAAAAGTCGTCACGCACCTTGTATTATCTTGCTGAGCTCCCTTAAAAATGCAATAGACGCTCTCCTGCAAATCTTATTTTTCCATTACTTCGATAGGCCATTGTGGCGCCTACTGGCGTTTCCCAATAATTTATTTCTCCATAATTAATCTAAATATACTTATGGAAAAAGAGACAAATGCATCTGTATAAGAAAATATATATATTTTTTTATTAGGATCCATTTGAGAAAATGGGGCATAGGACTAGTTGTGCTAAATAGGAAAAGAACTGGGTCAAAAACGCTATTCGAGCAATTTAAACTCGTTTTATTGTATTGTTATGCATTATTGTAATGAAAGGAGGCTATTTGAATTTTCGCCCAATGTAAGAAGCATATTTATGCAATAAACCTCCAACCGGTACTGTACATTGAACACTTCATATAGTTAGGTGACCAACGTCATTCAATCACCCATCGTACTTAAAATGCATTTACACAATCTGCTGTCAATGTGCCAAAAAAAAAAGAAGCGTGACCGCAAATAGTATGAACTGCGCTCAGTCGTACCGACCTTGCCTGAGTTCCATGCCTATGAATGTAACTGAATGGAGCTTTTTGCCATTCTCCATTGAAAGCCACGGAATAGTTTCCGAGCGGGTGGCGGCTGGCTGTCGGATACTGCGGTGGAACCTTAAATTCGATGTGCATAAAAAAGATTTATGATGGCATTATGATGGCACACGGCTTGGGACTTCCACAGCTCCCCCGGAAGCAAGAACGAACCAAAGCGGATGACGCCGATGACGATGGATGCCGTCGGTTGGTGTGGTAAAAGAGGCGGCTTGAGCATAGAGCTTCCGACACCACGGACCCACAGTAGCTAGCAGCAGCAACAGCAGCACTTGCCACATTTATTTGAACGAAGCACCTAGCTGGGGGAGAACAGAAATGTGAAAAACGAGGTGCTTTGGCGGTCGCCGAATTATGTATTTTCTCTGTGCGCCACGTAGGTAACCGTCTACCTACTCATAGGTAATTCGTTCCAGTTGTTGAGCTGACCGAAATTTTTGCTCTTCTCTGAAAAGCAATGAATAAGGCAGGTTGCCATTAAAGCCTGAAGCCTGAGGTGGGTTCGATTCCCGGTTTGGTCCATGAGCTTTCGGGTTGGACATTTTCTTCACTTCCCATGGTATATAAAGCATGAATGCACGATCGGTCGTAAATTTATTAGGAGAACCCACCTATTCTCGGCAATCTTAGCCGAGTCCAACCTTATTTTTGTAGTTTTTGCTTATTTACAATAATATACTTCTTGGTCCTTTATCTATTACATTCATAAAATTAACTATTACTGCTTGCAAGTGTTTGTAATATAATAACCAGTTTCCTTGAACTGCGTCTGAGAAAAAGTTTTAGAAAACCTATAACTTTATACTTTTGTGTGGATAGACGCATTTTAGTGAGAGAATACGATACTTTGAGGTGATTCAATTGAAAATGCCAGGAGCAGCAGCTCCACAATTGAAACCGTTGACGAGATATTTTGAAAATAAAATCAGTTAAGTTGATTATGTATTGCAAATACGTCATTTTTATAAGTTATTCGTGATTATATATCTTCTACGATATTTTTTTTCCAAAATCAATATAACATATTAAACATCATTCACATTGACACTTTACCGATAGTGTGAATAACTTTACAATAAGCATAAAGGGTGTAGAGTTCTTTTTTAAGAATATTTCAGATGATTACGGATGATAATATTTGATGAAAAACCAAAAACAAAAACCTTCTACGCATATTATGAAATCTCATATGAAACAGAGTTATTGACCATTTTGTGCCCAAGGGGTACGCTACTTATATCGAGAAAAAATCTAGTTAACGACCTTCGCAAATTGTTCTCCTAATGGAATTGAATGACATTTAAAATCAACAAAGTGTAATGTAAGTCAGTTAGTGTCCAATCAGTTTTGACAATTCCCTTCCAATACATGCACGTTAATCTCAGTAATTTTTTTTACATCAAATTGAACTTCTCAACATGTTTTATGATTCGTTCTTTGCCACAGCTAGGAATACTAAATGCTCATCACTTCGGGTCATCCATTTGAAGCCCAGATTCAAGCAGAACAACGCGGTTGACGGTTTATGAACTCAATGAAATGGTGAGGACGTACTATAAAATATACAAGTTTTCATAAATTCAAAATTAAAACAAATATTCTGAATGAAATTCAGCCATCCACCACATGAAATCAGTGCTATTCAGTGGTGTTTGAGGTTTGGGATTTGTTTGGTTAATTTTGGAAAAGTTATCGTTTCAGTTGGAAAATTACGACTAATTTAAGAAAATGTTATAAATAGAATGAAACCAACATTTGTTATTTGTTTTCAAAATATCTCGAAAACGGTCGTACTTAGCAACTTGCTACGGATGAGTACTTTAATTGAAAACAATCTAAAAAATCATTATTTGTTTTTAAAATGCGTCTTTTGATACGAAATCATTTAGTTTACAAAAATTCCCTTTATGAAATTTGGCTTCAAAGCCTGTCCACATTAAATTTCGGACGCTTTTCTTTCAATGAAGATTTTAAATCATTTCATGGATCGCTGAAATGTTTCACTTATATGACAGTTGAAACTCTCCCCTTTATTTCGTGGTTCACAATTTAACATTCTTGTTACATTCAGTAAAATTGCATCGAATCAAGTGGAAGTGCGCAAACGCATTTTGTACGAACGGAAGCAAAATCCAAATTTATCGGTACGTGATCTTGCCAAGAAACTAAAACTGCCAAAAAGTACCGTGTTTTGTGCTTGCAAATCATTTTACCAGCGCTTGACTGTGGATCGGAAGGTTGGAAGTGGAACAAATCGAAAAGTATGCTACAGACAAATGGACAAGAAGGTGGTAGCCATTATTGAGAAAAATCCTAATCTTTCTGTGCGAAACGTGGCTCGCAAAGATGGGAAGTCAAAATCATACGTGTACAAAAAGTGATGTAAAGACTGAAGACTGGGCGAGAAAGATGCCCAACCGTGATGACAAGCAAAATTTCACTGCAAAAAGTCGTGTGCTATGGAGCTTAACACCATTTTTTTTTACAAACATTTTCTTGAATCATAATGGACGACGAACCATACGTACTCGCAGACTTTAAACAGCTACCGGGTCTGACCTTTTACATCGCAATGCAAAGAAACGCCGTTGCCGAGCATTTTCGGACAAAGAAGGTGTCCAAATTCCCGAAGAAATATTTGGTTTGGTAGGCCATATGTAGTTGTGGTCGAAAATCTAAAAGTATCGTCTCTACCGGCACTATCAATAAGAATGTGTACGAGAAAGAATGTCTGCAAAAACGGTTGCTACCGTTTCTCTCCAGCTCTGTTTTGGCCTGGCTTGGCCTCTTGTCACTATGCGAAATTCGTCCTGGAATGGTATAAGGTACCAGAGGTCAAATACGTACCAAAAACAGCCCAATAGAGAAGTACTGGTCTCTGGTTAAACGGAAACTCTTTGAAACTAAGAAAAAAGCAAATTGTACCGATGTTTTCAAGAGAAGATGGAGAATCGTCACGGCGGGCGTATCTGAGGATACCGTACGGAACCTGATGGCGGGTGTACCACAGAAAGTTCGAGATTTTTACAGAAAGAAGGATTAACATCTTAATCAACTATTTCTATTGTAGATAGAACTCTATTAATGTGAAATAAACAATCGGTTTTGTTGAATTACATATAATTTTTTGTTGTTGCTTTTATTTTGATGTCCAAAATTAACGTGGGCAGTCTTTAATACAACAAGAAACAATACTGTTGTTACAATTTGCAAAAATTACTTGCAACGCCATTGCGTGAAGTTTTTCAACACAAAAATAAGAAAAAAACTTTAGGGTGGATGACAAAATGGCTAACTATGAAATTTCAATCAAGACACTAAGATTTAATACTCTTCGCATAGCTCTGATGGCTCAAAAGTTTTGACAACAATACTTTTACTTCACTTGTTTCAAAAAACACTTTTATGGGCGTATTAGCAGAACGATAGTTATTGGAACTACGACTTAAAACTATTTTTTTTCAAACTTAAACACTTTTTCAAACCATCATTACGGGAGATTTGTTTTTTAATCCAACTAGAAAAACCTCATCATTTGACAGACTTGCAGACTTTTTCAGTGTTTATTTTTCGCGTTCACATGTAATAGTTTTAAAAGGTAGAGTTCGTGGGGCTACACCAAGCGGGATTCATGGGTGCCTCACTACAACGGACTAGATATTCTCAATTTGGCAAGTGCTGCAGAAATGTCGCGAATATAATGTGCCTACACATCATCTGTTAGTCGATTTCATATAAGCTTACCATACATTCGATCGAGACCAGCTATGGCAGATCATGCACGAATATGCATTTCCAGGAAAACTAAAGTTAGTTGGTCAAAGCAACGATGGATAAAGTGATGTGTGGCGTCCAAGTCTCAGGGATACTCTCGAGTCCCTTCAAATCTCGGAGAGTGTTACGGCAAGGTGATGGATTGTCGAGTTTGTTGTTTAACATGGAATTTGAGAGTGTGATTTGAAGTGCGGGTATAGACATGAGTGGCACGATCTTCATGAAGTCTTTCCAACACGAGAAGATAATATTAGCCTCCCATGTCGTTATCGACGGTGCGGAGGTGGGCGAAATCGTGTATCTGGGCTCATTGGTGACTGCCGATAACGACATCAGTAGAGAAATACAAAGGCGCATTATGGCTGGCAATCGTGCCTACTGTGAACTCCGAGGGACGCTAAGATCGCCTAAATTTCGCTGAACTATAATGTTGATCATCTAAAAGACATTAATTAGACTGATAGTCCTCTATCGCCACGAAATATGGACTTTGATCGCGGAGGACCAACACGTCCTTGGTGTCTTTGGACAGAAGGTGTTGCGTACGATAGAAGACGAAACGTGGAGGAGGCAAATGAACCACGAATTGCATCAGTTGCTGGAAGAACCTCCCATCGTACACACTGCTAGAATCTTTCGACTACGGTGGGCTGGGTATGTCGTAAGAATGTCGAACGTCACCTCAGTTAAAATTCTTCTTGAAAACGAACCGACGGGTAAAAAAAAGCAGAGGCGCGCAACGAGCAAGGTGGATCGATCCAGTGGAAGGCGACCTGTGGATCCTTAGCAGACATCGAGGCTGGCGAAGTACCGCAATAGACCGAATAGAATGGAAACAACGTCTATGTACAGCAGAGGCCACCCTCGCCTTGGTCTGATTGGTAAGGTAATCAAGTGATAGTTTCAAAAGGCGTTTTAGCTTGTTCTATTGTTCTGCTGAATTTACTTTATATTTTTAAATAGTTAACTAGCTAAGTGTTAGTTTAAATTTTCATAGTTTTCCGATACTTTTGACTGAATTTCACCAACTATGCTCTGATGATCAAAAATATCCACAAGATGTATATAAAAACAGGAAATTCCCATTTAGCCAAAATACCTGAATGTTTTTATGAATCGAACGGCCCTACGACTAGTTATTCGTTCGTTCAACCGAAGAACTAGACGGATAACGGATGCTTACTGTCTAGTCTTGTTATCAAGAGTAAGAAAATTTCACATAGAGTGGAGTCGAGCACTATTTAATATAATTGTTTTTAAAAATCGAGTCATTTTCTTCTTTTTCACGATGTTATATAGGGTATGTGTCCCTTGACTCAGCCTAATATGCAACAATCGATTACATTTTTACTATAACTCGTAAAGTATTTGGGCTGGAAGCGATATTTAACTAGTTATACACTTGCTTAGATATGTTCAATATGCCATTTGGTAGTATGTATCACGAAAAGTTACACAACTCATTTTTTAAAGTCAGAAACTTTCGAAGGATATGGATGTAATGTCGGTCTATAAGCGCCAAATTGGGTCTATTCATGGATGCAAGTTCGTCCCATTCGACAGATTTGTTATTAAATGTTGTCTTCGTACGATGTTTTGTCTGATTTTTTGATTCAATGCGTTTCCAGCTGTATTCGCTCTATCCAACAAACATTTTCATAAATCAAACTATACTAAAACTGCTAAGAAACACTTAAGTGATTTTCATATATGATTTAGCGGCCATTTGATAATCAAAACATTATAATTCACTCTACACAGATGTTGTTCCTTTAGTTTGTGTTAAGATGACCCATATAAAAAACTTTCAATCGAAACTCAGACATTTTTATTGTAAATTTTACCAATAACAACATTTTTACTACGCTTTCCATATAACAGGCCATAATTGGGAACGTGGAAAAAAATATGTTCCTAACATTGGGTCTATGGTTTTCTTGTTAAATCATTGTTATTTTACATATGTGACCTGTTTGTTTATAACGTGTGACTATTTTCTGTACATCTTGGCTATATTATTCGGTTTATAAGTTCAATTTCTGCAAATTAAGATCATTCGAAGATCGTATAGATAATCTGTTCAGCTTAACCAGTAAAGTCATATTGTGTAAAATTTTGAGGAAATCGAAAATTACGCGGAAGTGAGCAACTATTAATTGATTAATAATGTCTCAACTGCTTTGAAATAAATCAGTCATCCTGATAGGAATATAATTTTGTTGATTATCGGCGAATTAATGACAGTTTTGGTAAAAAGGCCGAATAAAGGAGCTAGGCTGACATTACATCCCGTTACCCTATTACATAACCTAGAAAAAAAAAAAAAAAAAAAAAACCAAAATTAAAAAAAAAAGTATATATTACTATATATTATATATAAAAATTTTCTTCTCCCTCCTTCCCTGGTTCCTATTTTAATATTCTACTCATCCCACACCCACCCAACACACACAGACAACGATAAATTTAATTTAGCGCCCCTCCAACCATCAGTGATAGAATGTAATAATAGTTTGAATGCCACACTTTCCCCCCTCTACGCCGAAAAAAACAGCCGCAACCAACGCACCGAGACGGCGGAGAGCTCTTTGAGCTTTTACGTTTTTACATTTCCCCCTTTTGGATTTTTTTTTTTTAAATTTTATTTTTTTTTTTTATTTTTTTTTTTCCCTCGAATTCTACTGAGAGTAATTTTGTGCGCGTGATTATTTGATAGAAGTACGTTGTTTTTTGGTGGGATTATGTTTGGAAAGAACCTCTTGGAAGTTTTTGCCGGTTGGATCAGTGCTGCTACTACAGAGACATTGATATAATGTTTCCATTGCCAAAGCAATACTAATCATCAAGGAATCATCATTCGGTTAATGTGAAATCTATTTGACTGTAACTATTTTTAAAATGATACTAAATAAATGCCATGTTCAGAACATACATAATTTGTTTTGATGATGAAACTGTATACACAGTACCGATATCCATTTGATGTTTTTATTGTTTTTTTGCAGGGCTTGTTGTACGTGAAATTGGAATCGGAATTGAAGTGAGTGACCAGACATTTTGAAATGAGTCACTGGAACCCAACAGAGCTATCATCTTTCAACTCCCGGTCTAAACATGCTTGCATTGTCAGACAGCATTAAGTTTAACTATAGACATTTTTTCCCCATAAAATCTCAGCCGGTGGGCGTAAGATTTAACATTAGACCTGTTCATAGTTTTGAAAAATGTCCAGAATCAAACCAGCCAAGCAGAATCCCAAACATAACTTGAGTTATTCATGATTAGTAACTGTGAACTGTAAACAATGGCTTTAAACATCGATATTTTACGAGTCCAAGACTACCATCTACCAGGTGCTGCCTTCAAATCGCGGAAATGTTCTAAAATTTGAGAGAAATGGACGTTTTAAATCATTGTTTACAATTGACGTTTAAACCTTCTTCTTGAATTACTCAAGATAATGTCAAATTTAGTTTCAGTACAATGTTTCAGCAATATTGGTGTATGTTCAAAGGTGCTTCATATTGATTTTATGATTGTTAGAAAATTTCCCACTTGCACTTTTAGTATCTTCAATTTTAAAGAGCCAAAACTGTACAAAAAACTTGTAACCGAATTGTGAATTCACCTTATTCGCTAACGCTTGGGAATTCATTTTTACTTAAATCGTTTATTATATTGGCAGAAAGAAGCATAAATTGAAACATGCTGTCAGTTGTTTGTAATAGCCTGTCAGTTTTTTTATGTTGTAGTGGAGACAAAACCCACGAGTACGTCACATAGTAGGGAGAAGGGAAGCAGTCTGAAACATTTCAGAAATCAAAACTATTGCGTCCTAGAGTAATTATTGCGTCAGAGAATTAAACAGATGCGGCCTAAATCGCGTAGTGATAAGAATGACTAGATAAAAAATAAATTCTATCTTTAATCCACTAATAGGAGGAATTTGAGCAGCAAAAATTAGGCTCTTACCAATTTATAGCGCGTCCAACTATTCATTTCTGTGAAGTGCTTGGTAGAGAACAGTTGATTGTCTCGAAAGTTAATTTGATTCTTAAAGTAATTTATAACTGCGTAATTTGAATAAACTAAACTCTAAGTATGTCGTCGTGCGTTTTTAAGTGGTGTTTAATCTCCTTTAATTGATTTTGTGTATTTCTTAACATTAGCAGCCATTTCTGTCGAGTTATAGTGATTAAAAAGAAATCGTAGCATTTTTATTTTTCTAATTGAGTAAATTCAGGTTAGCCTAGTTATAAATATTTGCTGAGAAAAGTAATTAAATTGAAGACCGCGTTGAACAGATCAATTGCCCAACCAACGTGAGCGGTTTGTCCCGGTTGGTTTCGGTTTATCTGGACTGGAGAGTTCGTCCGTCGCCGTGAGACGCCGTTAGTTCAAGACCCACCAAGTCCGAAGCTAAGCGTGGACATCCACCGACATCCACTGACTGCTCGAAAGCGTTACCTACCGACCAGTTAGTTATAAGAGTGTCTTTGCCTGTATAAATTGCTAGGGGACATACACCCCGAAACATCCGCCGACGCGCAAGATACGAGGGTACGGTACCGAAACGGTTTTTGAACTCGAAATCGACCAGACGTTGGTGACGACCCACTTTTCTACTCATCTGTCTTCGAGGGACGTTCGACGCGGAATCACCACCACATCAAGGTCAGATCTGATCAGTGAGAAGCTCACGCTCTCACTAGTAGTAGCCAATAGTGAATTCAAAAATAAAACTAGCATGACGTCACAATAGGGTCTTGGCTTAAATTAGGTTTGCTTGAATTTAGATTGGAATTCGTAGTTTAAGAATTGAAATACAGCTCGAAAAATTTGGTTAAATTGAATTAAATTACGCGAACGAATCTTTAGATAAATAAACAAATTACTTCTAGTTTAGTTGTTAGTTCTCCTAGTAACTAGTTTTTCGCGTCACGTAATAACATTTGAAATTAATTTCGATAAGTTTAAGTTTACCAGTAACTTTACTATTCCCCTTTGATGAATTATGGAGTTTTCTTTCTGTGCATTTTTTTTCAATTGATTAATATCTGTTGAACTCTGTTTAGTTGCCGTACGACTTTTGGCGTTAAATTGGGACTTCTTGTTCTGAAAAACTGCAAAACTTTTCAAACCGACTTTAAACATGTGGCTTCAGTTGCAAAATGATCAAACCGCGAATATGTTTTCGAAGACATTGGAAATAGGAAAATCGTGGTAGATACTTTAACAGGACTAATAACGTTTCCAAGTGAATTTTGCAATTTCACTGCAACGAAACAAGATCTATTTCAAAGATTTTTTTCTAGCATTGTGCAGAACTACAAGAACCACATTTGGCTGAGCGAATGAGCGATATTGGCTCCCAAAAATAAAGACGTCAACGATCTAGATGTGGTAATTCAAAACAAAATTCCGGGAATGGTTTTTTCGCTTAAATCGGTGTACACAGTGATGAATCAAGACGAAGTAGAGAATCACCCAACAAGAATTTCTAAATTCTCTAGAATTGCCAAGTTTGCCACCGCATACTCTTTAGTTGAAAGTCGGTTCGGTGATTATGATGCTGAGCAAAATTAACCATCCACGACTTTGTTTATCATAAGGCGTTGCAATAAGCAGCAACACATATTGTACAATTCAAAAAATCATCTCAAAGCAGTAAAAAATTAACTCCAAATAAATGGCATTGAAATCTTACTCCAAACAAACGTCTTCATTTATAATTCCTTCTCAAATTTTCCAATAAGTAATTTAATTATAAGCAGGACAACGACTGCCGGGCCAGCTAGTTTACTATAAATACTAGACCTACTGCGATGTTCTCTTTAAGTCGAGCACTCGACACTGAAAAAGTCTGTAATTCACAGGCCTATGCGTCAAAACATAAGATTTTTATAGTGACATTTGTAGGAATTTGCGTGCGTTTAGTGTTTTAGTTTATTTATTTTTATTTTTTAAAAGTTTTGATGTGGTGTCAATTAAAATTTAACTAATTTTCCAGTTTGATTTCTGAGATCCCGGTTTTCACCAAAATGTGTGAGCGTTATGTTTTGGGCAGTTTATTCACATAACGCTTTTCTGTAACTGTTTCTGATTTTTCGATAAAATTGAAAATAAAGCACAGTAATGGCTAATTTATAATGCCAAGCAATCTCAATACACCCAATTGCCCTCAATTCTGTCCAATGAAAAAAATGTTGAGCAATAGTTTTGCAGAAGTTGAAGATTAGTGCTAAGGTAACTCGGAACCTTACAGGGCTGCATAGATGGTGTTATGCAATGGCCAACCAGGTTGATCAACAAAGTTTCCATGAAATGATGAATTCGAAAATAAGTTTGTTGCTGCACCAAAACAATAACTCCATAATTTTACTGTTATTTTTTCAAGTAAGAGCAATCAACAAGCTTCATTTTTACTTCTTACATTTTGATTATGTCTAGCCAGTTCCGAGTTTGAGCTGATACCATGTGATCAGAATATTGATGACTTTTGCTTTACAATTCAAACGATATTATAATTGACACTTATGTGGACAGTTTTTTTTTTAAAATAGGTCCAAGCCATCAATGAGATACTCAAAACACAAAATTCAATATAACCGAATTCCAGCAGAAATGTGAATGATTACCAACCACCACAAATGCCAAGCAGAACCAATAACTCGAGTCAAAAATTAACATTCTTGTTGTTTGGCCTGGAACTGCTTTTAAACAATTAATCAAGCTCCGTTCATTCTGCAATGATGCCGTTTCTTCTTAACAGGGTATGATTGAATCCTATCTAAGCCATCCCTTTGTATGCCAATCGTTCAAGCCATGAATCGAATCTACGACCGCACTAACGAGTGGCTAATCAAACTTCAGCCGCTCGATAAAATATGATAACGACTCAAGGCCATTGCAGTACACCCTATCATAGGCTGAATTTCTCTTTGGGAAGCATTATTCGTGCTCGTGTTAGCTCAGCTTCCGTTGGTTGTTCTACATGCTAGAGGTTACTCACGTCATGATCTACATCATGAATGAACCAGCTCATGCGTCACGGCAGCAGAGGCTACAGAATTCACCATGAAGCATAAATATCCTCATCAAGAAGAATGCTCAAATGAGGTAGGTATAATTATTCTTCGCTGAACTCATACATTCTCTTCGCCTGTCGAATATTTGACTGGCAGATGGGGGGTTTTGTGGTTTCAGCAACAGCCAGCACCTAGACATCAGCTCCACCAACCTGCACGGGCTAAGAAGCAGAAGTAGAAGCAATGCAAGAAGGAAATTGAAGCTGACTGATTGCGAAAATGTGCACAGCGGAAATAGGAGAGAAGGGAGTTGAAGTATTAGTACGGGGTTTGAGGTATTAGTCGGAACGTGTTTTGTTTGGATTGATTTGGCTGAAGTTTAAATTCTCTGTAGACGGATTTAGCTTGTAGAGTATAACACGCTGTTTTTATTCTCTTCGAATAAGTTTAGTTAAAGTGTAAATAATTTGAACTTTGGCGTAAGTTATATTCGAAGATTGATGAGGTTGAAGGTCTCTAAATTCAAAATAGCCGCCATTATGGCCGGCTTGCATCACAACTTTCTATTTTCAAGACACGTATATTAGAGATCATAAATCATTTACGTACAGGAAATTTGAATAAAATCAATAAGGCAAGCAGAATCTTTGTAGGTTCTAATATTTGTGCCTACAAATATTCGAAATGGTGAGGCAGAACGGCAGAATCTGAGATCTTCTTTCGGAAATTACCGTTTTTATAATTGTTTCTACTTCAACGACAAGAATATGAAGCTCTAGGTTATAAGCTCAGATAGGTTTTAATGATAATTTATTAATAAACATCAAACAATCTCCGGGAAATCTGATAGAAATAGTCAAAAATAGGCGCGACCAGCTTGGATGAAACTTTTCACATTTAGCCGGTATAGGAAAAGATATATATTTCATCGGTTTAGAGAGTCTCACGATAAAAGACAAACTTTTGAAAAGAGCAGCTATGTTTTCAGATATAAATTTTACAACTCATAACTTAAAGTCCCCCGGTTGTATTACAATTGCCTCAATGAAATAGTTGTATAGAGCCAATAAAACACACGCTGTTTGTCTGCTTCGACAGGTCTCGATTGGCACCGACAAAATTTGTGCCGCTGTCCGAGAAGATTTCAATCGGACTACCGCGCCGCTTCACGAATCTTCTGATAGCCATTATGCCGGAATCCGAGGCCACATGTACCGCTCTGACAGTCAGGCAATAGGGTCATCCACTGCTTCTCCTTTCTTCTACCAATTGTCATATCTAGCAGCCCAAAGTAATCGATAACCATGTTCGAAAACGGATTGATCCTCGCCGCTAATCGCTGTTCATGTAGTGGTGCCATTTTGAATACAGTAGGCTTCGCCTTCCAAATCTTGCACCACTCGCATGCTCGAATTACCTGATCCACCAGCACTCGTAAACACGGGATGTATAATTGCTTCCGAATCTCGTTCACGACAGTTTCTTTACCTCTGTGTCCATACTGCTGATGGTACTGCTCCAGCAACTTTTGTGTCATGAAGTGGTCCTTGGGCAGAATGCTCGAGAACCTCGCATGAAACGTCACATATTCAGCCACCTCAGTTTGACCTTCCATCCGCACAACGCCATCTTCATTCAGAAACGGTAACAGACGATACATCGGGCTCAGTTTTTCTAGCGGTAACTCATGTGCCTTAGATGAGTCCTGGTTCCTGTACGAAAGTCTTCGCTTCATCCGCAAACTCCTCTGCTTGCACCATTGTCCACAGCAAAGTCCCAGCTGCCTGGTATTCTTTTTGTCGCAACGGTACTTGAACTGCTACCACGCTCCAGAAGCTGCCTTCTTAGTCTCGGTCGATAACGCTTCGATGGGCATTTTTTTGATCCGACTGGATTCTTGTTTTTCTTCTCCATTTCGTTAGATCATCTGCTTGGTAGTCCTTCCTACCCAGCGCCAATCTTCAGGGTTTGTGATGCTGAGAATCTCTCCGATTCGGTTTGTAACGAACGGCTTCTATCTTCGTTGGTCGGACATCACCCACGGCAACTGAATAGCACCCAGGAACCACCTGTCACCAGTTGCCACCTTCGCCTTGGCCTCGATCAACGCGCAGTGAACGACTTCACCGTGCTCGAACCTAAAGTAGGCTACGCATTCGTAAGCTGCTTCTCCAGCGTCGGTGAAAACATGCAACTGCACTGCCTCGTATGCCTTCGAATCCAATCCAGGAATCCTGCATGATGATTCGACAGTGTATCCTCACACGGAGCCAGTTACTGCTTAGGATCGAACATGCTTGCAATACATCCTAACGCAATCCTCTCTTTTGGACAAGCACCTTTCCGAATGTAGGGCTGAAGGTCTTGCCGTATTTCCGTCGAGATGATGATTTTATCTTCTTCCTGGTCCCGCCACATCCACTTCTTGTCCACTTCTAGCGGCTTTACTACGTATTTCGACGCTCCGAGCTCTTGAAGGACTACCTCAGAGCTGCTGACACAGTTTTATGTATCGAACCACCGCTAGCATGCACTTTCCGGACATCCCTCACACGCTTGACTGGTTCTATTTCAGTGTCAGCGCTGCCGAAACAGTCGTTGACGTTATGCTTACGGACGATAGCATCTGAAGCCACTGGGTACTGTTGGACGTGTTCGCGTGCGTTCAAATTCTTAACAAATTGTGCGTTGAATGGCGAGCAGCTTACGCAAAAGATCACCAAATCAATCACGTGGTTGTAGACCTCTCCATTTGGACTCTGGAATACAATCCGTTGGGCTTGACGATCTTCCGCCCGAACGTTCGCTTGGTGAAACATCTGTCGAATATCACCTCTGAATGCCATCATTCTTGCACGTAAGCCATGGATTACTTCTGGCAACGCTGTGACCACGTCCGGCTCTTTTAACAGCATGTCGTTCAATTATACTCCGTTGACTCTTGCTGCTGCGTCCCAGACTAACCGCACTTTAGCCGGTTTCTTCGGGTTGATGACATCTTTCCTAATTCTCTTGCAAGTTCTCTCGCACTCCAGGATTCCGGTGCATCCTAGACTCCAATCTTTGCAGGTTTACTCCTTCGATTTAGACACGATCGTTAATTCGCTTCGCTGTCTTCCGTCGCCATTCCACGCTCTGCTTCATGAACTTCTGGCTGGAGCCGTTCATGTTGCTAATTTGACGAATACGAATGCTGTTGATATGTCAACTCCTGACTGCTTTGCTGGCTGTCTTCACTCATTTCGTCTGTAGAGCGAACGAAAGCCTTAACTTTCTCACTTTTCTTTCGTTTTCTCATTTCTATCCAGACTCTCCATGAACGCGTCGAACGTCTTCGCGTCAACAGATCGAGCATGGCATTTGTAGTCTAACCACTCTATGGTGTAATATGACGGCAGCGTTTGGACAAAACTCTGCATCTGAATCGGGTTCAACAAATTCTGCCGCTTTGAGATGTAGTGTGAGCTCTTCTACGAGGCTCTTAAGCTCTCTTCTACGGATTTAAAACTCTCCAAGCTTGGTCATCCAGCAGTCGGATTTTTGTTACCAATTTGGTCAACATGATTTCTGGGCTCCCAAATCTCTTCCGTAGCGGAATCTCGATGATCAGCGAAACTTTTTCCGTTAGCAGCTTCGGTTCCGTACAGTTTACAATGCTCTACCCAATGCTTAGATTTGTAAG
The DNA here is from genome assembly GCA_024533555.2 of Aedes koreicus. Taxonomy (NCBI): domain Eukaryota; kingdom Metazoa; phylum Arthropoda; class Insecta; order Diptera; family Culicidae; genus Aedes; species Aedes koreicus. The sequence continues at coordinate 133,417 of JAHHFK020003915.1, read as the reverse complement.
TTCCATTTAATTCCAACTACCTTTATTGACTATTTTGACAGATACGCGTATTTCTTCAACAATGTGCAGACTTCTTAAGTATCGTGTACAAATACTCCACTGGAATATGAGTACATGACACTGAAGAAGTCTGCACTTTGAGACGAAATGCGCGTAACTGTCAAGATAAGCAATAAAGGTAGTTGGAATTAAATGGAATTTATCAATCTCTCTTGTCATTTTCAAGAAGAATTCCTGTAAAATTAAGTATCACGAAACAGAAACAGACGCAACTCGACAAAAGATGTGTTAGATTGAACTAATTTTTTCGTCTCTTTCGACATATTCTGTATCGGTCTCAGGGCACCGAAATTTACACGTTTTTTGATAGTGTGTACATAAAAATAAAATTTATACAATACATACGGTTTGTAACTATAACCAACATTACTTTTAGCTATACCTTCTAACACAAGGTAAGCCATCAAATGACCACGCCAAAATGTACTAAATATTCATTACATAACATATAACGGGGAAAAAGAGGGACCATCCGGGCACCCAAGTGAAACGATTTGTATAGTGAGCGCGGAACTGTTTCCTCCCTATTGTGACATTTCGCGGAACGATGGCGGGCTCTTCGATCCCATCTATTGGGTTTATTCTGTCTATATCGAAAGTTCGATGCTAGAGCTGGGAGTGTGAACTTGCTTTTGGAAGGGTATTCTCTTCCCTATATTCGCAGGATTCGTGTAAGTGCCTCTGCTTACGGGCCCGCTCAATCGTTTTTGGCCCTTCATACAGGAGCTTGATGATCACAAACAAAAATAGAATCCTGATCAAATAGTTTTTTTTTTCAGATTATTCCACTGCTATGGATAGATGATAGTATTCCATCATCACCAACATCATCATCATCATCATCATCATCATCATCATCATCATCATCCTCATCACTTTCAATCAAGAGCAGTTCTAAATACTCTCAACATGAGGATTTATCTTGACATCTTTCAGACTTGAAACAATAGGACTACCATGAGAGATATTTCCTTCTTTGAATCCTGAGCAGTTCTTCTGAATTTTTATTTTTTATTTTGAAGCTGTTTCTTAGGTTTTCCCGTGACCTTCGGGTCAAAAAATCAATGAATTGTCGTGAGAGATATTGTCTTCTTTGAATAATGAGCAGATATTTTTAATTTCAAAATTTTAAATGCAATAAAATGCCTCGTTGAAGTTTTTTTTTTCATCTTGTAAATTAGAATAGAAGCGATTCCAAGCATACAAAAACACAGATAAATGAATAATAAAGTACTCAGATTAGCGACCGATTCGGCCTAACGACTCATTGACCCATATGACGTTCGGCCTAATGACACATCACCTGTTATTTGGTTTCAAAATGTATCGTCCACTTTTTGAGAAAATAAAATAAAATTTTAAAAATTTATTCGTGATATAATACCATAAAAATTTCTACCATGTTAATATCCATGGGGCACTTTAGCACATGAATTTTTCAGATCCACAAGTGACTCTTCATTCTCCTATACCCGAATTTAAGAAGAAGAAAAATCCCAGCCAACACCTGCTGGGAGGTGGGTGAACGAAATGACGTTTGTTAAAGTGAACGGAAGAAAACAAATTACGAAGAAAGACGATTGAGTGGCGAAGGAGAGAAAGAAAGGGTGAAATAAATAAATTAACATACATACCTAAATAAAGTCGAACGAATTTATTGCGAAAAGCACTGCAAAAATGTGTACAACAGAACGGAAGCGAGATGAGCAGTTTAACAAACTAGCAAACGATGGAAGCTGCGCTATGGCATGGAAAGATGCAACAAAAAACGGTAAAAGTTTCCACAATGAAGAGAAAAAAAAACAATTCCCAAAAGTAAAAGTTCCAGCTAAAATGCACTGTTGTTAGATTACATCTGTCACTATGGGGTTCATTCACAAACGGAAGCTCTCACTGCTAGATATATGACCCGATCGATGGTGCTCTGATCAAAATGACCTTTTTTTCCGTCGAATAGAGATAGATCACGCGACAACAACTAATATCTGACCGGGTATCAGGTCTATCACTTGGGTATCTTCTCCCGGCGAGGGCACAATCGGCACTGGCTGACGTTTGAACACGTTGATATATCACCAAAACTCTCCTCTTCTGTGTCTCCTCTATACCGGCCGGCTTCTGCTTCGTCGTGGTCACGGTGAATGTGTATGGCTCTTTTTTTTTGCACAAAATCAATTAAGATAAATTAAATAGAAGTACTTGGTCGGTCAATACGAACTAATTGTTACTATTGTTATTGCTCAGGTCGACTTTCTGTTCCTGCACGACAGCTCAGTCACTAACACACCGATTGTGAAAACAAGTATGTCCAGCTCCATCTCGGGTGGTCAGAGTTTTGATTGGGAACTGATAGATCTTCTTTGCTTTTAGCTCGGCACTACACGACTGGCTGGATGCAGACGATTTTTTCGGTGATGCCAGGTGCAGGTGAAGCTCGGAGGGAAAAGAAGCCAACAGCTGATCGTCAATTGGTGCATCAACTTATGTACACATATGTAGCTGATGGTAGGGTTTGAGAAACGTGGTTTTTAAGGTTTCATTTATAAAGGGTGAAGGAACGCGTTACAGCAAAGGCAATGCTTAATGTATCGAAAAGGCGTTGTAAAATTTCTTTTTCTTTAGCGAGAATTTCGATTATTTAGCGTTCTACTCTCATGAAAAGTAATTTAGAATTAGATTAATTTTCGAGCCTTTTTAAGATTTAACATCTGTAAACAAACATAATCAATTTTCAAACAAGAGTCATTGTCAAAATCAGAATTCGTTCAGAATAAAATTTCTGAAATAAGGGATTCACAGTGATCTGTTTGTTGGGAAACAGTAAATTAAGTTACATGAACAACTCCCTTAACCCTGTCGGTAAAGGCACAGCTACAAAGTTAAGCCATGCTGGAGGTGTCTGCTTTCGACTCCCGGTCTGGTGTATGATTTTTTTTTGTAAATGAAAATTTGATGACTCTCTGAGCAAACGGCATGATTTTAGATGTTAAATAACAATACTTATGCAAACATGGTACAGCCATCGAATGATTTGAATTAATTACTGTGGAATTGTGTTTAGAACATTAAATTTACAGCAGGCAATAAGCTTACTCTAGAAAACAAAAACTTGAAATGTCAAATAAGAAGTTTCATGAACAGCATTTTGACTTTGAATTCTTGAGAAATTATGACAACTGTTTGCACCTTGAATGTCTTCTTAACGAAGAATTGGTCAGGGGGGTAGTTATCGTAAACGAGTTTTATTATTATTTGAAAATACTAACATTTTTCAGATAAAGAAAAAAAAAACGCTGAAGATCCACTCCTTAAGGCAAAGTTAGCTATTGCGGCAGGCAAAGGTAGCTAGAGTTTAAAAATGACCGCCATCATGGACGATCTGTATTGCCACTTCAATTTTTTCAAGGCGCAAATTTAAGAAACCACAAAGACTGCTGATGTTAAACTTCACTGACTTGTATGCTGCATTGCAGCTTGAATTCTATGGATTTTAGGCATGTAAGAGCTTTGAAGTTGCAGTTGTAGTTTTTAATATTGTTGTCTAGAAAATCGAAGGGTTTTTTTTTGGGGCAAGGCTAGAGGCATTGGGTTTCTATTCGGTTGAAGGGTTGACACCCTAAAACCCACACCCTCATTTCTTCAAGAGTCTGCTGGCAGATTTTCATTCCCGTTAACAAACAAGAAGAAGAAGAAGAAGTAAAAACAAAAAAACATCCACCGGCACTGTCAAAACTCGAAGATTTTCAACAGCTCCCTGGTCTGGCTTTTTATATCGCAATGCAAAGAAATGCCGGTGCCGAGTATTTCCGGAGAACGAAGGTGTCTAAATGGCTAAGTTCCCCAAGAAGTATTTGGTTTCGCAGGCCATATGCAGATGTTGTTGAAGATCCAAAAGTTTCATCTGTACCAGCACTATCAACAAGGATGTGTACGAGAAAGAATGTCTGCAGAAGCAGTTGCTGCTGTTTAAAAGAAGCCACAATTCTCCAGCTCTGTTTTAGCTTGATCTGGCCGCACTTGTTACTATGCAAATGTTACTATGTATAAGACACAAGAGGTCAAATACGTGCCAAAGATAGCCAATGCGCCAAACTGCCCAGAACTTCGCCGGATCGAAAAAATACTGGGCTCTGGTTAAGTGGAAACTCGCTGAAACTAAGAAGACAGAAAATGGGATCAACGATTACAAAAGAAGATGGAGAGCTGTCACCGCTTGCGTATCTGAGTACCACAGAATGTTCGGGAATTTTACAGAAAGAAGGATTAATAATCTCAATAACATCTCAGAAAAAACATCGACAGCGTTATCAATCGGTTTGTAGCAGCCATGGAGGAAACAGTCAAACAATTTTGCTCGATGGTTTGTTTGTACTGCCAGCTCTACCCCGTAGCGAAGAAGTTGGACATCGTGAGGCGCTTTGTGTCCGCCGGATATAGCGGATCAGGCATTTACAACATTCTCTCGAAAGCGGCGAATTGAAGCCTGATTTCGGCCGACTGACAGTGCTGCACGAGTTTATTAAAAATGCGTTGAAAGTATCATTTATTAAAGATAGTTAACATTAACTTCAAAGGATTGCTCTCTAGGTTTATAGAAACTGTCAACATAGAACTGCAATTTTGAAGGTAACCCATCCATTAGAATCATTAATATGTTCAAACAGATATCCAAAATGACTTTCAATAGTTTATATTTCGAAGTCAATGATTTTGATTTTCGATAAGTATGATAAAAATATTACCAATTGGTATAGACTTCAGCATACAGTTCCAACAATTTTACGAGCTGTTACTTAGTTATAAACTTTCAAAGCTTGATATTTTTTTTCGACATGCTCTTCATTTCCTACTTGTGATCAAAGTTTAGGAAATAATTGACGTCGGCAATTTAGAAAACTTGCCTTTTTATCCATAATGGTACACAGAGTAACTGAATGGGATTGTGAAGGTTTTGATATTGAAGGAAGATGACTGGCTACAAAAGTCTAGCTAAACAAAGATTAGAGCCTGATGAAGATTCAATTTGTGTCGAAGAAGTTTCACTTGATGAAAGCCGCGAACTGGAAATTTATTTTGAGCACCAACCTCGAAAATCCGATGGCCAGGTACAAAAATTGAGAAGGTGTTGACCTTGTGCAGCGTTCTCCAACATTTCCGTCAGCGGCATACTATCGATCGGTAGAATCATAGCAAGCCTCGTAGTGGTATTAAGGAACGGAAAGTGGATTTAAGTTTTTGTTATTAAAATACGTTTGTGAAGCACTGGCCAGGGCACTGCACTGGTTATTTACCAAGATTTGGGAGGAACCGAAGGATTAGATGAAAGGTATCGTGTGTTCCATCTATAAAAAGGGTGACAAGCTGGATTGCTGCAACTATCGTGCAATTACGCTACTGAGCGCCGCCTACCAGTTGCTCTCCCAAATGTTATGCTATCGTTATTGCAAAGGAGTTCGTGGGGCATTACCAACAGGGACTCAAGGGTGCCTGCGCTACTGCGAACCAGATTTTCACGATTCGGCAAGTGCTGCAAAAATGTCGCGAATATAACGGACCCACACATCGTCTTTTCATCGATTTCAAATCAGGTTACGACAAAATCGATCGAGACCAGCTATGGCAGATCATGCACGAACGGCTTTCCAGAAAAACTGACGCGGTTGGTCAAAGCAACGATGAATCGATTGATGTGTGTCGTCCGAGTCTCAGAGACACTCTAGAGACCCTTCAAATCTCGAAGAGGGTTACGGCAAGGTGATGGATTGTCGTGCTTGCAATTTAACAATGCATTAGAGGGGGTTATTCGAAGAGCTGGGATAGATAAGAGTGGAACTAGTCTGTCCAGATCTGCAGGAAGTCGTAGCCTCACGCAACTTTGAGACGATGACGGAAACGTATATCAGACTAAAGGCTGAAGATAGTAGGATTGGGTTTGTGATTAATGGGGTGAAAACAGAATACATGAAGGGAAGAGATTCACGAGAAGTCAATGTTAGCCTCTTACCACGCGATCAGATCGACGGTGATGAAATTGAGGTAGTAGACGAGTTCGTGTATCTGAGCTCATTGGTGATCGCCGTAAAGACATCAACAGAGATGTAAAGATATAAAGGGCGTATTATGACTGGCTATCGTGCCTACTTTGAACACCGAAGAACGATAAGATCGAACAAAGTTCATCGAACTACAAAGTTAGCCATTTACGACTCCTTAATTAGATCGGCAGTACTCTACGGCCACAAAACATGGACATTGCTAGTAAAGAACCAACGCGTCCTTGGTGTCTTTGAACGGATGTTGTTGCGTACGATCTACGATGGAAGACGGAACGTGGAGGAGGTAAATAAACCACGATTTGCATCAGTGGCTGGGAGAACCTTCCATCGTACTATGATGGGCTAGGCATGAATATATATATATATGTCTTTGATAATCCAATTTGCGCATTAGACTTCAAATATTTAAATCTTTCGCAATGATACTTTTGTAATAAGAATACTTCTATTATTTACAATTTTTAGTTTTTAGGGCCTTCATCAATTCTCTGCCTCGCTGGAGGACTATAGTGCACAGCACTGTTAAAAGTCCCTCGCTGGCAAAAAGGACGTTGATCAGCCGCTGCCAACAAGGAGAACAGACGCTCCGATAGGCTGCATTCTTTGAAGACCGCACGTCTCAAATTGGTTGACTACGGTGGGCTGGGCATGTTGTAAGAATGTCGGATGATAGCCCAGTTCAAATGGTTCTGGATAATAAACCAACGGACCCTACGAGGCTGGCGAAGTGCATTCTTGTACCGGATAGAATGGAGACCATTACCTTGTTCAGTAGAGGCCATCCCGGCCTCAGATTGATTGGTAAGAAAATTTGATTTCGTGTTTTTTATTTGCCCCATTCACTCCATGAGCTCATGTAGTTAAGCAAAAATAAAAAGATAAATTTTGCTATAGCTTTCCAATGAATGATTCTTGTGATTTATGGCTTTCGACAAAAACGTGTGTTTCAGTAATTGTTCTGAACATTTTATGCACAGGAGACGAATTTCACGCCAACTCATCCAGTGTTTGGCAGCACCCTCTCAGAATCCAATGAAACTTTGTGGGTGTGTAGACTATGTCTTTTCAAGCAACTTTGAATACTTTGTTTTTTAAAAATTTATCTAGACTGCCATTTGAAAAGGGCTAAATTTTTTTTGATAGTTTTTTTTTAAATCAACATAACTCAAAAAGGACAAGACTTAAAAAAAAGTGATGTATGAGTGACTTTTAGAAAATCGTCTTAACTTTTATGAAAAAAAAATGTAAAAATTGTAAAATCGATTCTTACACGCTGAAAAAAAAAAATATTTTAAAATTTAAAGTCAATTTGCAAAAAATGGCTATCTTAGAATTGGACAAATTTTTTTTAATAAAGGCAATATAATTGTCTAAAAGTTTGCCATACATCGCGAGATGGGCACTTTTAAGGAAAAAAAAGTTTTTCTAACAACAAATTTTTCATGTCCTATTTTTACCGTGTATCGCGCCAACTCGTCTTATAATTTGGTCCTAAAACCTCACAGAAGCCAATTAAATTTAATTATAATGACAATTTGGATTTTTTAAGGGTCTTTGAATGTTTGAAAAATCAAGGCTACCATTTGGAAAGGGCTTATTTATAAATTATTTATTTTTTTAAACTTTAGTGATAATACAATTAAATCAGGTGGATGATCCTGTTTATTACCAAAACTTTGAAGTATATTACAAGAAGGACGATAAATTGGAAAACAAAAGCTTTATCATAATATCTGAAGTATTGACCCATGACTCAATAGCAGTTCAGTTGTTTATATCAAAATTGCTAGATTTCATTAAACAAAATTCAATATATTGCTCAAAAATTATTTTCATGTCAGATGGAGCAGCGGCACATTATAAGAACAAAAAGAACTTTGCCAGCTTGTGCAATTTCAAGTCCAAGTATGGATTGGAAGCAGAATGGCACTTCGTTGCAACGTCTCATGGGTCTATTTGATGCTATTGTTGGTACTCTCAAGCGAATGGCAAAGAGAGCAAGCCTTGCTCAAGATTATGGAAACACAATCAAAACTCCTCGGGAACTATATGACTGGGAAGTTGAACAGACAAATAAAAGTATTACAAAACTGAATTTCTGCTTCATATCAGCTGAACAGTATGCAAAAATGACAGAAGAACTTGAGGAGTTATATAGCCACGTAAAGACAATACCTGGTACACAGGTTCATTGCTTTGTACCTATTTCAGCTAAAAGGTTTTCTGATTCAAAGAATAATCCAAAGAAATTTACTTTGTTTGTGAAAGTTTTATAAATTAAATATATGAAGCTATGTTAATTACTAATACGTGAAAATGTACATATAAAAAAAATAATAAAATAAAACCCTTACCAAGCAAAAACTTATGAGTTTTCATTGACATAAAAAGTATTTCGAAAATTCATATAACGTCATATTTGAATCGTCTTTAAATGGATATGCATCAAGTTTTATCAAATAAGAATTTTCTAGTTCGATAAGACTTGATGCATATCCATTTAAAGACGATTCAAATATGAGCGGACGATTTTTTTTTAGATTTATCAGCCCCCCTCTATCACAATTTTTCTCATACCTTTTACACGTACTTTAACAAATCTTGACCTTCCTTCCAGCAACCCCCCCCCCCCCCCAAAGATATACGACGCCATATTTGAATCGCCCCTAAAAATAGGAATATCCGAACAAGCAGTTATGAATGACTTTTACTTAAACGTACATGTTTGGTTCTGTTTTACTGATGTAAAGGGAAATTGAATGTTTTTGACCCTTTTCAAATGTTAGTCTAGATGATTATTGTTTTTTGCAAAGATGTTCAATACATTCAATTCTTTATGACTGCTAAATTTTATTGGATTCTATAGGGGTGTTGAATACCATAACTAGACGAGTTTGCGTGATACACGGTAAAAATAGGACATGAAAAAGTTGTTGTTAGAAAAACTTTTTTTCCTTAAAAGTGCCCATCTTGCAATGTATGGCGAACTTTTAGACAATTATATTGCCTTTATTAAGAAAAAATTTCGTCCAATTCTAAGATAGCCATTTTTTGCAAATTGACTTTAAATTTTAAAATATTTTTTTTTAGCGTGTAAGAATCGATTTTACAATTTTTACAATTTTTTTCATAAAAGTTAAAACGATTTTCTAGAAGTCACTCATACATCACTTTTTTGTAAGTCTTTTCCTTTTTGAGTTATGTTGATTTAAAAAAAAAACGATCAAAAAACTTAAGCCCTTTTCAAGTGGCAGTCTAGATAAATTTTGAAAAAAAAAAAGTATGCAAAGTTGCTTGAAAAGACATAGTCTACACACCCACAAAGTTTCATTGGATTCTGAGAGGGTGCTGCCAATCACGAAGACGAGTTGGCGTGAAATTCGTCGAGCCTGTATACGTCAATATGTTCTTTTTGCTCTGGGGGAATTGTAATAGATTGAAAAAATTAGCTGAACGGCGAGCTAAGTATTTTTACCATGATACGGAAAGAGGTATGTTTGTCAAATAATGGAATCAGACACGTACAACTGTCTGATTATTTGCACGTTTAATTTAGAGATTCGCAAAGTTAATTTAGCTTTGAGATAAATCCTTGAATAATGCTTATTTTCATTTAATTAATTTAAAACTTTCATTGTGCAGACACCTACGCCAACTACACACAATTACCATTATCACATGGAGGTTGAGTGAGTGTTAAAGTTTGTTTGATAGGCGCGCTGTATTTTCCAATCTGCTCGTATATCGATTGCAACCGTACAGGGGAAACTTTTAATCCGCAAACAAGAGTAATTGTGCAAAGTTTTATCCCATTCCCTCGGCAACTTTGTACGATGTGCAACCAACCTTGCATGGAATGCAATTTAACGCAGGCGTAGCGAACGTGGTCCCTCCTGGTTTGAACACCTGGCTGATTGTAGACCCAGGTTCTATGGCTGTGTGTAGAGCCATAGCATAATGACAGCGATTCGCTTTCAACTTGGTGAGGAAAAATTGAACCATGCCTGCGTTGAAACCCTTAGATAACAGTGCTGAGCTTAAGTTTACAACACCATGATGTGTTATATCTGAAAATTTAATTAAAAAGTTGTTTTCAACGTGCTGCGTCTGTGTAGGCCAATTGATTTTAATGTTTATGGATTTAGATTTTAAAAATATGTAGAATACATTAAATAGATTTTTGTGAATGTGAGCCTTAATATTTAGAGCAATCGTCTTGTTTGAATTTAAATAGTTTATTTAAATCAAATCCTTAGAATGAAGAAGATTTTTGCATCCGTCACTGTAAATTCCGTTTACTATTGTTCATACTAATATGGATGTTTTGATAACATAACTTTAAATAAATTGATCCAGCAGCTCCCCGTATATTAAAATTCTCTTCAAACAGTTGCTCGGAAGATTTCCGGAATACGTTGAATGTGTTGCAAATAAAGACCTTTTCGATAGCATGCGTTTTAATACAGCTTCACAGTTTAAATTTATCATTTACTGATTTAAACGACTAAGCACCAACATTTTGGTGTTCTTTTCTAATTGCTATACACGCACAACGCAGCCTCAGTTTCCCGCTTTGGATCCTTTCCTTCCGATCTGTGATTTTAATGTCTTTACTTTTGTTACTTCAATTTTTACTGTTCTATCCACTCTGTTTAATAGCTTTCCTATTTACGATTGCTTCCTTTCCTCCTCTTCGATTACCTTCCACATCTGACATCTATGCCTCTCACTGACAGCTGTTATACCTTTCATGCTACACTGAACCCAAACATCCTCCTTTTATCGAATAAATCCTCCGTCGGTTGATATCGAGACATTGAAATCGCATTTTCGAATGATAGATGCAGGTGGTGGACCATTTTCTTGAAACCAGATGATTATCCTTCTAATGTTGAACAACTAATAATACGCGAAGTGAATTGACCTCCCGTTCAAATTCGAATGCACGCTGTATGAAAAATCGTCTTCCCAAAGTGGAATGCATTGGAAAAGCCCTATAACGCAAATTATTTGATTTGAGAATGACAAACATTCCATTTTACATTCGGTAAAAACCCATAAGACCATTAAAGGGCGCAATCGAATTACTTTTCAGACGATCTTGCGATGATTTTTGGGTTCAGTGTACGTACCGATTCCAATCTGGGATGTAACCGGGACTCACTTCAAATTCGGTGACGATTGCACAGTGGGTTCGCCAACAAATAGTTATATCGAATCATGTTCTTAAAAACACCATTAAGTATGACAATTCAGTGTTTCTAAACTTGTGAGACACTTGTAAATTATAAATAACAAAATCTTATTGCACTTATTCAGAACTTTTGGAAAACGACATCACAAAGATGCTTCCTTTAATATGGCTTGATCGAGTGGCGATTCCTCTTGTTTTCATTCTAGTTTTTACTCTCTTCAGACCAAGTTGACGCACCAACATGAGTATTTCCCTTTTTCACCCGATATTGCTTCCTAGCGTTTCAAGCTTATTGCTTTCACAATTCGCTATTTGCTTGCTCTCAACTTAGTGTTCTAAATGCACTTCCACAGTTATTAGTTGAGAGCTTTCGATGCCAGGTACCATTTTTGCATTAGTATGATTGTGTGGCAAGTGCTATGCCAAGGGAGTCGATAAATTTTCCTTAACGAAAAATATCTTGCCCAGACTGGGAATCGAGCCCATCCACCTCCAGCATGGTGCTGCTTCGTAGCTGCGCCTTAGCCGACTGAGCTAAGGCCCCTGGTTGGTACAAAACAGATTAAGTTGGAAATAAATAGTGCCATTAAGTTGCCAGATTGTACGAAATGTTTCTAGGGACTATTATTTCATCAAATCTTTCAATCGCAATTTATGGCTGATAAGAATAGTTTTTATTTTAGAACGCAAAAAACTATGAAAAACCATAACCACGTTTTGTGAGTGGCAGTAACAGCATCCTTACTGTTGCTTTAAATGGGGCCAAATCAGCTCATAGGTGTTACTTTAAATTTATTTTGTTTTCCCAACCAAAAATCACCATCACACTATGTGGGGACATCTTATCGCATCCTTATCGTTGGTTTAAATGTGGCAAATCAGCTTTATTTTAAACCCTTTTCTTTTCTTCTTCTTCTTCTTCTTCAGCATTTCAAGCTTATTGCTTTCATAATTAGCTTATTGCTTGCTCCCAACTTAGTGTTCTAAATGCACTTCCACAGTTAATAATTGAGAGCTTTCTATACCAAGTACCATTTTTGCATTAGTATGGTTGTGTGGCAAGTACAATCATACCCTATGCCCAGGGAGTCGAGAAATTTTCCTTTACGAAAAATTCCTAAACCAGACCGGGAATCGAACCCATCCACCTCCAGCATGGTGTTGCTTTGTAGCTGCGCCTTCACCGACTGAGCTAAGGGAGGACCCAGATAACCCTGTTATCTTTATTTAAAATCTTGTTATCTCAATGAAAAACTACTATCACACATTGTGACTGGCTCTAACAGCATCTTTAATGTTGGTTCAAAAAGGGTTAAAATAGGATGTTAAGCGTTCTTTTAAATTCAATTTATTTGCCAAAGAAAAACACTATAACAGTTCGGAAGTGGTTCAAACGGCATCCTTTCATGCTTACTGTTACTGTTCAAATGAAGTTAAATTGGCTCTTAAGCGTCATCTAACATTAACCTTTTTCCCAATCAAAAACAACATCACATTTTGTGAGTGACCCCACACGCTGAACCATCAATCGGCTCATAAGTGTTGCTTTAAATTTACATTGGCTTCTGCACGAAAAACCACCATCACACTTTGTCAGCATTTTTTTTGTTGTTGTTGGAGGATTTAAACACTACTGCGTTCATTGATACTAACTTTTGTAGTTTATCCCTGTTTTCTGTATACGCATCATGTAAGCTGACCATTTTTTTTGTTTCCCTTCCCTCCCCCCCCCCCCCCCACGTGTTATTATACCACCCCACACACACAACAAAACACAACAACCACCAACCACCAAATATCCCCACCCCCTTCACCCATCCCACACCCCCAACCCAACCCTCACTTTTTCATTTTTATATTATATATATATATATATATATATATATATATATATATATATATATATATATATATATATATATATATATATATATATATATATATATATATATATATATATATCAGCGGCATATATCATTTCGAACCCAGCCAATGTTCTTCAAACGATATCTGCTCTGACAGTGCCTTGTTACTAGGTCAGTATATATAACGTTTGCATTAAAAAAATGGACAAAAATTGCCGATTTTTCATGGATTTACCTTCACCCGAACTGACAAAAATACCCATGCTGCATCAATCATAGTAACCCATGAGTCAGCAGACAAAATTTGACAGCTCTGTCAGTCGAACTCTAACCGTGATGGCAAAAACAGTGAAGCAACTCCGTTCAAAAGTGTGCGCGTTCAATGAACGGCACCCCGCCGCGTCGAAAACGGACATCGTGCGGCACTTTGTGGACGCCGGATACGCCCGTTCCGACATCAACAACATCTTGGCACTATTAGACAACAATCAAAGCATCGAAAGAAAGCCCGGTTCCGGACGGCCGACGACCCTGAGCGACAAGAAGCTCCAAAGGATGCCGAAGAGGAAGACCGAGGGAAAAGTGGCTACATCGCTGCGTGCGCTTGACCGGGAGGTCGGTTCAACCGGCAAAACAGTGAAAAAGTACCTGGCGAACATGAACATACATGTCACGAAGCGGAAGTCGCGTCCACTGGTTTCGGAGCTGCAGGCAATGACGCAGCGGCAGCGGCTGAATAAGATGGTCAGCTCGATTTTCGCGGTGTTTCGCGACGTGGCGATGGTGATGGACGACGAGACCTATCTCACCTTGGATGGAAACGACTGGCAGGGCACTTCGTATTCTACTTCCCCCACGAAGGAAGTGAGCTCCAAGGTGACGTTTATTTCACACACCAAGCTCCACAAGAAGGTGCTGATGTGGCTGACAATCAGCGAGAAGGGGTTGTCAAAGCCGCTCTTCTTTCGCTCCGGACTGGCCGTGAACGGGGAAATTTATAGTACAAAATGCCTGCCGGAAGTTGCGTCGTTCATCAAGAAATACCATAAGGGCGAAGACGCGGTATTCTGGCCGGATCTGGCGTCGGCTCACTACTCGAAGCGATCGTTGAAGGAGATGGAGCGGCTGAATATCGATGTGGTACCCAAGTCGGTAAACCCGCCCAACGTCCCCCAGCTGTGTCCCATTGAGCATTTCTGGGCCAATCTGAAGCGTAATATCTACTCCAACAATTTTGTCGCGAAAACTGAGGAGGAATTGAAAATAAAACGAAGAAAGTACTCAAAAACATGCCTGCACGCATGTTTTCGTCCGCCATGGCGAATGTTCCGGTCAACTGCCAGAAGGCCGCTCGCAAGGGCGTAGAATTTTTTTTTGTAAGCTTAAATAATTACCTTCCATGGGAAATTTATCCAAAACAATTATCTGTCTTAGCTTTTTTTTATCACCATCCGAAAAGTCAATTTTTTTTAGTGCAAACGTAACAAAGAGCTCTCTTATTGAGCTTTAAGAACTTTTTGGTTTTATTTGCGTTTGAAATTATAAATTTTATAGAAAGGTTACACTTTCTTGATTATCACCAGCATTTAATTTGAATTTTTATAGTACAGTTTGATATACCACAGAATGGCTCTGGGCCAATAAACTGTGACCTAGACCATAACAGCATCTTCACTGTTGGTTCAAATGGTTAAATGATTTAAATTTACCTTGTTTTCCCAATGAAAAACCACTATCTCACTATGTGAGCGCTATTTGGGCCCCAATAGCATACTAACTGTTGGTTTAAATGGGGTCAAATCGGTTGTCAAGCGATATGTTTGATTAACCTTGATTTTTCTGTTAAAAACCATTTCATTTCGTGATTTACCTCAACAGCAACCTTGCTGTTCGTTTAAATTGGTAAAAATCGTGCGTTACTGAAAATTTGCCTTGTTTTCTCAACGAAAAGCCGTACTGTTGGTTTATGGCGGTTCAAAGCGCTATTCGTACTATTGGTACAAACTGGTCCAAATCAGAAACTGGACTAATGTACAAACATTTTGACGTCTTGCAAATTCAACGTATCGTTTACCAAAACGAACCAGGCTGCCCAAACAACCCCCTAAAAGTGCAGAGGTGTTCTCGGCTTCCAATAAAGCGAGTATTATGTCAGCATATTCCTACACTTTTCTTATTTGACCTGCAGTGGGGCTGGGCTGGCAAGCCTTGGTCATGATCACCAGTTTTTACACATTGAGGATTTATGTTAGTGGGGCTTCAAATGGTGAGTTGACAACTTCGAAGGAGGGTGCGGCTGACCTCTCTTCCTCACAAGTTCCTACCTCACGCCTCCACGAGTCATATGATCTCAAAAGACTGCCAGCTGAAACATGGAGACGCTGGTTGGCGTAGCCTGGGCAATGTTGTCAATCTGACAATAGCGAAGTGAGGGGGTGCGACTGAAGATCGTGTACCTTTAAATCATATTGTTTATTTCCCATTCTCATTATGATAATAATTTCAGCACGCTTTGGAATCATATTTGCATTCCAAAACAATGTAAGAGCCGGAAGCAACACGACAGGCATCAAAGGCTCAATTTGTTTTTCAGCATTTCAGCATTACATTTAATTTAAAATTGCACTTCTGAATTTCAACTACTATATTCATAAAAGATTGGCATGTGCTTATAAGCAATGTAAGATTATGTTTTAATATTGTGTTTAGTGGCATTATGGTAAGATAAGCCATTTATTTCAGGAATCATCATACCGGACTCTTCGTTCACTCCAATTGCTATATTTGAAATGTTACTAGAACATTTTTCAGTAACAATCCATTGGTAGTATCATTCAAGCTTGAAATTTGCATAAATTGGTATGTTTGTCTACAATGATATTCTAATATTTTGTGTACAAAATATACTACACATTAAATAACATATAACGGGGTAAGGGAGGGACCATCAGGGCACCCAAGTAAAACAATTTGGATAGGGAGCATGGGACTGCCTCCTCCCTATTGTTAACATTTCGCGGAACGAGGGCGGGCTCTTCGAACCCATCTATTGGGTTTATTCTGTCATTCGAGGGCTCGATTCTAGTGCTGTCTGTGTGAACTTGCTTTTGGAAATAGATTCTCTTCCCTATATTTGCGGGTTTTACGTAAGTGTCTCTGCTTACGGGCCCGCCCAAACGTTTTTGGCCCTTCATACAGGAGCTTGATGATCACAGACAACTATAGAATCCTGATCAAATAGTTTTTCAGATTATTCCACTGCTATGGAAAGTTACCTTGCTTCAATAGATGGTAGTATTACATCATCATCATCATCATTGAGGATTTATGTTAGTCCCAAGCATTATCAGTTTGTTGTTTCTTTTTATAAACATTAAAAGCCATATTACTAAACTGTTAACGAAAAATAAAAAAAATGGGGCAAACATTAAACGTACATTAAAGCGGACGCCAAGCAGATCCCCAACCTGGAGTTTTTCGTCGGCAAGTCCCGCCTGGATGTTCCAGAGAAGTTCCAGAAGAAAAAGGTCGACAAATTTGCCAAGAAGTACTTGGTGTGGCAGGCGATCTCTGGGTGCGGGAAGTTCAGCAAGCTTCACATAACGACCGGCACCATCAACGGCCAGATATATGAAGAAGAATGTTTTGGCTGGATCTGGCATCGTGCCATTGCGCGAAACCGGTGATGGAGTGGTACGAAGCCAACGATGTTGTTTTTGTGCCGAAGGAGGCAAATCCGCCAAACTCACCAGACCTTCGTGCAATAGAAAAATTCTGGGCGATTAAAAAGGGCAAGCTCCGGAAAAAAGGTCTTTGAAAACAACACGGATTTGAAGAAAGAGTTGATGAAAGTGTGTTAGAAAGATGGCGCAAGTGTTGCAAAGGAGTGCGGGCATTTTTCCTAGGAGAAGAGAATGAATATTATAACTTTGCAAAAACTTAGCTAATATGTGTTTATTTATTCTCTGAGAGTTTTAAAAATATCCAAATTAAATTGAAAGAGTACAATTTTTATTTCATAAGGTCTCTTACTTTCCGTTTTCCGGTAAAAACTTTCAATAATTACAATAAATGCGCTGGTAAAAATGATCAAAACACTGTCTAGCACGTGACAAAAAAATCAATTGAAGAAAATCTCCATCATCGTTTTCTCGTCAGATGAGATTTTCAGACGTATTCTGGTTGAAATCGTAGGACAATTTTCTTTGATAATGACATTTGCCAGTCCAGGTGTTCAGTTCACTAAACAGTTAATAACTTTACTATGGTCTTCTGCAAATTCTTTGAGCCTCAGAATTTCCCCAAAGAATCTCTGGATTGACGGTACTGGACCCTTGGACTTGGACGCCACCTGGCGGTTAAAACACTGAAATCAGAAGGACACCATAAATTTGATGATTTCACCCTATTAAACTCCAAACTGAAATAGAAATGGGCTTATGTAGACAATTTCGCTTAAACTAAAACCAGAGGCTCAAGGTGATATGCGAAGTAAGTGGCTCTGTGATTTACATGATATTTAAAACTAATCTGAAATTCTTGGTACCCTAATAGTCATGTCTTCAAATTGTGTAATTACTTGGTTTGAAGCGATAGTTTATTTTTACATATCGTTCAAAAGTCTCTTCCATTATACCATACCATACAAATTATAATTATCAGCTATACTGCATCGAATTCAGCTGATTATCGGTATGTGGTTAGTGTCTATGAAGCTAACCTTGCTGATAGAAAATTAGCTAAATTGGTTGCTAACCAAGATGGTGTCACCCACTGTTTAGATGGGATCTGACTGTACGGAATTTCTCGTCAACAGTTCGAACAACTCCATACGGCTTTCCATAGTTATTTTTTTATTTTAATTATTATATCGTGGTTTAAGCACTGTTCAATGACCTTGGGAGCGGATTTAAAAATAAATTGATTAAGTTAAGCTCTAGCTAATGTAATAAACATCTACATCATTTAAAATTACTAATTTCAAGTTCATCGCTTGTAAGTATTCATAGTGTTTATTCATGTGATATCAAAAACTTATTTTGTACTCGATTTTTTTCTGAAATTGTAGTTTTTTCCATTTGAAATCCGAATCCAATAAATTTTTCACTCCCTAGGTATTTCAAGAACTTGTACCTCAATGTACCATTTAGCAACCTAGCAAGGCGGTGGGATTCAGCTGCAAATAATAAATGAAGCATTTCTTTATGGGATAGATTTGGGAGATTTTTTGACGTACGTCATGATCCCATAACCGCGTGAAATTGTTTAACATACTGCATGGCCTTCAGTTTTTCTCTCGCTTTATATCAGATTCTCTCCCTCTCTCTCTGCCAATGCGAAGCCTGCATTAGTTCGCTCAAGTCCACTCAAATAACCGAGTGATGTTTTTCGGTAGCCGCCCAATTTCTTCATTGGGTCAAATGTCCAACGTCCCTTCAATAGTTCCCATTGTGCATCAGCTGTCGGTTCACGGCAAAGATTGATCGACTTTTTATTCATCAATTACTCGCCAGATACAACATCAACAGACACATCAAGTAGCCCCATTCGCATGGTTGATACAAACACAATTGACGCATAATTGAATCAGCTTAGAGGCAGTTGACTTTTCTCCGACACCTTTTAATTTTCTTTTCTTTTTATTTTGCGTGGTCAATAATGCGATTATTCACTTCATTGGCATGAAAAACTCCACCGAGCCATCACCTGGCTTCAGACCTAATTCAATAAATCACATCAAACATATCACTGGCACGTGCGTTTGACACATATTTTCAGGTTTTTAGCCACACACAAACACACTCACACGCACAAATCCAATGCGGTTCTGGTAGTGACACCACGAAGCAGGAAATCCTTAGAAACCAGGAAGTCAAAGGACTCTCCAGTGTTAGGCTTTTCTCGCCTTGCAGATGAGGCTTCTTCTTTCGATGAGTGAATCGTGTGAAAACCCACTGACCGGTCTGAAATGCGAGAAACACGATGATATAACGTTATTGACTTTTCTCACTGTCACCGCCCGGTTTTTTGTCTGTCGCTGCTTTTCCTTCAGCTGGGAACTAGGACTCAGCGACTACAGTGAGACAGGGGAAAATCCACTCCCCGTGTGCAGAATGTTGGTCTGTCAGAGGTGAACGGAATACACATCGATCGAAACCGTAAATGTATCCCGGGTAAAGAGGGTGTCACGGAAGATTTGCAGCTAAGGTATGTTACCTCCTAAGCCCACTGTAGCCCTCACACAATACTGAAACTTTTTTTTTTTAATTTATTGCACCGCGCACGAGGAAAAGGCGAGCCTCCGAGAGTTTCGATCCGGCACCGACGAAGGATTATTTTACTCTGATTTTGACGGGCTGACAGAGGATGCTCGTTGCTAGGACTAGGGTGTCGTTCAAAACGCGGTGCTGCAAAAACCACTCTGATGATACTCTCTTCGAGACGGTGCGCGCTCCCGGTATATCCGGTACACAGACGGGATGGGGCCCAGAACATGAATGTAGGGATGATCAAAAACCTTTAACTAGCTGATGATATGTTGGAAAAAAAAGTCTTGGAGATCGAACTTTGTGATACATTTTAAATTGTTGGCTAGTACGCAACTTTCAAATTAATCTAAGATCAGGGATTGTAACGTCAATTTAGTCCCTTCATTCGGGGGCCAAATGTGTCATAGATTCAGCGATAATCGACAACAGTACCTTCAACTAATGATGATTAATTTGCAATCTAGCAATTGAAAAACTATTTTTTTGGCTTCTTTTTACCAGCATACAGGGTGGCTCAGAAGGTATATTCAAGATAAAAAATGATGATGATGATTTGATGATTATGTAATACTACCATCTATTGTAGCAAGGTAACTTTCCATAGCAGTGGAATAATCTTAAAAACGATTTGATCAGGATTCTATTGTTGTTTGTGATCATCATGCTCCTGTATGAAGGGCCAAAAACGTTTGGGCGGGCCCGTAAGCAGAGACACTTACGCGGAACCCACGGATATAGGGAAGAGAATCTCCTTCCAAAAACAAGTTCACACTCACAGCACTAGAATCGAGCCCTCGATCGACAGAATAAACCCAATAGATGGGGTCGAAGAGCCCGCCCTCGATCCACGAAATGTTAACAATAGGGAGGAGGCAGTCCCATGCTCTCTATCCAAATCGTTTCACTTGGGTGCCCTGATGGTCCCTCCCTTTCCCAGTTTTATGTTATTTATTATTTAGCATATTTTGTACACAAAAAAATTAAGATTTCATTATAGAAAAAAATGCGTAAAAAGAGCGGCTACAGTAAATCAATACGGGAACATAATATGCGTATGTATCAAAAATTATCTGACATGCAATGGATTGTTACTGAAAAATAAATAAATATTAGATATGTTTTAATATCCCACTAGACCTGGAAAAGCTGAAAACAGAATAGATCATTCCAAATATCAAAGATAATATTTCAATAAAACATATTATTTTATATGAAATGCTGTAATATTTTTTCTTTATACTGTTCTAGCAACATTTCAAAGAGAGCAATTGGAGTGAACGAAGAGTCCGGTTGGATAATTTCTGAAATAAATGGCTCATCTTACCATAATACCACTAAACAAAATATTAAAATATAATCCTACATGCCAGTCATTTTATGAATATAGTAGTTGAAGTTCAGAAGTGCAATTTTAAATTAAATGTTATGCTGAAATGCTGAAAAACAAATTGAGCCTTTGCTGCTTGTCATGTTGCTCCAGAGTCTTACATGGTTTAAGAAGGCAAAGATGATTCCAAAGCGTGCTGAAATTGATAATAAAATGAGAATGGAAAATATATAATATGATTTAAAAATACACGATCTTCAGTCGCACCCCCTCAATTCGCTATTGTCAGATTGACAACATTGCCCAGGCTACACCATCCAGCGTCTCCATGTTTCAGCTGGCAGTCTTTTGAGATCATATGACTCGTGGAGGCGTGAGGTAGGAACTTGTGAGGAAGAGAGGTCGGCTGCACCCTCCTTCGAAGTAGTCAACTCACCATTTGAAGCCCGTATAATCAAGATAAAAAATGAAGGTAAAAACCAAGTTTTTTTAGAACACTTTATTTTGTATTCATGAATACGATCTTCATCACCTCTGGGACCGTCAACGGACAAATCTACAAGGACGAATGCCTCCAAAAACGACTTCAGCCCTTCTTGAGATCTCACGATGGCCCGACACTGTTTTGGCCGGATTTGGCATCTTGCCACTATGCCCGGCCCATCTTAGACTGGTACAAAGATAATAATGTAGTTTTTGTACCAAACGACGTCAACCCTCCAAACACTCCGGAACTTCGCCCAATTGAAAATTTTTGGGCAATCATGAAGGCAAAGCTCGTTAAAACTCCCAACCAAAAAAAAAAAAAAATTAAAGCAAAAAAAAGAAAGCAAGCCGGTCCCACCTCCCCCCAAAAATAAAAAAAAGGGGGAAGACAAGGGGGGGGGGGTTGGGTTGGGAGAAGAGGTTCAATAAACCTCTTCTCCCAACCCAAAGTGTGTGTTTATTGATAATTGCAATCGTTGCATATTTGTGAAAACAGTTCAACCATCTAGCGATAATAAGTGTTGCTCATTATAAGTATTGTCTGTTTTCTTCCTACGAAGCTGCTTCACGGCTGAGGGAAGAGGGAAAAGTGTCCAACAATGACAACTGTGATCTGTAGTGTGTGCTCGCAATGTATCGCCTCTGAACATGACCGAGTATACTGCTTTGGTGGATGTGAGCAAATTTTGCACACTAAGTGCTCTGACCTGAGTTGCACTGGTCCCAGTGCTTTGAGAGAAAACAATGCGCTCAAGTATATGTGCTTTGGCTGTAGGAAGAAACAAACTACGCTGAATGATATTCAGAAACAATGTACACAGCTGATGAACAAGGTTGACGATCTGGTTGGTTGTATCAACAAAAACAATCTGATGCTGTCGGGTTTGATAAAAGCGGAGGTTGAAAAAAATAATGCTGCACTGGTAACACATATTCTTTCGGCATTCAAGAATACTGACAGAAAATGCCACTTACATGCAGCCACCTCTACGATTGATCAAGTTTGTGCTGATAAGCCTTCGTTTGCAAGTGTATTGCTAGCCTCCGATGAGCCGCCTGCAAAAGGGAAAAAGCATAAAGCTCCTGACGACTTGCTTCCAAACCGAGAAAGTCGTAATGCGACAGTGATTTTGAGCAACATTGATTCTACCGCTGTCTTAGAAGAAGGTGGTCTTTTGCGTTCAGGTAAACGTCGTCACATAGAGAACCAATCTAGAAACAATTCGATCAATTCCCCACTCTTGCTGCCACCACCGGTCGAGACTGAGATCCCTCGTTCCCCGCGGAAAAAGTCTAGCACGGTCATGAAGATGGAACAAACCGTTATGTTTAAACCGAAACAAGCACAACATGCTCAAACGACTAAACATGATATATGTGAAAGATTTGATCCGATTGAGTTCGCTGTAAAAGAATTGCATCTCAGAGAGTCTGGCGAAGTTGCTGTTAGATGTGAATATAAGGATCAAGCACTGAAGCTCGTCAAGGCTGCAACTGATATGTTATCAGTGAAGTATACCATCGACATCCAAAAACCTCTGAAGCCAAGAATTAAAATCATCGGTTTTTCAAAGGTGATGAGTGAAGAAAAATTGGTTTCCAATCTGAAACAACAAAATCCGGGTGCAAACTTATTGGATGTGAAAGTCATTCGTATAACTCGCAATGAAAAGCGCACATCAAACCAGATGTCGGTCATACTAGAAACCGATGCGTGTGGATTCGACACTCTGATGAAGTTAAAGCAAGTCAACCTGGGATGGGAGCGATGCAGAGTTTTAGAGGCAACTGATGTCATGCGCTGCTTCAATTGTTCGGAATATGGACATAAGGCTGCATCGTGTGTTAAAACTGCATGCTGCCCGAAGTGTGCAGGAGATCACAAGATCAACGAGTGTCTGGCTGAGTTCGAGAAGTGCATTAACTGTCATCGTGTGAATATGAAACGCCAATCGTCGGACGATGAGCTGCTTGATGTTACTCATTCATCGTGGAGCAGTGACTGCCCTTTTTTCGTGAAACAACTTAAAAAAGCGAGACAGAGAATTGATTTCTCGATCTAGCAACGAACCCTTAACTACTCCGGTAGTATCTGCACACTTAATAGCTCTCACCAGCTAAACTCATTGGCTAGTCCAGGTAATACTTTTTTGGATATATGTCCTTCCGAAGCGACTATGGATACCGCACCCTCCCCCAATCGAATTCGACCATTTCAGACAAAGTTGGAATCTGATTCCAGCGATAACCTCTTCTGAGGCTACCTCCTTTGATCTGTCGTCGATGGACTCTGTCATCACTCACCAGCTCAGCGAACTGGCTGGTCCATTGTAATACTTCATTGAGTATATGTCCTCCCGAAGCATCTGCGGATACCGCACCCACGCTCAATCGAAGTCAACCATTTCAGGGAAGGTTGAAGTCTGATCCCAGTGATAACTCGTCTGAGGTTACTTCGTACGATCTGTCGTCTATCAATTCGGTCAACACTCACCAGTTCACCGAACTGGCTGGTCTCACGAAAACTTTTTTGAATATATGTCCGTCCGAAGCGACTATGGATACCGCACCCTCCCCCAATCGACCTCGACCTTTTCAGACAAGCTTGGAGTCTGATCACAACGATAACTCTTCTGAGGCTACTTCGTACGATCTGTCGTCGATGGATTCTGTCAACACTCACCAGCTCAGCGAACTGGCTGGTCCAGGTAATGCTGTTTTGAGTATATGTCCTTCCAAAGCATCCGCGGATACCGCACCTTCTCTCAATTGTATTCAACCGTTCCAGACAATGTCAATGCCGGATTCTAATGATAGCTCTGCTGAGGCAACCCCGAACACAATACTCTCGGTAGATTTAGGTATCACGGATCAGGTAAGCGAACTGGCTGGTACAAATGGAAATAGCATTTTCCCTCGCTTGTTGGCGTCTGATATTGCTACAACCGCACAAACAAAATTGACGATTTACTATCAGAACGTACGAGGTCTGCGTACAAAAATTGACGATTTCTACCTTGCGGTCTCAGAATCACACTACGATATAATAGTCCTCACTGAGACTTGGCTCGACGACAAAATTTATTCAGCGCAGCTTTTTGGAAGCTCTTATAATGTATTTAGAAATGATCGAAATCGTCTTAATAGCAAAAAAATACGTGGTGGTGGTGTGCTTATTGCCGTTTCAACTCGGCTAAGCTGCTGCATTGACCGCACTCCAGTTGACAATTCACTAGAACAACTTTGGGTGATTTTGAAATTGTTTGATTCGCAAATTAGCATTGGTGTGTTTTATTTACCACCTGATCGTAAAACTGACATGACCAGTATTAACAAACACATTGAATCTATCAGTGCTATTTTCTCTAACCTCGGAACATTAGATCACGCACTTTTATTAGGAGACTATAACCAATCAGGATTAGTATGGAAATCCACCACTTCCGACTACGTTACCGTGGATGTTATGGAATCACACATTTCTACTACATGTGCTGCACTGCTTGACGGATTTAATCTGAATGGACTGAAGCAAATGAACGGATTGTTGAATAGAAATAGTCGAATTCTTGACCTAGCGCTCGTCACGGATTCATTAATAGGGCAATGCAAGTTACATGAGGCTATTGAACCACTGACTCCAATAGACACTGATCATCCTGCCTTTCTTCTGGAATCTGAAATGCCAACTCTACCTATTTTTGAACAGTTTTCAAACGAATCAGAGCTAGACTACAATAAAGCTGATTATGAGACGCTGACTGAAGTATTGTATCAAACGAACTGGTTAACCCTGGAATTATCACCGAACATTGACGAAGCCGTGAATCATTTTTCCCGTATTATTAACGATGCGTTAGCGCATCATGTCCCAACACGCAGTCCTGTTTCAAAACCACCTTGGGGGAATGCTCGTTTGCGGCAACTCAAACGGATTAGATCGAGAACCCTTCGGAATTATCTCAGAATACGTTGCCCATTCTCCAAGCAACAATTCACACGTGCCAGCAATAACTATCGCCTCTGCAACCGGTTTCTTTACAAACGTTACTGTCTACGTACACAAAACAATCTCCGGAGAAATCCCAAACAGTTTTGGACTTTTGTTAGATCTAAACGGAAAGAAAACGGTCTGCCCGTAGAAATGTTCCTGAGAAATGATGTTGCTCGATCATCTTCAGACAAATGTGAACTTTTCGCTACTCATTTCAAAAGTGCATTCAACACTGCCACCTCATCCTCTGAACAAGCAGCAAATGCGTGCAGGGATACACCAAGGAATGTGTGTGAGTTAAGAAACATTGTTGTCAACCATCAACAGGTAGAATCTGCTATCTCGAAAATGAAGTACTCTACATCAGCTAGTTCAGATGGAATTCCATCCTGTGTTCTGAAACGATGTTCAAACGTATTGATCCATCCGTTGGCAATACTATTCAACATTTCTTTGCGAGAAGGCAGATTCCCAACGAATTGGAAACTATCCGTTATGTTCCCTGTTCACAAAAAAGGAGATAAACAGAATGTGGAAAACTATCGAGGCATTACCTCATTGTGTGCTTGTTCCAAGGTGTTTGAGATTGTCATCAATGATGTGCTGTTTTCCAGCTGCAGAAATTATATATCAGCTGACCAACACGGATTTTACCCCAAGCGATCAGTTTCTACAAACCTTGTGCAGTTCTCCTCATTTTGCTTGCGTAACATAGATGCCGGTTCACAAGTTGACGTTATATATACTGACCTGAAAGCTGCTTTTGACCGAGTTGATCATAGGATACTTCTTCTAAGGCTTGACAAATTGGGAATCTCTGGAGATCTTATTACATGGTTTGAATCATACCTTACGAATCGTCGGCTTTGCGTAAAAATAGGATCTGTAACATCGGAGTGTTTTTCCAGCGTTTCGGGCGTTCCACAAGGGAGCAACTTGGGCCCACTTCTCTTTTCTATTTTTATCAACGAACTATCAGAAATACTGCCACAGGGATGCCGTCTCTTCTACGCGGATGATGTAAAGATATACTTTATCGTGAAGTGCATCCAGGATTGCCATACATTACAGAAACTGATTGACCGATTCGAAGAGTGGTGCACTAGAAACATGTTAACGATTAGTATTCCTAAGTGCAATGTAATAACATTTCATCGGAAAATTAACCCAATCAGTCATAACTACAGCATTCGCAGCCAACCTCTGGTTCGTGTCGATCACATACGTGACTTAGGTGTTATCCTTGATACTGGACTCACATTTCGGCTCCATTACGATGGCATCATCGCAAAAGCCAATAGACAACTTGGATTCATATTTAAAGTGACTAATGAATTCCGTGACCCTCATTGCCTTCGGTCTCTCTATTGCGCCCTAGTTCGCTCAATTTTAGAGTCAAGTGCAGTCGTATGGTGTCCATATCAGGCCATCTGGATAAACAGAATTGAAGCAGTACAAAAGAGATTCGTGAGACATGCCCTCCGCAACCTTCCATGGCGAGATCCCACGAATTTACCACCATATGAACAACGATGCAGACTAATTGGACTTGATACATTGGAACGTAGGAGATTCTCTGCACAAGTTATGTTCTTGGCAAAAATCCTATTAGGTGAAACTGATGCAGCGGAAATTCTAGCACAACTCAATTTCTACGCACCTGAGAGGACCTTACGACAGCGAAGTTTCTTATACCTTGATGCCCGCCGCGCCGAGTATGGTCAACATGACCCCATCCGATTCATGGCGGCAAGATTTAACGAAGTTTACCACTTGTTTAACTTCAATTCTTCCGCAACTGCATTTCAGCACAGATTACTGACCCGATGACTTCTACAATATGTAAACAGGTGAGTCCTTGTCCAATATTTCTATGAAGTCATTAATTTTGCTACCTGTGATCTTTTTTCTCGACTGCTGGAGCTAAATGAAATGATGCCTGGACCGTCACACGCCGATTTGCCTTTCAAACGATTTGTTTCCAACCGATATGGACATAGTTCTAAGTTTTATTTTTTTTTTAACTTTTTGAATTGTATTTTATTTTGTTCGACCTTTTTTTAATGTATGTTCATGTCATGTAATGTTTTGCTGAAAAGATATGAGGTTTTTACGCCCAATTCAAACGGGCTTTTCCTCATCGGAGAAAAGTTCATTAAGGCACCAAGCCAGATGATGAAAATAAATAAATAAATAAATAAATAAACCAATATGAAAAAAAAAAAACCTTTAAAAAAAATTTTTTTCCAGAAAGTTTGAAAATAATCGGGCTCAAGGAAAGTGTTTGGTGACCTATTTTGTGTGTCCAAATTTCATCGAATACAGTCTTTATGACCTTGTCTTGTATGCAGCTCCACTTAATAGCAATATCAATTCGAATTATCGGTGTAACGTTATACTAAGGGCCAAAAACGGAGGCGCGAATTTGTATGCAGAGGTACAAACGTGAAACCCGCGGCAATATAAAAATCTCATTACAACGAGACGATCCAACAAATCAAATAACGCAATTAGCAATACTACTATTAAGCATTTCGCAGGATAGTTTATTACGAAGAGCGTGTCAATTTAACTGAAACTGTTGTAGTAGAATTTGCATGCGGCTGAACAAAATCCTTTCGCGGACGGTTTGCTGGTTTTCTTCCATCTTGACCAAAATCTCACTGATTACTGCACAACCGAGCTAATGTAAACAATGAACTCTAAAGAGAAACTGGGCAAAATTTGGTTAATTTTTGTTATGAGAAACGTTACGCAAGTTCATTCAGTGTCGGAAATTTTTTCGATTCAAAAATACGCTTCCTACGAAAATAAACACATTTTTTCCAGACCAATGAGCCAACCCGGTTAGAAAGCACTTTGGTACACATACAATATCAATCTCCCAAAAATCACTGGTATATGGAGATATCATATGATAAAATGAAATATGATAGGTGTTTACATTACATGTTTTATGTTCAAGATGGCGACATATGAAAAGCAGGTGCACAAGCAGATTACGGGAACTTACAAACAAATTGGATTTACCTAAATCCACTATTCAAGGTGTGCTCGAAT
Organism: Aedes koreicus; assembly: GCA_024533555.2. Taxonomy (NCBI): domain Eukaryota; kingdom Metazoa; phylum Arthropoda; class Insecta; order Diptera; family Culicidae; genus Aedes; species Aedes koreicus. The sequence goes on along the minus strand of JAHHFK020003915.1, from coordinate 105,106 downwards.
CATTTTCAGAACGTTCGACGGTCGAGTGGAAACCGAGAAGTGTTAAAAACATTGCTCGTGCTGATCATGTCATGGAACGAAAGGTGAAGAGGATATTGAAGGGAAATCCTGTATCTCTTTGTTGGAACGGTGACACATAAAATAGGAATGCCACTTGATCTTGTCCAAAAAACCAAACAGCGTTTGTGGCTGAAGTCGTATAATGTAAAAATAGTTGCACATTGCAACAACAAGCAGAACTTGACAGCAAAATAACGGGCTCGACGTTTGTACTGCGAATATTGGACGAAGTTTTCATACGTTGTTATGGACGATTAAACTTATGTCCTGGAAAATTTTAATAAGCCTCCAGGGTTGATTTTCTATTCTGCTATGGCCAAAAATGCTTCAGCTAAGCATTTCAGGACGAAGAAGGCATCGAAATTTCCCAAAAAATATCTTGTACGGTGAGCCATTTGCGCGTGTAGTAGAAGGAGTAAATTGTTCACGACTACAGGCACAATCAACAAGGCGATTTACCTGAAAGAGTGCCCGCAGAAGCGATTGCAACCCTTTATAAAAAAAAAACACGAAGAAAAATCTTTATACTGATCCAATTTGCCATCATGCCATTGTGCTTAAACTGTGATGGAGTGGTACGAAGCAAATCAAGTGAATATTGTACCAAAAGCCGAAAATCCTCTAATTTTTCTAGAATTACGTCCAACCGAGAGATATTGGGCTCTGAAGAAGCGGAAGAATTTAAAAAGAAACGAGGAATCAAAGATATCAAACATTTCCTATAATTTTAGACAAAAAAGGCCCTCCACGTCCACAACATTCCCTAATGGATGGAGTTAAGCGCAAAGTTAGAATATATTATGTAAATACCGAATAACTATGTTTTACTTCGTGAATCGTTAAAAATGGTTATCCCATGAATCTGAAATAAACAACCACAATTGAAAGAAAATGCGAAATTTGTGTTTATCTTAAGTTTTGATGTGCCCGGATTATTATGGATACAGACGTTAAGTGGATTTTTATATTTGTGAAACGCATTAATACCGGCAATTGATTTCGGTATTCTAAAAACCTCAAAATGATGTCTTATTTCATAATTCGAGAGGCAGTCAAAACTGCTCGACTATGTTGTCCAGTATTATTTCTAGCCAATTTCATTACTGTTCAAGTGTGGATTGTAAGCATTCAAACCAAATTAAGTTATTCATGTGGACCTTTTGAAAGAACATGATAAAATAGCTGGAATTGTGAAGTCCAGTGGATGAAAATCGACCACCCCGAACTTTGATGGTTCTCTTTCACGCGGAACGCGCTGCTGTTTTCTCTTTCTCTTCGAATGTTTATGCTTCCTGTCTTGAACAGTAGGGAAAGCCCGCTGGATGCCAAATTGGTCGATGGTTTTGCACACGTGTGAGAAATTCGTGGGAGAGCGCAAATATACGCAATGTACTCCGATGGTTGCTCGTATTTTCCGAACCGAACACACCGACGGGACTCAACGCTCTGGTGGCGAGAGAAAGAGCATTGGAACATTTTTGGGCTCTTCGACTGCTGCTTGGATAGGATTGTGATTCTCGCTCAGCTGATGCAGTTTGTTTTCTTCCTCCTACTTTGGGAAATGCCTTTTCGGGAGTTACATTTCGATTGCTTGAGAAGGCTGATTTTCTTCATTTTTCTTATTGTTCTCTCGCGGCTGCTGTCAAGAAAAGGCTTCAGTAAAATGAGGTGAAAGTCACGCTTTGTGTATGATAAGAGGAAGTGCAGGCACAGGGTGGTTTCGATGGCGGGGGCTTAATATAATCTTCATTTGATGCTATCAGTGAAAAGAGCTGATAGCAAGGCATTTCTCAGAATGGAGTACATAAACGCTTAAAAAAAGTTCATGGAATCGAGACTGATACTGCGTACCACAAGAAGATACTGGATAGTTAAATCTCAATCATTATTAAGTATTTATAGTTGAAATGCTATGGACCAACTTTGGGTTGATTGAAGGTTGATTAGATATGTCTCAAAACAAAGAAGTTATAACGAATCCAACTAACAAAAAATAGGGGTTGAACTGGGATAAACAAAAATCACCTAAACACATCTCAGTTATCCTACAATGACACCATCGTCTTTCCTTGTTTCGTCAGTTGCATTCAGGGCTCTTTCAGGAATGTCGTTCGTATTGTGAAGCTTGCCAAAAGTTCTCTTCGAATTACGATCGATTGCCCAACCGATAATGTAGGAAGTAGTATACATGTATACTTTTTGCAAAGTTTTCGCCACCGCACGTAGGTTTTTTCATATTTTGTTTTGCTTCTCTTAAAACCCATGGAAACGTAGAAGGTATCGTGTGAAGCTACTCGTATCTATGTTACACGCTACGAAGTACGCTTCATGTATGTATCTGTCTCTAAACGGAGAGGGTGGACGTATGTAATTAGCCGATCATACGATGATGGTGTGTTTAATTGAGTTTAAATCGATATCACGCTTGCCGGGCGGAACAAAGTGGAACTCTGCAACAATGGTTTTATGTTGAACGAGGCACTAGAAGGAGATGATATGATCAAATCGTTGACTCTCGTGTGGCTGAGGAATGATGTCAGGTGATTAAAATTGTTTGCACTAAGATGAAGTAGATTGACGATCTAATCTCATGCATATTGAGAGACTTTTAAATTGTTGTTCTTGTTGTTGTTTTCATTGATCATAGAGTTTCGTGTTTTCAATTCGCATTATAAACACTGTGCTGAACTTTAAAATTTGTTTACCGTTCAATATGGGAAAACAGGGACGAACAGTTCATCGTTTGATAGCTCCACAATTGATGGTCAATTTGTATAATCCGCACATACTACATGATGTTTATTTATGTTTATTTAAAACACTCAACTTGTTACAGGAAATGTGAAATGTGAAAACGTCATTATTCATTAATTTTGGAGAATTGAGAACAAACAAACAATTTAAACAATGATTTTTTCAAATTATTTTGAGAAAATGAAGTGTGGTGTCATTTGATTGTTGTTTTTGTATTCTCCCAAGCGCGGAAGTAACGATCTTTGATGAAGTTTGTTAAAATATGTAGATAATTTATCAACTCTGTGCGAAGCGCTAGCAGTGCACGGTAATTTATTGCTAGAACGAAATAGACATGAAGAGAAAGTGTATTGATAGTTCCGTATAGAGGACAACGGCAGGCTTTGAAAATTGAAAGATCAAGTTTGAAAACGAGCGGAGGGCATTATTGAACGGTATTGCGAGGGCACATCTCTCCACCGCGCTCTGTGCCCTCCGCGGGGGGGGTGTGGGGGTGTGCCCCGGGCGGCGCGCCCGAAACATTCCCGCAAATTATTACAGATTATCTGTATACGTCCATTTTGATAACAATAATAATCTTAAAACTAAAAACAAACTGAAATTAATCTTAACTAAGCATAAGGTTCATTTCAGAAAAGGAATTAATCATTGCAATAGAAGATTGCAACGATTTTTGTCTGAAATTATTAATTATTTTGTTGGACATTTGTTTTAAAGTCTCAACATTCGAAATTCTATGTACTTCCGTTAGTACTGTACCAAGAAGGCAGCTTCAAAATCATCTTCAGAACTTTGTTCTGAATCCTTTGAAGTATTTTTTATATCAACTGGTAGCACAACAACTAGCCCACCACGTAATTTAAGGTATAAGGATTTTCAACTTGTTGCAGATATTAGTCCCAGTAGTAAAGTAGTGTAGAATGTAGTTAGACAAACTGAAAGTTTATGAAAAACAAGGAACCTGCGTCGGGCATCGACCGTGAATGGTTATCGGGCATATCGAGTTTTCTATTGTTTCAGTTACCTATTGTTCGGTGGCGCAAGTGATCGAGTGAGCACAGAAAAAAAAACCCGAATTAATCCACCGATGGTGAGACTGAACACTTCACCAGAATTACGAATTCAAATGTGGCCAATATGGTACTGGATACATATTTTCATCAGAAATTCCAGGAAGATCCAGTAATATTCGATATGCCATTTTTTAAGTTTAATTTTTTTATAAAATAAACTATTTGACATGACATGTATTGTTCATCGATGTGATTAAAATATTGGCATTAATAGTCTTTAACGACCTGTTTATGTTAGTTATATAAAAGGGGAAATTACATAAACATTAGAAATTTCATATAATCAGTCCATAGAAGGAATTATTAGACAATCCTGAGGGTAAATTTGGATTATTGATATGGATTCAAGATGCTTAATAACTACATGTTCGTTGAAAATTGTGTAGTTATAGTAAATGGAGACTTTGTGTAATTTTCGAATATACACGTTGCAGTTGAAAACCGGACCACTCGAGCCAATCGATCCTACTCTAATTCTATAGAGTCGCATAGTGTGGCTATTGCGCGGTATGTGCTATACAACGCACCAGATGCGGAACAATAGTTTTGAACTGCAACGAGTATATTTTCATCTCACAATTATGTGCTCTCAGGTATTGTTTTGAACATATCTCCATGACGGATTATCCAATCATAATGAAATTTTGACCAGTTATTTGAAGATTGTATAATTTAATTTGGCGCTTACAAAACTAAAATCGGTACAGAAATAGCTCAGTATGTAATCGGAGACTAAACTGTTTGATATCTTCGTAACGTGTTCATATCTTCGTAACGAAATGTCCGAATGAAAAAAAAATCAATAGCGTTCTATGAGAATGTTGTAGCTTTCATTTGCCGTCAACAGAACTGAAATCGGTTCACAAATGGCTTAGAAACCGATGTGACATTATTTGTAACACACACACACACACACACACACACACACACACACACACACACACACACACACACACACACACACACACACACACACACACACACACACACACACACACACACACACACACACACACACATACACACACACACACGCGCGCGCACACACACACACACACACACACACACACACACACACACACTTACACACACACGGCCTCGGATAAAAAGTCGAGTTTTCAAGCGATCTTAATACCCTTTTTATGGTGTAAGAAGGGTAAAAACAATAAAGCTGCTTCACGGTGAGATGTGGTGGATCTTCGGGTGTGGTGGGCCGGTGATGAAGATCGTAATTAACTGTGATCCATATTATTCGTTCGCTATTCTTGCCGGGCCACCTTGGAGCAAGTAAACCAGTATCCTATTTTGTGGGTGGCTCCAACAGCGTCTTACTGTTGGTATACATCGATGCGTTAATAAAATTAACCTTGTCTTCCTAACAAAAAAGAAACACAATCACACTTTGTGAGTGGCTTTAATAGCATCGTGACTATTGATTTATATCGGTTCAAATCGGAAATCGGTACTAATATTTATATATTTCACTAGACAGCTTATCGTAAACCAAAACGAACCCGGCTGCCACCCAACTCTGTTATCCACCATCCCAGTGATTTTTCGTGTAAGTGCGGAGATGCTCTCGGCTGCCAATAAAGCGAGTATCATGTCAACACATTCTTACCCTTGCCTTATTTGACCTGCATTTGGGTGGGGCCGGCGCAAGTATTACCCTAAGTTGGGATCACCACTTATTCACATTGAGGATGTATGTTAGTCTCAAGCAACATATGTTTGTTCTCCTTGTAATTTCAGCTGATCTGGCAATAACGGAGTAGCACCGTCGGGCGGTCAATCATGCTCATGCTCACGCTCATGCTGAGGTAAGGCATTAAAAAGTCAGATGACTACCTGGAAGGAGGGTTCGTTCGACCTCCGGTACTTGCGAATTCCTACCTAACAACTCCAATAGTCATACGATCACAGAAGACTGCCAGCGGAAACATGGTGATGCCAGTTGGCGTATCCTAGCCAATGTCGTAAATTTGACAATAACAAAGTGAGGGGGTGCGAATGAAGATATTGTACTTGAAAATAACGTAGCATAGTTCCCATTCACATTTAATTGCTATTGCATATCCATTTATTTAATCATTTTGCACACCGTTTATCTAAAGAGCATGGAGCAAAACGAGAAACAATAAAAGCTTTATTTGTTTTTTAGCACTTCAGCATAACATTTATTTTCAAATGGCACTTCTGATCTAGTTCTATAGATATGGCTCCTATTTCCATAGAAGAGTAGCATTTGCTTATTAGCAGCAAATTTTTGCTAAGCGGTAATATTATAAAATAAACCATATAATTTAGAAATCATCACACCTGCATCTTCGATCACTCAAAGGAATATCTTCAAAATGTAACTAGAAAGTTAACTATATTTAAAACATGTCCTTTGTATCTAAATCTGTAGCTGTTGACGATATGGCTTACCTGCTTCGCTACAGGCCGTCCCAGAAAGAAAGGGCACACCTTCGGTTCGTTAAGAAAACATGTGTATTTTTATTTATGTCAACTTTCATTCTTACATATGGTTTCTCAACATTGCTTATCAACAGTTCATGAAAGATTTTTGATGACTTTTTCATGTATAAGCAAGTTCTTAAACTTTTCCTCTATCGTTCTTCATAAGGCTCTGCACAGATTGATTAGCAACGATTTTAGACGCTTTTGTCCAATCTCTTTTGAAGTTTTCCATTGTATCAGCTGGCTGAACATTTATACGAAGATACCTCTTGACCAAAGCCCAAAATCGTTCGATGGGACAAATTTCAGGGCAATTTGTGGAATTCTGTGCTTTGGTAGAATTATCACGTTTCATTTGCATTCATTGCTCCATTTACGATGAACGGATTCCGGTAATCTATGACGTTCGCTCTGCACTATTCATTACCAACCTGAGGTATATTGAAACACTTTAATTCGAATGTTAACTGGCTAGGTAGCAACGGAAGCGTTACCCACGAATGCCACCTGCGACAAAGTTTGTAAATAATAGAATTGAGATTTTTCATACAATCCTGTTACAAGGAGGAGATCATATCTTTTATCTTATAGTTTTAAGCTCAATTGAATTCAATTTCCTATGCAACCAAACAGTACCCTTTTATTTAACTCATCTGAAACAGAATAGAGAGCAAGAGAGTGTTTCGCACGACCGATAGCCAATGGTCAACCATCTCCGCTGTAGAAAGAAAAGATAGCAAAGTAGCAAAATATACGTTGAAGTGGGCAGTTCCTTTTAACCTCAGGTATCAAGTCATTATATTATAAGAAATAAAACAATAAAATATCGGTTTCGTAAAGCTAACGCAATTGAGCCTTCGAAATAAACGAACTAGCTTATATGCAGAATATGCATAACAAATAACAATATTATAAACCTTATTCATGTCAAAAAAGAGGTTTGCCTGAAATTATCTCGAGCAGTAGAATAACCATAATTTCTACGCCATTTTAATATTTCATCTACATAAGAACGTACTCAAAATTTCATTTAGATCTTCTTCTTTTTTCCTTCATTATCGAGATTTTCAGCCCTGGGCTAGTTCATCTCCCGTCGTAGTCACTCAATTACCTTTTTGGGTATTTTCGTAGCTTGTCCGGGGGTGTGATTCGAACTCGTGACTTTGGCGTGAGAGGTATGGATGTTAACCACTACGCTGGGGTCGCCCCCTTCATTTAGATCTGTCAAATCAATCTTTGTTTACAAGCCATTTGAAGTTGACTGGTCAGTTTATTTTTAACAATGGAAAAATCCGAATATCGTGCGGAGATTAAAATCTTTGTTATGGAAGGTTTATCAGCTATTGAGATTCATGCAAGGATGGTGGAAGTATTGATGGAGTCTTTTCCTTCATTTTCAACCGTTTACCGATGGGTTTTTGGAGTTAAAGCGCGGCCGTACAAGCGATGATGACGATCCACGCTCAGAAAGTCCAAAAAGTGCATCAACACCAGAAATCATAGCGGAAAAATAGAATATGGTTTTGAAAGATCATAGATCGATTGTGGATGTGATAGCTGACACCATAGGAATCTCACATGGAACAACATGGCATATTTGGGCTGACGTTTTGGGTTTCCAAAAACTGTGTGCAGAATTGGTGCCGCATTTGCTAACAATGCAACAAAAACACGTTCGAATGTGACTTTCTGAGCAATATTTTGAGAAATTTCGAAAGGATAAAAAGGATTTTCTGCGTCATCTCATCACTATGGTGTGAACTTGGCACTTCAACTCCAAAGCGAGTTCGTGTCCAGAAGTCGGCCAAAAAGGTGTTAACTTCAGTTTTTTGGGATGCAAAAGGAATTTTATTGATAGATTATCCCCAAACTGGTAAAACAATCAACTTTGATTATTATTGTGAAATTTTTGACCAGTTGGATGAAAAAAGACCCAGTTTGCAGAAGAAAAAAAAAAAACATTTTTCATCAACACAATCCACCTCCCCCCACACCACAAAAAAACAAAAACAAAAAACAAAAAATAGAGAAACAATTTTTTGCCGACCCCCCCTATTGGCCAGATTTTTCCCCCCCCCACTTCTGGCCGTTCTCACACCTCAAAAAATTCCTTCATGGAAAGCCTTTTTCATCAAACGAAGAGGTTATAAAGGGTGTTCACGATGAAATTGCCACACTATGAAATTGCTCTAACTTTTTAACCGTTGGGTAGAATTTAATGAAAATTTGGGTGGATTTAGTTCATAGTGCATTATTTACATCCTGCAAGTTTTAAAGTCCTGTAATCAAAACTCGTGGAAATGAAGTCGAAAGAACAGCTTGTGCGTGATAAAATCTTGCGCATTCATCACGAGAACAAGGATCTCTCGCATCGTTCTATCGCTAAAACGTTGGGAATCGCGAATTCCACGGTGTCGCGAGTGATTAAGCGGTTTGAGGAACGGTTGACCACCGATCGGAAGCCCAGAAGTGAAGGAAAAAGTATTCCGTACAACACCAAAAATCACAACCGCGTAGTTGGGGCCTTCAACCGAAATCCGAATGCCTCCATCCGGGATGTGGCTAAGAAGCTGCACCTAAGCCGAAGTTTTGTCCAGAAGGCCAAAACTAAGGCTGGGTTTCGAACGTTCAAGGTACAAACGGCCCCTAATTGCGACGAGAAGCAGAACAAGTCCGCCAAAACCCGTGCCAGGAAGTTGTACCTCAACATGCTGACGAAAGTTGAATGCTGCATCATGGACGACGAAACATATGTGAAGGCCGACTTCAAACAGATCCCCGGCAACCTGTTTTTCACGGCCAAAGATAAGTTCAGCGTTCCGGAGCATGTCCGCACTCAGAAGATGTCCAAATTTGCGAAGAAATTCCTGGTTTGGCAAGCCATCTGCACGTGCGGGAAGCGGAGTGCACCTTTCGTGACCCAGGACACGATGAACGGACAGGTGTACATAAAAGAGTGCCTCCAGAAGCGGCTGCTTCCTCTCCTGAAGGCCCACAACGTCCCAACAATCTTCTGGCCGGATTTGGCCTCATGCCACTACTCCAAGGACGAGCTGAAGTGGTATGCGGACAATAAGGTCAATTTCGTGCCGAAAATGTTCAACCCTCCCAACACTCCGGAGCTCCGCCCCATCGAGAAGTACTGGGCGATTATGAAGCAGCACCTTCTTAAACGACCTAAGGTAGTGAAGACAGTCGAGGAACTGAAGAAAGTATGGGTTTACATGCAAAAAACGGTTGATTCACAGGTTGTGTAGAATCTTATGGCCGGGGTTAAGGCCAAGGTGCGGGCATTTGCGTATGGACTGTAAATAAAATACGAATAAAATGGTAAAATGAAGTTTAATAGTTATTTCTCAATCCCTGAAAATTTGATGGCAATCGGATGAAAACTCGAATTTTGCGAATCAATTTTGTGTGTGGCAATTTAATCGTGGACACCCTTTAGCCGTCGTAGAGGAGTATTTTGCAGGCCTTCCAGAAAGTTACGTCCGTGATGGGACAACCCAGTTGGAAGATCGTTAGACCAAGTGTATTGATCTTATGGGAGACTATACTGAGCAATAAAAGTGATTTTTCCAACAAAAAAACAAATATTTTCGTTTCCGCTTTCAAAACTTTTTGACTAACGTAGTATTTATTGGTATCTATATTTGCTGTTGCTTGTTACATTCACATTGTGGGTTCATTTCGCTCAATTGGATTGATTAGTTGCTTAAACACATATATCTTAGTTTCCAAAATCGGTATTTCCCGGAACTTTTTCTGGACATACCTCCAAACCTAAGGGTTGAGCTTTCTAAATGCGTTCTAAAGTATTAAAATACTTTTGATTTGGTGATTATTGCGCATGTTTAAGTTAAGTGCTAAGAAACGACTTTTTTCAATGGGCATGTGTTGAAAGTTTCTTCGAAGATTTTTTATTATTCTGCCAAAAATGTATTTCATGCAAACTAAAATATCATAATGAATCCTGGTGAGTGTTAGCTTTTTAGTGGAATACCTGTTACTAAAAATGTCGTGTACTGATACTCGGCTTATTAGTACGATTCGACTTATTAGTATTATAACACGACACTGAAGAAGTCTGTACATTGGAGACAAAATACGCGTATCTGTAAAGATAAGCAATAAAGGTAGTTGGAATTAAATGGAAATTACTAATCTTTCTTCTTATTTCCTAGTTTTAAAAAATCATAACATTAACTGTACGATGGGTATTCTATTATTGTCCGACAATACACATGGAAAATATTTTTTTGCCCCTTTTTGTCGTTTTCTATTTCGTCTTTCACCGGTAAGCTTATTATTTCATCCACTGTTAATGATGTCCCCGTGACCCGGTCTTGCAGTTAGTGTAGCAGAAAACAGCTTTTCGTATAATAAGCAGCTATTATCTACTTTTAGTTGTCTGTTCAATGTTACAAGCAGTGATAGTCCAGGGAATAAAGACATGCTTCAATCGATCCGAACGTCCATGGTTCAAATTTCTGCCCTATCTTTGACTTATTTATTGACAATTTCCTCGAGTACGAGGACATAAAACCGGCTCTTCACACGTTTTTTCCTATTCTTACAATAAACTTCGAATTAGATAACACATCCTCTGTTCATGCCGTCTGCCCTAACATGTTCCGATGAAAAATCTAATAGAACTGTAAGAAAAATTTTCCTGTCCACGGTTGGGTGTAGGATGACAAAACAACTGGCGTTTAGTGATATTTAAATTTAATTGATAATAACGGTCAGTGGAACACCGTGAATGAGTTACTGTTTACAAAACACAAAATAAAAATCGTTAAAGATGAGTTGTGGATCCCAAATATTTCCTAACATAGTATCTTAGTAAGCTATTCGGCCTTCTTATTGCCTGGAATCGATTAATGAGATGGGACCCAAACAAAGGTGATTATAAAACAATTCACAGATACAGCACTTAAGAACCTTCTTTTTACCCTTCTTACACCAAAAGAAGGGCATTAAGATCGCTTGAAAACTCGACTTTTTATCCGAGGCCCAGATGGCCGAGTGTCATATACCATTCGACTCAGCTCGACGAAATGAGCACATGAGTGTGTGTATGTATGTGTGTATGTGTTTTTTTTTGCTTGGTGGTAAAGCTTTTGCGCGGACCTAGCACACGTTCGGTAGCCCGACTCCAGCTACCGAATTCGCCCATCGTGTGCCAGAGTGAGGGACTCTGAACAGAGAAGGTGACTCTGAACCCTACTCCTCTAAACTCCACCAAGAGTCTGACGTTGCCTGTATCCCCCGGATTCCACTGGAAGTGACTACTTCGGAAGGAGGCTGTGCTCATGCACTTCTCTTGTTGCCAGGCCTAGCTAGTCGCGCTAGTTCGCTGATCTCATCACCATAAAACTTCTGCTGCTGCGCACTCCGGTTGTAGATGTACTACTCTTCTTGTTGACCAGTTGGATGCCGAGGTCGGTCCAACGATTTCAGTTGGGGGGTGACTTCCGGTTCACTGGCGCCCTGACTACCCTGAACTGGCGATTTGTCACAATCGGTGCTACTCGGCATACTCCCCGACGGTGGAGATAGCCTACTCCGGCGGAGGGTTCCCCGACGAAAGAATATTTCCCGAAACCGTTAACGAACGCGATATGCTTGCTTCAATGTTGTCCGGTAGTGTTGAGGTCGGTCCAGCGATTCCGGTTGGAGGATTGCTTCCGGTTTCCTGGTGCCCCGACGAATCATGCCGGTGACTCGCTACGGACTACTCAGAATAGTCCCCGACGGTGGATCCATCCTATTCCGACGAAGAGTTCCCCGGCGGTGGAAGTTCTTCCGAAACCGATGCAATCCGGGCAGATGTCTAGGTCGGTCCTGCGGTTCTGGTTGGAGGATGACTTCCAGTCCACAGGTGCCCCTATGACCAATTGCCGCAGCTTCTTCACGATCTACTCAGACTACTCCCCGGCAGTGGACCTAGCCTACTCCGACGGAGAATTTCCCGACGACGAAAGTTCTCCCGAAACCGTTTTCTAGATGCTGATACGTGACGCTCGGTCTAGTCCCCGGCGGTGGATCTAGCCTACTCCGGTCGCGCCCGATGGTGCACTTTTTCTTCTCTCATACACATGCTGGTGAGTACCCAGGTCGGTCATCGACTCAAAACCTGAACGTCACTTGTCGCAGCTCCTCTCGCCAACTTCGTTGCAGTGCAGACATAATCTGAACGACTGTTCTGTTCACCGCGTCCCATTTTTCTTCGTCAGCACACATTTTTTGAACAATGTTGTCCACGTTTACGTCGTCACCGACGATGAATCTCATGCTGTTTCGCACGTTCTCGAACCGCGGACATTCGAATACAACGTGCTCAGGCGTTTCCTCTGCATAACCACACGCGGTGTAGGACGGCGATCTCGCGTGGCCGTATCTCTTCAGATACTTCTTGAAACAGCCATGACCGGACAGAAACTGCGTCATGTGGAAATTTACATCACCGTGTGGTCTGTTCACCCACCTCGACAGGCATGGAATTAGCCGGTGCGTCCATCTGCCGTTATCAGCGTTGTCCCACTGCTGCTGCCACTTCCTTAAGGTGTTAGCTCGGGCAGTTCTTCGGACACCTCTTGTGCCTCGGTCTCTATAGCACTCACTGTCTTCTTCTAGTAGAAGATTTATGGGGATCGTTCCAGCTATCACGTAGACTGCCTCTGACGAGATAGTTCGATACGCGCTAGCCACCCGCATGGCCATCAGCCTAAACGTGCTGTTAAGCCGAGATCGGTTCCTTTCCGTCTGCAGTGCCTTCACCCACACAGGTCCCGCGTATCTGAGCACTGATGTGGACACACTCGCCAGTAATCGTTTCTTACTGCGGCTGATTGCTGAGTTGTTGGGCATGATCCGAGATAATGCCGAGATTATCTTTGCGGCCCTTTCACATGCGTAGTCTACGTGGCTATTAAAGTTTAGCCGATCATCTATCATTACTCCCAGGTGTCTGTCTTCTCGCTTAGAGTCGATGATGCACTCGCCGACCGAGAGTCTCGCCTGCTGCCTTGCTTTCCGGTTACTTATCAGTACCACCTCGGTCTTGTGATGAGCTAACGCCAGTTTTTTCTCACGCATTCCGGCTTCCACAGTGTCTTTCGCTTCCGTGGCGAATACTTCTACTTCCTCTCGAGATTCGCCGACCACTAGGAGCACAACGTCGTCCGCAAACCCGACAATCTTCACGCCTCTGGGGAGGCGCAGCCTGTGTGTGTATGTGTGTGTGTATGTGTGTGTATGTGTATGTATGTGTGTATGTATGGTAAGATAAGCCATTTATTTCAGGAATCATCAAACCGGACTCTTCGTTCACTCCAATTGCTATATTTGAAATGTTACTAAAACAGTATAAAGAAATAATATTGCCAAATGTCTTATAAAACAATATCTTTTATTGAAATTCTATCTTAAATATTTGGAATGATCTATTCTGTTTTCAGCTTTTCCAGGACAAGAAGGATATTAATACATATCTAATTTTTATTTATTTTTCAGTAACAATCCATTGGTAGTATCATTCAAGTTTGAAATTTGAATAAATTTGCATGTTTGTTTATAATGATATTCTAATATTTTGTGAACAAAATATATTAAATATTAAATAACATATAACGGGGAAAGGGAGGGACCATCAGGGCACCCAAGTGAAACGATTTAGATAGGGAGCATGGGACTGCCTCCTCCCTATTATTAACATTTCGCGGAACGAGGGCGGGCTCTTCGACCTTATCTTCTTTTTTTTCTCTATTATAGAGACTTTCAGCTAAAATCGACCCTTTCTATTGGGTTTATTCTGTCAATCGAGGGCTCGATTCTAGTGCTGTGAGTGTGAACTTGCTTTTGGAAGGAGATTCTCTTCCCTATATTCGCGGGTTTCGCGTAAGTGTCTCTGCTTCCGGGCCCGCCCAAACGTTTTTGGCCCTTCATACAGGAGCTTGATGATCTCAATCAATAATAGAATCCTGATCAAATCGTTTTTCAGATTATTCCACTGCTATGGAAAGTTACCTTGCTACAATAGATGGTAGTATTACATCATCATCATCATCATTTGAGTTCGTAATTCTGGTGAAGTGTAAGAAGGGTTCAGTCTCACCATCGGTGGATTAATTCGGGTTTTTATATTAGAAATAGAAATGGCATTGAACAAGCAGACCACTAAAATAGTGTCCGAAGAGCAAGAATCGACTTTGATATAACAGCCAGTTTACTTTGTTGTGAGTTTTAGTGTCAAATAAATTTCAGATCGATGATGTTTTTTCTAGTCGTCCCATAAATCAGTCGGTAAAGGTGCAGCTGTAACGAAAAATCATCCTGAAAATTTCCTGTGTGGTTTTGGTGTTTTTAATGAAGGAAAGTATCCCTAGCTGGGCGTAAGGTATGGCAAACAATTATACTAATGCAAAAGTACATTTAGAAGTTGAGTTGAGAGCTGATGCTAATTGTTATGAGTAAGAAGCTTGTACTGCTCTTTTCAATCATTAATTGCACCCTTAATTTTTAACATCGAAACATCATATACTGCTTCTCGGTGCAAGCTTTGAAATGCTCCTATGTTTTAATGTTTCAATCCCCATGTTTAAGTAAATTGGGATAAGAATAGCTGTCGAAAGAAATTGCTTATCCATGTGCCTTGCAGTGCAGAACACATTGGTTAAGTAGTTGTAGTTTTCGATTTGTGTTCTGAAGTAAATTTAAGGAACCCTCTGTGGCTGCCGTTCCATTCCACCTTCAGCACAAATTATGCGACCATTTCTCTACTCAATCACGATAGTATACCCTAGAGAGCTGTAAATCTCGTTTACACATGGGCTTTTGGGAAATAAGAAAATGAAATGATTTTCTCACCTGTGCTCAAAATGTAGTGGAACTTTTCATGAGAAACAACGAACGCAATCCTTATCCTTGCCATCCTCTCACAATAAATTTCTTTCCGTACTAACTGTAGCTTCAGTGAATAATTTATGCAAGTAAATCAGCAATTCATGCATTTTTAATTCGAATTCGTTCACTCAACAACCGATAACTAAGTAAGCTGATTAGGTAAAACGCCGTTAACGTGAAACGAGATGGAATTCAGTATAAGACAGTTAACCTAAACGTCATATAAATTTAGACCGACACATGCATAAGTTCAAAGCGAAGAGAAAATTAATTCGATCCAACTTACCTTTTGTCGAAGTGCGTCTGTTACTATTTGTGATAATTTTATAATATGTTTGATTTCGCACCAGATAGAATAATAACAGCAAAAACACATAATTCAAAAAAAATGTTTATTTCACAATAATAGAGCTATATCTACATTAGAAACAGCTGATTAAGAGGATTAACTTCTTTCTGTAAAATTCTCGAACTTTCTGTGATACACCCGCCATCAGGTTCTCAGATCAGTCTTGATAAAAGTCATACTTGTTAGGTTCAAAAGCGTAGATTTTCGGGCAATATAACATTGACTACTTATAAGTTCCATGCGAAAATCCAATGATAACTCGTGACAACAAACGTAACCAGAAAAATGAACGTTCGATTTTCCAAATGCTTTGATATTCATTTGTGTAAACAGGTTTATTTTCAATATGATTTTCAAAATGTCAGATATGAAATTCAATAAACCACAATGAATATCAATAACCCGTCACGATTGGAAAATATGCAAGGGCAGCCCAGTCCTGGTATTTTTGCTCAACATTGCTAGCATCTATTCTTCTGGGCCGATGATGACGGCCCTGGTTGTTCCATGTTCTTATTATCACCTAATAATAATAATAATAAAATCACCACAAGAGATGATATTCAGATTTCGTCAAATGAAATTTATGCTTACCGATTGATAATCAAAACAACAGTGACATCAGATTTTCGACCCGCTCTAAGAGCGGATTTCATTCATTGCCGCAAAAAAAAAAATCAGTTGGCATAGAAGTGGCAGCGGTAACCATGAAAACTCGGAAAGTTAACATCATCATTACACTGGGATAAACTCACTTTCACTTCTCATGAATATTCTATGAAAATCCAAGAGGCACTGCCTCAGATACGCCCGCCGTGACGATTCTCCATTTTCTCTTGAAATCATCGGTAACATTTGCTTTCTTCTTGGTTTCGAAGAGTTTTCACTTAACTGGAGCCCAGAACTTATCTATTGGGTGAAATTCTGGACAGTTCGGTGGATTGGCTGTTTTTGGCACGTATTTGACCTCTTGTACCTTATACCATTCCAGGACGGATTTCGCCTAGTGACAAGAGGCCAAATCAGACCAAAACAGAGCTGGAGAGCCGTGGCTTCTGATCAATGGTAGCAACCGCTTTTGCAGACATTCTTTCTCGTACACATCCTTATTGATAGTACCGGTAGAGAAGAAAATTTTCGATTTTCGACCACATATGGCCGACCAAATCAAATACTTCTACGACAATTTGGACACCTTCTTTGTCCGGAAATGCTCGGCAACGGCGATCCTTTCCATTGCGGTGTAAAAAGCCAGACCCGGAAGCTTGATAAAGTCATCTAGTACGTATGGTTCGTCGTCCATTATGATACAAGAAAATGTTTGCCAAAAATTGGTGTAAAGCTCCTTAGCGCAACTTTTTGCTTATTTCCAAAATGTTTGCACCAATCAATCAGAACATTTTCTACGCTTCGGTTTAAATATTTCAAACTATTGATTTTTAACATGCAACTAATAAAATTAACGCAAATATCGATTTTTCATAGTAAATTTACCAAATGCACAGTACTTTCCGCGCACAGACTTCATATTTAGGTAAGGAACGTCTCCTAGGCAGCCATGAATGTTATATAAGGGGTACACCTTCGCATTTTGATTTAGTTTTCAGGTGGTCGTGGAGCTGTGCAGAGTAGGATCTGCAGTTGGACGAGCAGTCGCTGCCCAGAGAGGCGTTGGTGCAGTTGGCTACTGTTGCCGATGCTCCCGTCAACCTCGTTGCGAGAAACATGGCTGCTGAAGCCAACAAGTTGGCGGGAAAAAGCCGCCCGTGACAACGAGACAAGAATCAATCATCCCACGAGATGAACCAAGAAAGAAAGTTCAAGTTCAAACGCGTTTCTCCCCCGTCAACTAAATCTGTCCTTTTCAGGACGACCAAATTAGTTTGCCAACTAAGAGTTCGTTTGGATGAATTTTTCTCTTGTGCTGTTTGAAATTTCCATTACCGTGCCCCGGCTGAACATGGCATTGCTTTAAACGCCGCGTCCCGGAATAAATAGCAAAGCGCGTTGAACAACCAATGAACCAACAGATCCATAACTATCTTCTACGCGTAAGAGATAGTGGCCCTCTCAACCATCGTAGAAAATACAACCGGGGCCGTAGCATAATTAAGAGCCACCAAATGCTTTCTAAAGAGTGTACAATAGAATTTTCTTGGCCCTTTTCAGAACTGACTTAAATCAATTAGCGGATGGCCCTGACGTGTATGGGAATTAGATTGCTGCGTAGTCCTACGTCACCTTTGCGCACAACCCCATTAGGCTTGTGGCTGTACCTTGTAGTTTTTTGCGTGTACCAAACCAAAAACGTGCACAGAAAAAAGAAAGATTATGTAAATCAATGCTCTCTGTCTCTGTCTCTGCTTCTCGATGATCGCCATGAGCTGTTTGATCGTTTCGTCCTTCTATATGAGCAACTTCGATTCGTTGGTGGTTTAGCTACTTCCAGTCACTGATGTACCTTGCTTATAGCAGCATAAGAGCAGCCGCTAGCCTGAGTTTGCTGGATCCTCTGATACGCCTTTGGCGTACCGCAGTCGCAACACTTCTTTGACGTAGGTTGGGCAGTTTCGGCTGGATGGCCCGTAATTTCCACAATAGTGGAAACAGAAAGCAGCTGCAGAGCAGTTCTTCTCCAAAGTGTAGGCGTTGGAGCAGCTCCTGCATCTCGCGTCCGACTTTCATCGGAACATATCATTCACACATTTGTGGGGCCCCCCTTTTCTCCCCCCCCCCTCCCCCCCCCGCCCCCCCCCCCCCCCCCCCCCCCCCCCCCATCCTTCCCCCCCCCCCCCCCCCCCCCCCCCCCCCCGCCCCTTCCCGCCCCCCCCCCCCCCCTCCCCCCCCCCCCCCAAACTCCCCCCATTATCACAAAACTTTTCCCCACAACACAACACAACCACCGAGAAAAAAACGCTCAAACCCCCCACGCCACGCCAGAAAAAAGGGGGAAGTTTTGGGATTAGATACAGGGTGCGGCAGAAAATAATGCGAAAATGTTCAAACTTGAGTATTGAGTTGATTCGTGTAGCTAGTGACTAATTTCTGTCGAAACTGTATTTGTTTATGTTTACTTTCAAGTGCTGCATCCAAACATTCTATTTGTTTTATTGACAATTCGTCAAAATGTTTGCGAAAGAAGTGATCACCAGTTTGTTGCTCGCCCAGAAGAATTCGAAAGAGATTGCCAAGGTGGTAGGGTGCCATTTGGCAACAGTTTACCACATATAAAAGTCCCTGCAGGATGGTCCTAAGCAGCGGAAGCCGGGAAGCGGTCGTCCGCGCTTTGCACGCACGCCGAACGTGATCAAATCGGTCCATGCAAAAATTGCTCGCAACCCGGTGCGTTCCATAAGAAAACTTGCAAAGGAAGACATTATTTTGGAGAAATCCATGCGGAGAATCATCAAAGAAGACCTGCATGCATCTTCCAGAGCCAGAGTGAAACGCCACTTGATTACGGACTGGGTCAAGGAACTACGAGTGGCTCGTTCCAAGAGATTGCTTTCCTTGTTGAAGAAGGAAAAAATGATTATCCTGTTCTCCGACGAAAAGCTTTTCAGCATCGATGCTGTGGCCAACAGCTGCACGGACCGGTTCATTTCGCCGCGAAAATGGAGAACGTTCCGTAAAAAGTGAAATTCAAATTTCAAACCAAACATCCGGCTGGTGTCATGATGTTTGGCTTGGTGGCGTCCAACGGTTTGAAAATGCCACCTGTTTTCATTGATGCTGGAGTTAAAATCAATACCGAAGTGTATATCGGTATTTTAAAGGACCAAGTGCTTCCCTGGAGGACCAAAGGACCAAAACGTTGTCCTACAGCAGGATAGAGCGCAGTGTCACACGTTCAATCGAACCCAACAACGGTTGAACGATAACATGAAGTTTTGGCCGAAGGATTTGTGGCCCAGATGCAGTCCAGATCTTAATCCGTTGGATTATTCGATTTGGGCATATGTTGAAGCACGAGCCTGCAAAACATCACACTCTAGTGTGAAAACTCTGAAGTCAACCATAACACGCACATGGCAGTCAATGTCGGATGACTACGTCCCAAAAGGCATGCTCTGGTTTTCGGCGTCGGCTCGAGGATGTTATTAATAAAAATGGAGGACACATTGAACAAATGTGTTTAAAAGAACTTTATAAAGATAACTGCACTCGAAAATGTTGATATTATTGCTTGAATTACTTGAATTGCTTGGGATTTGAAAGAAATAGAACAAATTTTCGCATTATTTTCTGCCGCACCCTGTATCATTTTTTTTTTTTTACCTTCCCAACCCACCAAAAAAAAAAAAAAAAAATTACACCACCACCCCACACCTTCCTTTTTTCCCCTCCCTTTTCCTTCCCCCCCCCCAAATAATTTTTTTTTTTTTAAAAAAAAAAATCTGTTTTTTTCCTCCCACCCAACCCCCTTTTTTTTCCTCCAACAACCCAAAAAACCCCGAAGAATTTTAAAAAAATTTTTTTTTTTTTTTTTTTTTTAATCCCCCCCCCCAATCTGGGGGTTTAACAATTTAAAAAAAATTTTTTTTTTTGTTGGAAAAAAAAAAAAAAAAAAAAAAAAAAGAAAAATTTTCATGAAAAAACTTTTTTGCCGACTTAAAATTCAAATTTAACGGCCAAATTGAGAAATTTGCCCACCAAGAGAATTTTTCTTTGAAACGATCTAAAAAATCAAAGTTTATTATCATGATATTTATCAAAATGTATATATTATATCCCATAATTTTGGAATCTTCTTCATTTCACGTTGCTTCATCCTAAGGAGTTTCAAGAGGAAAACTGAAAAAAAATTGTACTCTGCGAAAATTCACCATTTCCCATTTTATATATAAAATTTTGAAAAAAAATGATTTTTTTTAGTTAATAATGTTGTTTTACAAAGCTCTATTGATTATCTACAACTTTAACTCAGACACAATTTCATTTCAATAAATGGTTTTCGAGTCATGATATTTTGAAGATTACGAAAACACCCTTTTGAAAAGTTGTTCTTTCCTCACATGGTGACAATCACCGACGCCAGGAAGACGACTCCACCACCTGGACCCTACCTAACGACTCATGAATATGAGCCGGGACCAACGGCTTTACTTCCCTTCCGAAGGAAGACGTGACCAGATTTTTTCGCCTCAGAAAAACCACCAACGCCGACTGGGATTGAACCCAGACCCACTGGGGTGCCAAGTAGCAGTCACGCTTACCACTACACCACCGACGCCGGCGATAAACATTTTTTTGACCAAGTGAAAAAAACATGGCTTTTCATACCGAAACCATGTGCAAAGTTTCATCCAAATTGGAGAGGGTCAAGTTGAGTCGTTTAGTAGTAAATTGCTCCATTGCAAAAATTCGCACCAATCGCTGGACAGGTTACCGAGTATAAAGTTTTCCTTAGTTAAGTGTCGATCGATAAGCCAAACCTCATCCGATAAGCGGAAGCTATGGAAAGCGGAATATTGCAGCAGACGACTGTCCGATCAATTTCGGATGCAATTGAGCTTAGTTTGGTTGAGTTCAAGCGGTTTGCTATTTTCACCCGAAATCAACCACTTACAGGGTGAGTAGTAATTCCTGTCAGGGTTTTCTTTGAACATGCCTAACTTTTATAGTGTATTCAAATGTTAAAAAACGGCTAGCTAGTTTGTTTTGAATGTTTATTCAAATGAGACTCGTTGTCATGGACGTGAACAGGGAGCTCGTGAAACAGGCTTTTTAAAACATTTTAGACTATTTAAGAGGAATTGAAACAACTCGGAATAAACGAAAAATTTATCTTTCGAACCATCAAACGCTCAAACCATTAAACCATAAAAAACCGGTTCTTGATAAATACCACCCAGACCTGACCATAAACGCAGAATCAGGTGTCCGGAAGACATCAAACGAGTGAAAGAGCGAATTTGGCAGAATACTGGTAAGTCTGGCAGAAAGATGACCAAAGAACTGGGAATGTCGCAGTCAACGATCTTTTTTAAACGACGACTTTGGACTGCATATATACAAAAACCAACGGCGCATGGCTTGGCTGAAAAGCAGAAGATTGAATGAGTCGATAGATGTTGCAAGCTGCTTACGCGGCAAGGTGATTATGAAATTCCGTTTTCGGACGAAAAAATGTCCCTGCTACAGGATCACCACAACTAACTAAATGTATGCAGCACATCTTTCTGATATTCCTCGTGATAAACTAGCTGAACAAGGGTTCCAGAATGTTGCAAGGGTGATGGTTTGGTTGGTTTTTCCCAAAACTTCAAAGGTTCTGTTGTTGTTTATTGAACCTGATGTTAAAATCAACAGTAGATTTAGATCGAATTTTATGAAGAACCATTTGCTTTCCTTCGTCAAGAATGCATCATCGCACCAGGCGAAAGATACATAGGCTTGGTGTGAAGACAATTTTCCGGATTTTATCTAATCGAAAGAATGACCTCTTCATCAGATTTGAGTCCTCTCGCATTCTACTTATGCATGGAGCTACATGCTGGGCAAACTGGAGAATACCAAAGGATCAACCGTTGACAAATTTAAAGAAACGTTTGGTGAAAATATGGAATAACATGCTTCAAAATATGATGCGTGCCAGCTGTGACGCTCTCCAACAATGCGCATGAGGCTAGCAATGAAGGCAAAGGGGGAGAAGATTTGAAGTGAACTTAATGAAGACAAGTGACAAAGAGGAATTGGATTGAATGTCAAAACTCATGCGAGTTTTTATTTCATATTTATGACCATATATTTCACTGACATTAATTCCCTACACCCTGTTACTGAATCAGTTTCACATCTTTTTAATATTGCAAAAATCCAAATGTGCTTGAACATTTTGTTTCAAGTTTCTCAAAACGTTGAGAGGTATTTTTGAATATTATGACAATTTCATTCGCCGATGAACGAGATTCTTTTTTTTTAATTTATTTCAGTCACTTAAAACAAATTGTAGATTTATTTTTGATTTTTTTTAACAACATGGTTTGATTAAATTTATGGTGCCCTCATTTAGTCTCGTATGCCTATTACGTGTCCCTATTTATCTCCTAAGACAAGCTATCATTTTGATTGACAGATTTATTTATTTGAGCGACAAGTATATTTGAACGATAGTCATAATTGATACTTAAGCATACCCAAAGCTTTTCAACAATCAAATGCAATATATTTCTTTAGAAATCTCTTCGTTGAGTGTTCGTCCAGAACGCACATTTAACGAAGTATCGACTCGTCGCGGTGGAAAACTGAACCAAAACAAGTTTGCTTTAGACGCGTCGCTGCGGGAAATTCTCACCATGTGTGTACCCGAAAATAGCTTTTCTCACCGTGCTCAGTCTCGATCAAACCGCGGACGCGTACGGAAGTCGTAGTTCATTTCATCATCGTTAGGAAAAATTTCATCCCAGGGCCCATCCATTTCATCCAACCGTGGTCATCGAATGGTAGCAAGTGAAGTTTCACGACTTTTAGGTCACTTTTCACGTGGGGATTCCAACTTCTCCACCTGAACTATGTGTGTTAGATAATATTTTCGACAGAATCGCGTAATTTATACGTGAAAATGAGTGCTAAAGTAGGAAAAATGAGCACCACACGAGTGCTCATGCTGGGCGTCGCTGTATTCCTTTTATGGATAAAATTTCCGGACCAAAGCGCAGAAGCAACTGTACAGACTGAAATGTAAGTTTAATAAAGGATTTTTACGTTCGAATGAGTGAAACATATAATTGATTAGATATTTCCCAGGAAAAAATCTAAATTAGTAACCATTTTGACAGCTGTCATTAGGAGAAAAGTGCCACTAATAAGACAATAAAAACTTAACGAAAGGAAAAGCTATTTTCAGACGCGTGAGAATTTCCACGCTCGCTTCTCCTCGAGGTTTCTCCTTTTTCACGCCAAACACATGTTGCTCGTGCCGGCTTCGTGAGATGGCGAGATGTATTTTCCGCTTTGTTATGGTCGCTCAGGGATGTTTGTTGGTAAACATGTTTTCTTTCGGCACGTTCATTGATGTAAACATGGCAAAAGCCATATGGATGGCAACCAAACACGCAAGCGTGGCCGTAAATCAATGTGTTTGTAAACAGTTTCAGAGCCGGATAATGGTGAGGTTTGTTGACAATTGTTTACGTATTTTGATTGTAATATTTTTATCTTGTATTTAACCGTTCAGATTAATTAGGTTTATAAGGTTCCATCGATTTATTTGTTAGTTTCATTTGAACAACTTTTCACTAAATCAAAAACGATATTAGAAATGAAGCCACCATGTAATAGAACAAAGTGTTCTTCTTCGGAATGAATCAATCAATAATCTCTATATCAAAAGGAATTTCATTATGCTTTAATATAGAATCAGGCAATGCAAATATCTTCTAGTTTCTTTGTCATCCTGGGGTGCCTTTGCTTTGATGTAGACTGCGTATGTGTTTTCTATAATGGATACACCTTTAAAGCAGGTATGAAAAATAAGAGCGTCACGAACGTTGTCAATTTTTCAAATTTAGCGAGGGGTTGTTGTTTTATTCAATTGGAAATTCGTGAAACCAACTATCAAAACTTGTTTTCTGAAGTTATCCTTCACAAATATTTCAAAAGCTTAGTCATATCTGACAATTGCGTAGACCATTGATTCCAAGCGATAGTTTTATCTTAAAATTTGTGTGTTGTCATTTCTGCTGGAGAGTAAGGAAATAAAAATGAAGCTTTCCAAATAGGCGAGTGACATATGAAGTCAGTTGTACAATAAAAACATCTGAACATTAGTTTGAGCATAAAATTCAACATCTTATAATCCTCTATAAGATAAGTCGTCGATGCCATAGCTGTGGTAAGAAAGTTAATGTTGAATAATTTAACCCGAAATTGAATTAAAATTAACTATTTATTTCATTATAAATAGTTTATGTTAATTTAATTTTGGGTAATTTTATTCAATCTTTTCTTTCATTCCTCAACAGCTACAGAGCAAAACGTTACTGGAGGTAGTTTAGTTTGATCTCCGGTCCGGCTAAGAAATTTTATGTAACAAAACTAATCCAAGAGTGTGATTGTAGTTGCTACACAACCTTACTTGAAATGGTACAGACATCAAAAGTATTTAATAACTTACTGAAGAGGATGAAGAACATTTATAAGAAAAGTGGTAACAATTATTTAAAAGAAATAGGCTTGAAATTACAAGAAAGAACTTTTTTTTCAGATTCTAAAGGGATGCCGTTTGTTCACCAACTTTTCTTACACCATGAAAATCTGTCCTAAACTGCTTGTCGCGAAATACACTCCCAATTTTTTGTTCTTTTTATTTTTTTCTATCTTGTTACCAGTGCTGTAAAAAGTCATTTCGCACAAATGGATAAATTTACCGATAACTTTGTTCAACAGCTGAATTTATGAATATGGTGTATAATAAAACAGTAGCTCGTGACAAATTCTACAACTTTGTCTAACAGTGCATTGCCCTAGCTGGTATATAGAAAGTGTTATATTCACTGTTATATTCAAATGATATTCAATGATGAATATCATTTGAATATTCTGATATTGTGCTCTCATGTCTTAGGTTTTACAGTAAGATCAAAACATTCTGATCCAAATTTATAAAATTAATCAAGCACAACAATTTTTTCATACGTGCTATTTAGAAAATCAGATTCTGGAACGAGTGGTTGGCAAGTTTTGTGCATTGGGTCGAAATGACTATTTACAGCACTGCTTATTACACTTCCCTGCGCCCTGTACCAGCCAAATTATACACAGGAAAAAAAATAGTTTTATCAGGCGCATAGAATTTCCCTTTGATTAATTGTAAGCGCAAACAACGAACTTGTTTGCAATCGTACATACAACCAACTTCATTTAGGTTACTTTTGGCTTGAATTTACATGAAATATTCCATAAAATTTGCCAAATCCAGCATTCCATGTATAACGCAGAAAATTACGTAAGTTTTTCAAACTGTGTAAGTCAAACACCATTTTTGCGGGATTACTTGCGTTTTTTCTTCATGTCCCGCCAATTGATTGATGGGAAATTTGGCCGAACGGGCCATTAGGTCGAATGGTCCACTAGGTAAAATGCGCCATTAGGTCAAATGGGTCCTTAGGCCGGGTTGGTTACTACGTTGATTGGATGACTAATAATTCATTTATTTGTTTCTGTTTGCATAGAATCGCTATCTGTTGAAATTTCAAAGACAGGAACAATTTCAAAGCGGCTTGTTAGCGGCTTGTTAAAATTAAAAAGATCTGCTAATGATTGAAAGAAGGCAAATTCTCTCATGATACTTAGTAGTTTTTGGTCCCAAAGACGACGAGAAAAACTAAGTTGAATCTTGAAAAAGACATTTTAGTAAATTGAAAATTTTGAAATTCGAAAGAAGCAGGAAAAAAAATTAATTTGAAAGAGAACTGCTCATGGTTGAATGAAACGATGATGATCTAAAGTGAACAAATTTCGATAACGTAGTTGTCGTGTAGGTGCATAAAAGTTTAATTTTGACAATAATTCAGTTGAATCTATTCGTTGCGAAACGATGTCGTTGACGAATTAAACCTTAGCATAATCTCGACACTCTTTCAATGATTGAATGTTGATCAACAAGCAACGTGCTGCATATGAAGGGAGGGAAAATTCTGTCCAGCCCAACCTTCTTAGTGTGCGTATAATAAAAATTGCTTTTGAATTGACTCTATACGCTCATCGTGTTTTTTTATATGAGGTGACCAAGCAATACTGCAGTATTCTAATATTGACCTCACAAAAGAGATATATAATGATTTGATTGTATAAGGGTTTTGAAAGTTGTGGCCAAAACGTTCTTTGAAATAAAGCATATTGCTTTCTCTATGAATCAATGTGTTATAATGATCCAAAAATGTCAATTTAGTATCTAAAATTATTCGTAAATCTCTTATTTTATCACATTTTTTAATATTTTGATTTCCTAGAGACTCTGCAATATTTGATGTGCTTCGTTTTCGACTATAAGTTATATGATTACATTTTTTAACATTTAGTTCCAACAAGCTTTTACAACATCATATATAAAAGACCTAGATCTCATTCTGAAATACATTTATATCATCATCATTTTTAAAGCAGTTCCATACCGTCAGCATATATAAAAACTCTTTGATATTTTTTAAATAAAATATATATCGTTAACATATAGGGTAGCTGCCCCCATATTAATCTCATTGTTCCTTTATTCATCCTACGATGAATCAAACAATTGGGCAGTTGAAGGATCGGTTTCGTTTTCTAATAATGTTTGCTTACGTTAAATAACTACAACAAACATTACTAACTAATCCTGTCACGTGTATATCGTTTTATTTGAAGTAGGATGAATTGTAAATTGATGAGATTAATATAGGTACATCTTCCCTTGATAAAAAGAAGTGAACCTTGAGGAACACCAGATGTGACTTTAATAGGATTTATATTTTTTATCATTGAATCTTACTATTTGCTGACGATCAGTTAAATACGACTTAATCCATTTGAGGAGTCTTAACTCAATTCCTATGTTTTCAAGTTTGAAAATTAACATAGAAATGTCAAGTCTATCAAACGCTTTGCTGAAGTCTGTATAAAGAGCTTCTATGTAATTACCTTTATCCATTGCTTTCAATGAGTAATCAACAAATTCGAGCAGGTTTGTAGTGGTGGAACGTCCCTTGAAAAAGTCGTTTTGTGCATTCGTTATCTTATGTTTGACTTGATTACACATATTTTTGTTTATAATTGATTCGAAAAGTTTTGATAATTTCGTGTATCGGATTTTCTGCTAGTATTATATGTTAAGAAAGATTTTTTCCACTCTGCTGGGAATTTAACGCATGCTAGTGACTTATTGAACAGCCAAAATAAAGAGGATGTAAGCTCAACTGCCAATTTTTTCATAAATATTGGCGGAATTTCAGCTGGTCCGGGACCTTTAAGAGGCATCTTAGCCTTGAAGACCTGACAGAATGTCATGGTCATGTATGTGACTAACAACTGCATTATTTGAACAATCAGAAAATAAGTTTTTTGAAAAAAAAATGTCGCAAAAAGATTACAAATATCTTCTGAATTATCACCTTCGCTTTCATCCAAAGTCCATTTTTGATGGGAAGCTACCAGATTATAGTTAAGTTTTTACATAGCTGAAATTTTTTTTTTGGGCTTGACTTGAGCACTAATGTTCATATATGTATCTAAATTACCTAGGCTATTGTATTTTCTTAACGTTTTATGAGCCTTCTGTTTTCGAGTTTTTAGATTGATTATTTGTTTATTGAACCAGACTGGATTTTTGGAGATGTCGCCTTCTCATGCTTGGAACATCCTCCTGAATGATCTTTAACAAGGTTTTATAAAAAACCTCCACTGCGAATTCAACATTTTCATCATTCTTCAGAACTGATTGCCAATTTACATTATTCAATTTGTATCTTATATTGTCATAGTTAGCCTTGTTAAAGTCCAAGGTATTTTCGTAATAGCAATCGTCGAGTTTAACGTCATTAAGTACAAAAATTGAAAACTCTATAGCAGTGTGAAAAGCTTCATTTTTCCATAAGGGAGAAAAAGATTCACTAACACAGAAGTCTTCATGTATGTTCGTTAATAGAAAATCGAAGTAACAATTTTATGAATTTTTTACGTGATTTATTTGGTGGAACCATAAATTACCAACGGTGGGTAGTAAAATACTCTCTGAATCAGGAATAAAATTTACGTGGCGCTGATTGAAATCACCCTATATATGAACTTTCAATTCAGGAGGGAAACGAGAAACGATTGCTTCAGCTGTTTGGTAAAAGATTTCATATGATGCCTTGCAAGCTTTATCAGGCACTGTGGCAAAAACATGGGTCTCATCCGCAATATGTGTTTTAACCGATACATGATAAAATTCCTTACATTTGGACGAAGCAATAAGTTCAGCATTAAACTTTGAGGATATCGCAACGATAACTCCTCCACCAAACAGTCTTTGAGTTAAGAGTAAGTCATGGTTATCTCTGAATACATTTTAATTACTACCAAAAAATTTTTTACTTTTAATGATCTCATTCCAACTATTTTCGGTACACAAAATTACCGAGAATGAGGAACTTAATATGTTTTTATACTCATCTGTAATGCGCCGCTCATACGATTAAAATTCTGACAATATACCAGAATCTCAGTAGCACGTGGTTCTGAAGAATTTTGTGGTAGTTCGTCAGCCCTACTTACTATTGAGCCATCTTCAAGCACCTCCGTGTCAGTGGGAAAACTAATATTATTATTATTAAAACTGATTACCTCTCCTTGATTACGAGAAGACGTCAAGTCCTGGGTTAGATTGCGAGCGCGTTAAAAATATGGTCCTCCTCCAAGGGATCCGCCAATTCCCGAGAAAACACGAAAGCCTAGAGACCCACGCCTCGCACGGAGTTGCTGGTGAGGTCATCGGAGACATCCAGTTGGTCGAGTGCGGTTGTGATGAAGCATAGCCCGCTGGGTATAGTATTTAACCTCTTTGAAAATTAATTGGTCGATAGCTTGCTGGTGGTCTGGAGAAACGGTCTCTCGCTGCGACGAGAAGTTCTCGGTCAGGTGAAGGAGTTCTCGTTGCGATATCCTAAAAGTTTAATTCTGAACTTATTGTTTCGTCCAAATGTAAGGAATTAAAGCTGAGGTTATTCATGTGGTTGGCAATTCGGTTATTAGTGTTGCAGTTATTGCTGTGTAGACTATTGAATTTTACGTTGTATTTATTGTTGTTGTTGTTGTTTGCTTTTTTTTCGTCGATTCCTCCGTTTCCATGCCTTTTCTACCATTGTTTGCAGTGAAAGCGGTGCAACTTGCGAGTATCGTACTCCACCCAATTGGCTCTCCACACCTTTCTAGTACCCAGAAGTCGCCAGCCTGAGTCATCGGAATTATTGTTGCTACTGTCTATAAGCTCGATTTCCAGGCTTGGGCACGGATCGAATGGTGGAGTCAATGGGCTATCATATAACGCCGTTACATTGGCAAATTTAAGCTCTTCTAGAATGTCCAAACCATGCATTGGATTTCTGTGCATGGGAGACATTGCGAAACTCGAGAGTTCATTTACCCCTCCGCTCAGACTTTTCAAATAATTCGTTATACCTAACGTCATGGTTTGAATTGATGTTGATAATTTTTTAGTAGATTCCTTCATGCGTATGGTCCGAGAAAGAAACATGTATCTATGTTTGGTTTATATGTTTAGTAATATCAAGGATTTTTGCACGGGTTGATATGTTTTAAGATTAGACTTATTGATTCAATTTATCATCTCACCTGAGCTTAAAATACATTTAACTCATGTTACTTCAATTTACTTTCAATATACTTTCTCATGAAAGCATGCTCTTTTAGAAGAAAATATTAAAGCAGGCGTTGATAGAACCCATACATGTTTTGGAAGCTTATTACTGATAACATTGAAACAATAACAAAAAATAACACTCTACTGAATTTTCAAACTTTCTCTCACATGATAGCTCTTGACCTACTAGTTAGGACTGCACCAGCATTACAATATTTCGCCACGAAACTTGGTTGAGGGCTACTTGTCTCGAGTGTCTCACATATCCCAATACTTGGTCCACTTTATTCTGCTTCTTTTTCCAGCTGGATTCGAGTTAAACACCATTTTTGCGGGGGTAACAGCATTCATACACCATTATACCATCCCCGCGACTTTCAGGATACTGTATTCGTCATAGAGTTGCGCCACCTCGTAGTCCATTCTTCTTTTCTATGCGGCATTTTTACATACACCGTGTCCAATATATTCTCATTCAAAGTAAAACTCTATTTATTTCAAATCGATAAACCAGATTTTATTGATTACCTTATCCATTATATTGCAATATAATACTGATCGACTACAGCATATGTTTTGGAATAACACCGCCTTTAACCTTCTTGACCAGCTCCAGATGTTTTTATATAAGTTTTTATATTACGAAACCGTCACAGGCGGCACGCATGACTTCCATCGGCATTTCGTCCCAAATTCGTTTGATTACGGTTTTGAATTGGTTCATATTAGACGCCCTGTGCATGTATGACCATACGAAATAATCCAAGGGATTCAGATCTGGTGAACTGGGAGGCCATTCATTCTTGTCCAAAAAGTCGGTCAAATTTTCTCGGCACCAGCCCTGAACGAGATTTGCAGTATGCGATGGCGCTCCGTCCTGCTGAAACACATAGTGATCATCTCCAAACACCTCTTGTACATATGGCTTGAACAACTTTCTCCAAAACTTCCGTTTTATAATATACGGCATTCACTTTAACGCCTTTTTCGATGAATACCAGTGGTAATTTGCCTCGCTTGCTAATTCCTCCCCAAACCATCACTGACGCAGCACTTAGGAACCGTGGAATATTCCTATCACTCTCTGGAACAGTTCTCGAAGAGAGAGCTCACAATGTGTCGTTCTGGACATTGTGGGATGGTTGCAAGACGAACTTTTCGTCGGACAAGATAAATTCTTCCCCACCGTGCCGCGATAAAAGCAGACTTGCTCTTTCGAGTCGTTTCTGTTTGGAAGGTTCCGAAACTCCGTGAACCTTACGTTCCTGGAAAGCTTAGAATCCGAGGTCATTTTACAGTATATTGTGCATTGACGATCTCGAAACATTCAGATCTACGGCCATTTTACGTACAGAGCGCTGTGATTTTCATCTAATCCGTTCCCTGACCACTTTAACAACTCGTGCAGTCCGCACCGTACGAGTACGACCGGATCTCTTCCGGTCATCCAACGAGCAGGTGTCACGGTACCTTCGGATGGTTCGGTACACAAAATCCCGCTTTACTCCGAGGTTTTTCAAATTTCTGAAAATAGCGCCCGGGTGCTCACCTTTCAAAAACTTGTCTATCACTACAGCACGAAACTAGTAAAAGATAAACATCGAATGAAAACAATCGGACATAACCTAAAAGCGTTTGTATAAACATAGTGCAAAACTACACCAACACATACGTGAAGCATGTTGAGTAGTTGCACGACACCAATGCAAGGAAAAAATATATGAGAATAAATTGGACACTGTGTTTATCGCCCAAGATGATTCTAACTACACGTCGCTTGAAAATTTTAAGTGCTCTCATGTTCTAAGGCCTGTACTCAAAAAAAATGCACCATTTTTATCCGTGTGAAACTTTCCGGTGGTAAAAATTGATTAAAATCTGAGTATAACTAGTTTGGAGTAAAATGTTAGCATGTGCAAAATTTCATAACAATTGGTTCAGTGGTTACTGAGATGTCATCGAAACAAGAAGTAAATCGCCGGAGAATTTTGCGCGCCGTCATGGAAAATCCGACTGCGACCATGAGATGGATCGGAAGACAACTGGAAATCACCCATACAACTGTGTCTCGGGTGGTTAAATCGTTTAAGGAGTCCCAGACGACCGAGCGGCGGGCTGGAAGTGGAAGAAAATCGAAGACAGCTGACCCTGTGAAGGCCCGGAAGGTGTTGGATTATTTCAAGTGTAATCAGAACCTTTCGATTCGCGACGTGGCTCTGAAGGCAAAGTGTTTCGCCTGGTTCGTTCAGCAAACAAACAGCTGGGCTGTTTCAAGGTCCGCAGGGCACCGAACCAGCGACGAACCGATGACGAAACCTACATCAAGGCAGACGCAAAGCAGATACCGGGGCTGGAGTTCTACGTTGCCAAATCACGGTTTGATGTTCCGGAAGACATAAGGAAGAAGAAAGTGGACAAATTCGTCAAAAAATACTTGCTCTGGTAGGCCATATGCCAATGTGGTAAACTGAGTAAACCGTACATCACAACGGGTACCATCAACAGCCAAATTTACCGCACTGAGTGCCTCCAGAAGCGTCTGTTGCGCTTCCTGCGGTCCCACGGAGGCGAGACATTATTTTGGCCGGACCTGGCATCATGCTATTACGCGCGATCGACGTTGGATTGGTACAGAGACAATAACGTTGTTTTTGTACCAAAAACCGCCAACCCCCCAAATTCACTAGAGATTCGTCCGGTGGAGAGATTTTGGGCCATAATGAAGGCCAAAGTTTGAAAATCGTCCAAGGTGTTTAAAAACGAGCTGGAGTTGAAGAAAGAATGGATGAAAGTGACCAAAAAGGTCGGCTCCACCATTGCACAAAATGTAATGAGGGGTCTTAAGGGAAAGGTGCGGGCTTTCAGCGATGGAAAAAAAAATTGAATAAAGTATGTATGCCGAAATATAATCCATATGTATTTGTTTATTCCCTGAAAGTTTCAAAAAAAATCCGGCGAACACTTTTGTCTGGTGCATTTTTTTCGAGTACAAGCCCTACTCAAGCAATGTCCACGTTTCATGTCCCTAGATAACTATCGGTTTTATCAGTGTCTTTTACATTGTACACTTAAAACGAGGCTGAAGTTTTCTAGGCGTCTGGGTGGACCGACTACCGGCAATAATGCGAGTCCGAATTTCTGTGCTACAAGCGTTATTTGACGTCATTAACGATCTAGACAAATTCATCCACTACCTTGAAATTATCTCGGTAGATTGTTAAAGTTCAACCTAAGCGAGCTCTATCACGCTCGGTTCCTTTTGTCAAGAGATATTTAGTCTTTGACGTACTCATCATAAATCAAACCTTTTCTTCTTCACGTTTCAGTTTCGTGTACTGATCAGCAATTGCCTGGTACGTTCTGTCGACAATTTCTACTTCGCTAGCAAAACATATGAGCTGGCTGGATTTATTGAAAATCGTTCCCAATGTTAATTCAAACTGAAGGCAGAATTGACTTGCCGAAGTCCTTTGCATATTTTAAACGAGTCTGAAAACGCAAGAACCAAATACCCAACATGAAACTACTATATGCTTTTTATATGGAACGTCCCATGTCATGGAATGTCTCAGATATTACAAGAACTGATAATGGCAGCTTGTATGTAAAAATTGTTTCTGTGCTCATTCTTGAGCATTGAAACAATTTTTTTTTCGAAATGTACACGTCGATCAACAATTGTATGAACAAAGGAAAATACGTCATGGAATACCTACCACCTTGATCAAAAAGTTCCCGGAACTTCAGCGTAATTTTCAATTTCCTTAACATGAACTTAACTGAACAGATTATCTTCAGGCTCTTCGAATAATCTAAATTTGCCTAAATTGAACCTATAAACCGAGTAAACCACTCCAGATATTCGAAAAATAGCCACACGTTAAGAACTAACTGTTTAAATGAATACATTAACATTGATTTATCAAGAAAACTGTAGACCCAATGGTACGGACATTTTTTTTTCTATGTTTCCAATCATGGCCTGTGGTATTAATAACGTAGTGAAAATGATGTTATTGGTAAAATGTGCTCATCCAACCACTAACCATAGCAGCAAAATCTGTGTAGAGTGAATTATTATGTTTTCATTCTTGAATTGCTGATATATTGTATGTGAATATCACTTAAGTGATTTAGAGTAGTTTTATTTTAGTTCGATTTGTAAAATTTTGTGTTGGGTAAAGCAATACAGCTCGCAATGTCCAAAATCAAAAAATAAAAAAAAAAAAAACTGCACGAAGACTGCATTTAATAATAAATCTATAGAATGAAACGAAGTTAAATCCACGAATAGAGCCAATTTGATAATCATTACATCCCTATCCCTCGAAAATTTCAGACTTTATAAAATGAGTTGTGTAACTTTTTGTGATACATACTACCAAACGTCTTATCAAACTTGTCTAAGCAAGTGTATAACTAGTTGAATATCGTTTTCAGTTAAAATAATTTATGAGTTATAATAAAAAATGTAATCGATCGCTGCGTATTAGGTTGAGTAAAGGGACACATACCCTACCATTCAGCAATCACCGAATTGATTTGGCTCCCAAGAAACCGCTCCCGAGATGAGATCATGAAAAAATCGAAGATGGCTTTGATGGCCGTACCGCAAACCGAATATAAAAAAAATGTTTCGAGGATTGGATTAGCCGCTGGCATAAGTGCGTTGCAGTCGATGGGGAGTACTTTGAAGGGAACAATATCAATATTGATGTATAATCTTGTATTTTAAATTTCCTGAATAAATTCGGAAACTTAAAGATCAAGGAAGTAAACTGTGAACTCACATGTGAATGAATATGATAACACCTGATAACGACAACTCATACCAATAACTCCTGAATTAAAATTCACCTTTTTCCTGCCTACTTTCAGAATGGAAAAATGGGGTGACAACTTCGGGGAGGAACTGTGGGATCTGGCCCAAACGATGACGAAGGCAAGCGAAATCACACAGAAATACAAAGCATACAATGCTCGCGTCGAGCACAAGGATGGTACCAGCTTGATTCAGTCGATTGTGGACAACGTGGGCCGGATGTTGATTCGCAAGATGGATGCCATCAAGTGTATCATCAACATGGCAGAGCAGTTGTCGGAGGAGTTCGAATTTAACGAAACAATCGCGGACAACTTTACCTACTACTCGAGCAAGTATTCGAATGTAAGTGTTATGAATATGAATATGATTTTTTCTCCAAGTGTTGAAATTTCCTATTTTAGATTGATAGTCGACCGGGGCCAGATATACCATCGAGTTTGGAGGAGAACGTCTGGATGTATCGCAACATGTCGCTGAATTCAGATACTCACTTCTTCAACATATCGGTAAACACATCGTACAGTTCTGTACACGTACCGCAGAACGTGTACGATCGGTATCCATGGGTTATGGAAGCACTGCAGTGGTCCGAAGCGTTGGACGACGTGTTCGTGCAGAACTATAATTCGGATCCAGCACTTTCGTGGCAGTACTTTGGATCCTACACGGGTATATTAAGGCATTATCCGGCACTTGAGTGGGATCGAGAACAGGTCGATACCTTTGACTGCCGGAAACGTTCGTGGTACATTGAAACCGCAACCTGTTCGAAGGATATTGTGATCTTACTAGATAATTCCGGCTCAATGACTGGCTATCGAAACTACATAGCTCAATTAACTGTTAAAAGTATACTTGATACGTTTTCGAATAATGATTTCATCAACATTTACAAATACTCAAACGACGTTGATCCTTTGATCGACTGTTTCGCTGTAGGTTTTTGAATTGCTTGGCACAGGTTCGGATAGACAATAAGTTATGGTCTTTTTCAGGACATACTGGTACAAGCAACTCCAGAGAACATTCGATTCTTGAATGAAAAGGTACGAGAGCTGGAACCAGATGGTTATGCTAATGTTAACAAAGCATTCATCAAGGCGTTCGAACTGTTGCAGCATGTAAGCTAGTTGATGCTACCTGTTTGTTGATTTTCATACTAATTACTATCGATTTTCCTTAGTATCGTGAGATCCGCAGGTGCAATGAAACGGTAAGCGGTTGCAACCAGGCTATAATGTTGATTACCGATGGAGTTCCGAGTAATGCCACAGATGTGTTTCAACAATACAACTGGTTTGAAAATGGTACAAAAATACCGGTTCGAGTCTTTACGTATTTGTTGGGACGAGAAGTTACAAAGGTCCGGGAGATCCAGTGGATGGCCTGTTTGAACCGAGGCCATTACTCGCATATTCAATCGTTGGATGAAGTACAAGAGGAAGTGTTGAAGTACGTCACTGTGATAGCAACGCCGCTGGTACTTCAAGGAGTAGAGCATCCACCAACTTGGACACATGCATTTACGGATACGGCGGTGAGTTGATTCGGATTTATGTTAGTATTGGGTTGATTATGTGTTTGATTAAAAATGATCTATTTTTAGGAAAATCTGCAATCAGCAGCAGATGACAAAGAACCACCTAGACTGATGATAGCAGTCGGAGCACCGGCATTTGACCGTAAAGCCAACCATTACAATGAAACCCGGACGGCTCGACTGCTTGGAGTTGCAGGAACTGATATTCCTCTCGAAGATCTTGACGATCAGACGTTGCCTTATAAAGTTTGTACAATATTTATATTAGAATTGTTTCGTAAAGCCATCATTCGATTTGGTTCATTCTGCATGTTTATATTACCCAATATGATTTCTAACATTATCTGACCAATATGATTCCTAACATTGATGTGCTTTCCTAACCACAGTTGGTAACGGCTCATCTACAACGCTGGAGGTGGCTGGGTTGATTCCAAGTTTGGTCTAAGACTTTAACGTGAAGAAATTTTTGTCGATTCTGGGCATAAAAATTCCTCGCGAACGAAAGAAAATTGAAGTGTTTTGTCACTTCATTTTTACCCATTTCCAGTTCACTTTTGTGTGTATTCAATATTTAGAAATGTTAAAATTCCGTTGTAACGGTTGAGTAGCGTGACTAAAAAAAAACACTTTTGGTAAAAAAATTGTTTTTTTTTTTTTTCAAATGCCTTAGACAGATAGTGGTCCTTCATTTTCAATCTTCCGTATGATTCTCTGAACCCTCACCATCATGGTATGAACCACCTTGATGTCCACTTTTTGGCACATCTCATGATACGGGATTTGAGTTGGATGTTGAGGTTCCCAAACATTTTCGTACATCGACTGGGACAGTATAGTCCAAGGCGACTCGATTGGCCGCGCCTGAGGTACGTTTGGGGGATTGTCTTCCATACGTATAAACTTGATGTTACGACTTCAGTCCCAAACGCTGTTTTGATTTTTGAACAACACCAGGTGAAGTTTCTGTTTTACAAGCCACCGTTCGAACAGAGAGAACAATTCTTTTCCAAATGAAGCGCTAGAGAGTCTCCGTCTGGGAAATTTCCGTCCAAAAATTTCAGAATGTCATTTGTCGTCTTTTGACACTATCATATTAGTTCCAGATATTGCCTCAGAGAAGGCGCCGTAGTCTATCTTTGCAAAACGTTCCCTGAAACGTTTTATGACACGAGACACTGTAGAAGGGTGAATTTTCAACATCTTTCTGATGGCTCGGTGCGGAAGAAGTGGATGGTCGACGTGCGTGTGCAAAATGTTCTCGCGCACTTCCTGTTCCTTCGACTCCATTTTCTGTACTACGACACATTTCACAATGAAACTCATGCAGTGTAAATAATACACGCCGAGGTCATTTCACCCAAAATTTCGTTGAAATCAAGCCAAAGGGCGAAATGTTACACCTTATTGAAAGTGATGCCATTTAACTGTGGACACCCTTTAATAGGTCATATTGCCAAAAACGGATACCTACTTCATTTGTAGTCACCACTGGCTCACACAACATGATGTTTGTGTGGTGTAAGTGTTTACTTAGATGTGTGTTCTCTGTGCTGGAACTAATCTGATAATGTCAAAAGATGTAAAATGACATACTGATTTTTTTTACCGAAGACGGAAACTCTCTACCGCTTCATTAAGCAAAGATAGACTGCATATCTGAGCCATATCTGTGGCAAGATCTGGAATTAATATAATAATGACAAAAGATGGCAAATTATATACAGAGATACTTTGCCGAACAACTCTCTAGAACTCAATTTGTCAGAGATGGACTGCAGTGCAATCTCTGCGGCAAGATCAGGAACTAAAAAGACGACACATGACATACACAGAAACTAGAGTTTCATATAGCAAAGATAGTCTGCAGCGCTAATTTAGTGGCAAGATCTGGAATTAATATTGAAGGCCAAAAGACGACAAATGGCATACTTAGAAACTTTGCCGAAGATGGCAACCCTCTATTGTTTCATTTGTCAAATATAGACTGCAGCGCCATCTCTGCGGCGCAATTTGGAACTAATTTGATGATGTCAAGGGACTACATTTTACATTCTCAACAACTATACCGCAACTCTTTAAAGCTTCGTTTGACAAAGATAGACTGCAACGCCATATCTGCGGCAAAATCTGGAATAAATGTGATAATGTCAAATGACTCCATTTTATATTCCAAACAACTTTGCCGATTTTATATTCCAAACAACTTTGCCGAAGAGCTGTAGCAATTAATATGAGCATGTTATATTTCTCTTTCAATGATTATAAACTCCTTCAGTATCCGTTTGTGGATACTCGTTGCTTCCATTTTTAACACACTGACTGATAATTAATTTATTAACTATTTCAGTTATTTACGGAATTTCACAGAACATTTAACGAACATGAGCATAGTGAAACACAGAATCTCGAACTCCACAAGTATGGCGTGTTTCTGAGGGCACATCAGTTATAATTAGCTATTGAATGGTACTATAATTGTATTTCTTCTGCAGCTGCAAATTTCAAATTTAACGGTTTGCATAACTCATACAGTCAGCCATTCTTCAATTTCATTTCCAGTTTCAAAACTCCTTTAAACATGACATAAACATATGAATTCACTTTTTGTTGATTTTCTTACAAAAAAAAACGCAATGTTAAATCCTACCAATGGGAAAGCAAACTGATAATTCGTGTTTTGCAGCTTGGAGTTAACGGATATTCCTTCATTGTGAGTAACAACGGGTACGTGGTTATGCATCCAGATCTTCGACCGGTTTGGAAAGGTGTTTTGAAGGAGAACTACAACAGTATTGATTTGACGGAAATTGAGCAGGTGTTGAATGACATCATGGAGGCATCCGATGACAGTTTGACGGGTCGTGAGCAGAACCTACAAATGGAGGCGCTTCGAGAGAACCTGGTAATGTCAAAGTCCGGTAAAATGCTACAAGTTCCGGTGAGATTCCACTACGATGGAATGAGGAGAGTTTCGCTAGAATATCAGGACTACTACTTTGAACCACTGGAGAACACTCCGTTTTCATTAGGTTTGGCCTTACCGCATGATTACGGTAACACTTGGATTAAGGTGGGCGATGAAATAAGACGAAATCAGCACATGGGCCAGAATATCTCCGACTTCTTCGTCGGTGAAAATTGGAAGTTACATCCGGACTGGTAAGATGGTTAGACAGAATTGTATGCTAACGTTGATTTTGCGTGTAATTTAGGATCTATTGCAAGTACCACTACCTGGAAGGACATGAGTTCAAGACTCCAGAAGATGAGTTGCGCCACTTTTTGGTGCGCCTGTACGAACCAGACTGGAAATGGTTTCAACAGTACGAACCCGAAGCGGAAGATATCGTTAAAGATGGTGACGAACGTGAGTAGAAATCAAATTGCCCCATAATTCAAATCTCCACTCCCTCTTTTGCCGCTTCAGCAAACTGTGGAAGGAAAACGCTGGACGATGATGCCTACTATTGTAACAAAGAGCTCGTCCAGCTGCTGGTATTTGATGCAAAGGTTACGAATACTAGTTTCAGAAACTGGGAATTTGAAAATAATAGAGAGCGAAGAATCATTGATATGTACAATGCCACGTTGCGCTTCGTAGCGACCATGAGCGGTTTGACAAGGTGGCAGTTCATTTTCGGGGAGGTCGAAGTAGATTCTGATAATGAGTTCGGTGATTATCACAAGAAAGCGATTGATGAGACTTGGTACAGAAGTGCAATCTTACAACACAAGATTGATCCGAAGAGTTTTGTGTACTCGGTGGCGCATGCAACCGATGAACCGGAGAATGAGGAGCTGAAAGTCACCGCAACGATGGGTATTTTCCCAAGAGATGGAGGTCTTGAGGCACCTGGATGTGTAACAGGATTCCAATTTTCGCATCAACTTATGTTCGAGCGATTCATGGAAATCACTTCCAAGACAACGGTAAGCTCAAATTGGAGACAAATTTATTGAGTAAAAATGCAATTTGTTTTTTTTTTCAGTGTGATGGCTGTATCGAAACTTGCAGCTCGGAAACTCGAGATTGCTACGTGATTGACCACAATGGTTACATTATTTTGTCGGAAACGTATAACGATACGGGACGGTTCTTTGGAGAAATTCAAGGAGCAATCATGCAATCTATGGTTGACAAGGATATATTTTCGATGATAACGGTGTTTGATCTGCAAGGGCTGTGTGAACACGAACGAGTTGTTCCAAATGACGCTTTCTCGTTGATGAATGTAAGTATTTTGAAAACTTGTTAGTTTTCAGTTTTAATGAATTTCTGATTTTATAAAAGATTATATACAGGGGTGTTCCATATTCACATCTTATACAGAACTCTAGTTTGCTAACATCAGTTCTACCGTTCACTTTATTCACACTACTAGAAGGTAAAACAAATTATTTTCAACATATTAGCCGGGTTTCCCGCCTTCCTGGCTGTTGTCAAACGTGTATCGAAAGATTTTAGAACGTTGTGGACAGTGCTTGCAGGTAAACCAAGCTTATTTTGTAAGTTTTAATTTTTTTTTTCATGTTGGGTATATTCATCACTGCGA
Organism: Aedes koreicus; assembly: GCA_024533555.2. Classification (NCBI taxonomy): domain Eukaryota; kingdom Metazoa; phylum Arthropoda; class Insecta; order Diptera; family Culicidae; genus Aedes; species Aedes koreicus. The sequence continues at coordinate 64,238 of JAHHFK020003915.1, read as the reverse complement.
CCATTTCTTAGATCTATTGTGATATATTCCCGTATCACTATTATGTGAAGCGACCGACATGGACTGACTCAAAGCATTTTCCTAGCCAGGTATTGCGTTTAGAATAAAATGCACTACTTGTCTGGGCTCTGCATTCAAAATATCAAAGGGTTCTGCAAAGCCCCTTTACCAGAAATGTACGCCTTTTATTAAAGATTGCTGTATAATTCAAGAATTCTGCGAGTCATTGAAATGTTTGGATTTATGAACCGTTTCGCTTGCCTAGCAATGTGCGTGTTGTTCCAGTTGGCCTCCACTTTTATTTTTTTTTTCCCATTTTTTGATCTCCATTCTAAGAGAACGGGCAGACACTCCACAGAATGGTTCTTGTCCTATGAATTGTTAGGATGATCCGCACCTTGCTAACATGTCGGCTTTTTCATTCATTGGAATTCCGCAATGGCCGGGAAAAGTTTTCTTACTGACAGATCCGGACTTTCATCGCGACCGCATGCAATTGCTTTTCACACTTGCTTTTCTTTCGACGCCATCTTCGATCTAAAAGCTTGTAGTATCACCAAAAATTGATTTTACACAATGATGGCAATACATGATCAATGAGGTCTATACAGGTGGAGAAGAAGTGGTTAAGTTGTTTTAGTGTAATGCAAAATACTGTCATTGTGTTCGTGAGATGATGCACAGCCTGTTTTTTGTAAACATGCGTGACGTAGATCTCCAAAAACATCAATTTACAATAGCAGCAAATCACAAGGTGGAATGTTTATTTTCGGTAATTGGTGTAGTTTTTAAAAGGTTTCGGCTGAAAAATGCCTTCTTGTGCACTAAAAGAATGCAGACAAAAACTAAACTTGCTTTCTTATCATGCGCTTGTTTTTGGAGTTTTACGTCACTACCCGAAATCAAGGATTGTTTACTCATTTTTCGTTACTAATACCGACAAACACCAGGCTCTTCGCCACCTGTATAGACCTCATTGATATATGATGGGTCTTAAAGCAGTACAGGATGGGTCAACAGTTAAAACGTGCTAGAAGACTAAGTTTGCATTTGAATATATTCAGTGAAGTGCTTTGAAACGGACGTATACTGAATAATAGATTCAAAAATAGGTTGTCGACAATAGTCAACATTGTCGGAGCCAACATTCCCCCCCTAGGTCGATTGCCAATTTTGTGAAAGATCACAATTAATTTTTAGAGGCAACACTGCGATTTGCTGAACTCGGCTAAAGCCATTACCTTCAAAATCCGGACAAAGTATTGATCGTGTTTTTTTAGTCAACTAATTAATATATGGGATGAAACTTGCTTAGCTCATGATCAATACGTAGACAAACGTAAATTACACACATTGTTTTCAAAAGTGCATTCAGCATTCAAGATGGTGCCATATTAGTTAGCACGCCGAAAATCTTTTTTTGCGCAAATATTTGAAAAATTCAAATTGTTAAATGTTTGAAAATCAATTGTTCAAGATTTGATTAAAAATGTCTTACTGTGAAAAGGAAAACAGGAAGTGGCAGCGAACATGAACATAGCAATTGAAGGGAGGAGAAAAGGGTTCTTGCTGCTTTTCAGGCAAATTCGAAGGTGTCAACTCGGGTAGTTGCGAAAAAAGTTTAAATCTTAACATGTTTTGTGCAAGAAATAAAATCTAAGGCTTGATTCAGATCATTTAAAGCTCAAACATGTCCAGATCACAACGCTAAGCAACAGAAAGCTTTATGAACAACTGCACTTAATATTCCATTGTCATGGAATAATTGCCATGGATAATGAAACACACTGCTTCAAAATGTTCAAATATCTCGAAGATTCAGATAGCAGCTAGCCAGAAATATGCACCCGAATATCTGAAACGAATGAACAAAAAATGTCCCTTAAATTCCCTAAAATATATCTAAAGCTATGTCCATTTAGAATCCAGAATAATAAAATCATCTGTATCGATTGTATAGATTGACGTACAAATAAGTTTAATACATCAAAACGTAGGTAATTCACTGTTCTCTATTGAAAAAATATCAATACAAATCATTTTTCTTTGTTTCTAATGAAAATTCGCACTTTCTTCTATATTCCTCCTATCAAACGCTGCACACCTCCGGAGTCAACTTCCTAGGCAAATTTATTCCACATTTTGGTCATCTGAGTCGCGTCCCAAGCCGTTTTCCCACTTTCTTAAGCTTTCGCTTCATTATTGCCCAAAATCTCTCGATGGGCCGGAACTGCGGGCAGTTGTGTGGATTTATGTTTTTATCGATGAAATCTACGTTATTATCGCAGTACCACTGGATGACTTCCCAGTTGTAGTGGCAACTCGCCAAATCTGGCCAAAACTTCACGGGATCTTTGTGGGCTTTTATAAAAGGTAGTACGCGGTTTTTGAGGCATTCTTCCTTGTACAGCTTCGAGTCCATCGTCTTATTCGTCACGAACACTTTGGTCTTTGCTCCGCAGCTGCATATCCCTTGCCAAATCATCAGTTTTTTTTTATGGTAAATTTGTCTATAAAAGCAAACTTAAACTTCGCAGGAACATCATCTCCTTATGCCGTCGCCATGAAGAATTTTTGGCCAGAAAGCTGTCCGAAATCCACGTTGACGTAGGTTTCATCGTCGATGAGTAGGCATCCTTGGTACTTTGTCAAAACCTGCTGGTACAATTTCTGAGCTCGAGTTTTGGTGAAGAAACTTTGCTTCAACGTTCTGTTTGGTTGCTTGCTGGCTCGATTAGAACGATATCCTACTCGCAAACCAATTCTTCGAACGGTACTGCGAGCAGCAGCGTATTTTTGTGCGATTTCATTATCTGATAGTCCAGGGTTTACTCTGTCGGTTCTCAACACCTTCTGGTTCAGCTTGCGGTCATATGTTCCACTGCGACGCTTACCTTGAGGCACTCGATCCACGCTCTTTTGCTCCCTGAAGCGTTTGAGCACATCGTACACGGTTGATTTGGCGATTTTCAACGTTTTTACGATTTTTATTGCGGACCACGTTGGATTATCAAAGTGGGTGTGCAAAATCCAATGCTCCTCTCCCCAACAAACATCGGTGTCGAATAACCGCTTGTTCAAACAAATTTGGAGAAGTTGTTCAGCTTTTCCTTTTAGAAAGCTGAATAACTTCTCCAAATTTGTTTGAGCAAGCGGTTATTCGACACCGATGTTTGTTGGGTCGGCTTCCATCTGGAACAACTTTTGACTCGCTACACGAAACACCGTGAAATTTTTATCACAGAAAGTGGGTAAAGGTAAACAAACCGCTGTAAAATAATTCTTGCAGCGGCCACTTTCGGTGCCGCTGCAACACAATAAGTGATTCCGGATTCCAACCGGACAGAACTTTAATCTGGCTAGCAGTATGCTAATATGAGCTTAAATCTCAGAACTTAGTTACATCATGTATCGTGAACGGTGAGATTTGTCGGCAAGAATACAACAAAAAGCGTCGATGCCTTACAAACCTTACATGTTATACAACATACAGCTTATTCTGACAAAATTTAACTTCTTTAGCTTTATAATAGCTTATTCAGCTTTGAATCAACTCTACTTGTTTGTTGAGTCTCTTACCTTTTCTGAGGAAACTCAATCTTTGTTTTGACCAGATTTTTCCAGCTGCGATTACGTTTAAGATACAATCACTGGGTATGAGCAAAACATTGATTTTTGTTTGTCTCTTGATTATCGAGATTTTCAGCCTCGGACTGACTCAAACACCTCTTTTGGACTTTCCTGTCCGGGGGTGAAATTCGAACTCGTGATGTGAGAGCTATAAATGTTAACCACTACGCCGAGGTCGCCCTCCAGCAAAAAATATATATATATCCGCACCCAAGGATTGTAATCCACCAAAAATGTCCATAGCTACGTCTGTTTGAATCATACTGGTCTATGGTAAAGGGAAACCTTGAAGAGTTTGGTGGAGAGTTGTCAACGACCCTATAATTTTGACGCAAAATTGACAAGGACACTGTGCAAAGATTTATGAAGGAGTAAATAAGATAGTACTCGCAACAGCTAATGGAATCCATATAAATCTATATTCAGTTGTGCTGAGTATCACATATATCTATAATATGAAATAAATAGTATGATTCAAAACCTCTTGTTGGTTTTCTAAAGTATGTTTAGTATGGCTGGGTTTTGGTGTGAACGAGATATTTATTTTTTAAATATTGCTAATGAATTCTGTCAAAATGAACAAATTAATGAAATATATAGAAATAAATACTGCGAATGAGTTATCAAATGATCTGATGCAGAAACTGAAGAAATCAAGGAAAAAGAAAAGATTACGTCGAAGGAATTTTGCGACCCCTCGTCTTCTGTGCCAGCTTAGAATTGGGTACCATCGGCAGAATCGAATATTACTTTGTGTGTTTCAAAACTTTGCTATTCTTAGCAACTTTGTTTACTTTATATTAAAAAAAATTATCTAGATTTATGCCTTTAAATTTATCTAGATTAGTGCTTTTATTTGTTTTATAAAACATGTAAAAAAAAGGAATAAAGCTAATATTTTTTTCGGTTTCCTTAAATCATCTTGCTGGCTTCGACAAAGTTGTTGGACATAAATAGGAAAATTTAACTCTTAACGGTACTTCGAAACTAACAATGCTACCTAGCGTTAAAAAAATTGAGCCATGGTACGTTTTCATAGAGGGTGAGTCGATAATTATTGCGACATTTTCAAACTTGCGAGACTTTTTTCATACTAGACCGAATCATCCAAATTTAATCCAGTTTATGGTTAGAGTGTATTGCTCCATCCGCTCAGTTTTGCAATTTTCAGTGGGATTTTGGGTTGTTACATCGCGCCTTGGAAAAACTGATGAACATACATCATTCGACCGTTGCAAGGTTCCAGAAACGAATGACAGCTAATCAAAGGGAATCAGGAACTGGACCGAAAACGGAGAACAAGTTGCAAAACAAATGAGAGAGCGCTGATTGCTAATTTTATACGGAATCCGAACATTTCGATGCGTGACTTGACTGAAAAACTTGATTTTTCGCAAAGTTTCGTTCAAAGGGCCAAGAAACGATTCGAATTCAAAACGAACAATGTGCAGATCTTCCGAAATCAGGCCGAACGCCAGGAGAGTGTTGGCAAAAACGCGCCAGGAAACTCTAGATGGAACTGCTAACAAAATACCGGTGCTGCGCCATTGATGATGAGACCTACCTCAATGCGGATTTTAAGCAGCTGCCAGGACAGGCATATTTCATGGTAAAGGATAAAAAATCATATCAAACGGAAGAGGCTGTTTAAATTCAAGTTTTGCCGTTTTTGAGACAGAACTATCAAAAACGTTGTTTTGGACTGATTTGACTTCAGGTTATTTCAAAATCGGGCGGAGTGGTATGAGGCTAATTTTGTGGATTTTGTACCGAAAAACATGAACCCGCCGAACTGCCTTGAGGTCCGTCCCATCAAAACCTATAAGGCCACAATGAAGAGCGAGATCCAGAAACCGATGCGCTCAACCTTATATGGTTGGTTATCTTGTTGCATAAGGCTGCATTTGTCAGCTTCTCGTCACTTTGATCCATCAGCGAAGATAGCCGAAGCACGATGATAGCGATTTGCCAGCAACCCCTGTTCTATGAAACGCATTTTATCCGGTGAATCTCAAGGTTGCACCTGTCATTTAACGTCATTTCTATGGTCATTTTCCAGCATTCGGAATGCTACTCTAATCACAGCCTAAAGATCGAACGGTAATGTACCCGCCTCAGCCATGATAGCTGAAATCGAGCTAGTAACGAACACTCCTGAGATGAATTGGACCATCCAGATGTAGATGGCTGCCAGAGTTTGCACTAAAGTTCTCCCAGCAACTAATGCAATTTTTGTTTCATTCGCCTCCTCCACGTTCCGTTTCCCATCTGCACTCACCCTTATGTTCAAAGGCTCTTAATGCGCGTTCGTCCTCCACTAGCAATGTCCGTATTTCGTGACCGTAGAGGATTACCGGTTTTTGTAGATGTCTTGTGGATGGCCAGATTTGTAGCTCAGCGAACTTTGTGCGATCTTAGCGTCCCTCGGAGTCCAAAGTAGGCACGATTGTCAGCCATAATGCGCCTCTGTATGTCTCTGCTGGTGTCGTAATCGGTGGTCACCAATGAGCCCAGTACACGAAATAGTCTACTATGTCGGTTTCATCAGCGTTGATCTGAACTCGTGGTGGGACGCTAAAGTTGTCTTCTCGTTAGCCTCGTCCCTTAATGTTTTTCATTTTCAACTCATTAATCACAATCCCAATCCTACCAGCTTCAGCCTTAAGCCTGATGTACGTTTTCGCCTTTGTCTCAAAGTAAAGTGCTGCGATATCAAAGTAGGATAGACTTCCTGAAGATCGTGCTATTCGTATCTATCCCAGCTCTTCGAATCACACCCTTCAATGCAATGCTAAATCGCAAACATGAAAGTCCATCACGTTGCCGTAACCCTCTCCGATTTTCGCTATATATCACTCGATCCATCGTTGCTTTGACCAACCGCGTCAGTTTTTCCGGAAATATATATTCGTGCATGATCTGCCATAGCTGGTCTCGATCGATTGTGTCGTAAGCTGATTTGAAATCGATGAAAAGATGAGGTGTGGGCAGGTAATATTCGTGACATTTCTGCAACACTTGCTGAATCGCAAAAATCTGGTCCGTAGTAACATCGGCACCCATGAATCCCGCTTGGTATTGCCCCACGAACTCCTTTGCAATTGGTGACAGGCGGCGGCATTTGGGAGAGCAGCTTGTAGGCGGTGCTCAGTAGCATAATTGCACGATAGTTGCGTTCGACTCTAGCTCAGTCGTTTATCTTAGGTTTGCGATACGCTCGAACACTTTCGAGAGGAACACGCCAGACTCTGTTTGGCAGCTTCAGTAATGTGATCTTAACCGAAGCCGGTAGACGTCAAAGCATTGGATAATCTATCGAGTAGGGACCTGTAGGGAGACTTCGTCCTCTGTTGAGTGCCAACAGCAGCTCATTCAGGGTGATGTTCGAATTATAAATATCGTTGGTGTCTAGAAGAAAGTTCATGAGATCCCGTTCCGCGATCCGGATTCCACCACAGGACCGATTTAGGATCAACTCATCCTGATGTTCGTGGGACGCTAGCTATTGCCGCTGACAGTATCCGATCGATGAACTCTTAATACTAATCTCCTCGGCCGGATTGATGGTGTTGGCAGTTAGCTGTTCCAACGATGTTCAGTTCGCTAAGTCGTATTGCCATCTTCTTCGCTTCGTTATAATCTGTGAGCATTTAGGTGAGGAAACCGTAATCGGAAAGTGATCGCTTTTGTGTGTGTCCGAAGTGTCAACAGGTCTATAAGGGAAGATGAACAGGTTTCTAGATCCATTTGTGTGTACGATCCATCGTTCAGGATTATCAACTATTCCGTCAGCGATGTATTCGACATTGTGGATCCCCAGTGTCGTGATTTTCAGCTTTGTGGCCGGGTGTTCTGACGAACTTGTTTTCTTGTTTTCGTTGTTAAAACGCCGTTGGGATGTACCAGTTTGCTTCACCGCCACAATAATCCTGTTAAGAGGATGTACGCTCGTTGTTTTGACTACTGTTGTTGCTGCTGCTCCTACTCATACGAACACCGTTTGCTTCGCCACCAAAATGATGCCGGTAGGAGGATGGACGCTCGTTCTTTCGAACATCACTGTAGTTGCTATTGCTGCTGCTGCTGCTGATCATGTTAGGATGATGGACGCTCGTTCTTTCGGACACCACTGTTGTTTCTGCTATTAACGAACACTGCTCGCTTTGCCGCCAAAATGATTCTGATAAGGGGATAGACATTGGTTGGTTCGGAATCTACTGTTGCTGTTGTTGCTGCTGCTGCTGCTGCTTCTGAAGACCACCGTTCTATACGGCATCAGAATGTTAAATGAGCTACCAGGTCGAACTCAAACTCTTATATACCTCTGATGCCCGTTCTTTCAAGCAGTTGTTCGGTTATTCATCGCTGAAAGATTGGGACAGGAGAGATAGAAAAGGAAGAGAGAACTACATATACTGAGCGAAGGGAGTGTGACAGATCCAAGGAAAGTATTTCTTGAACAGTATTATGTTTTTCAATAAACTATATATGAGGAATTAGTTATAATCTTTTCATTTTTATTTAAATCTACACCCAGACGGGGTGATCTGCATTGAAGTCGCCAAATAACAACCATGGCACTGGTGGTCGCTCAAATAGATCATCCAGTGTGGTTTGGCACTGTTGCTGATAATTTTGGGGGATGTAGATCGACACTTCTGCCATTTGGATCGGAAGATGGACAGGAACTGCAATGGCTTGAAGATCACAGTCGTCATCGATGAATTCAAATGGAATCCTTTTACTGATGGCAAGGTCCACTCCATGTTGCCAGCACCGCCAACCCTCGGTGTGAAGAGGCATGGTATAATTCTTGCCCGCAAAGTCTGGAGAGATCCTGTGGTTATAGACTTTCGTCTCCTGCAGCGCTAAGACGGACGGTTCGTGTTTGCTTATGAGCGGCTTGAGTTCACCGATATTGCCATGTAGACTACGTATGTTCCACTAATGGACCATAAATTTCGCGGATAGCCTACTCAATACTGTTGATAACGACGACGAATATGATGTTGACGGCCCACGCGTTGAAATATTGATATAGAGGATATAGAGGACACAGGTGACTAGTTCTACTCTGATCCCCCCGGACATCCACTTCCATTCTCAGGATGGGTGAGGTTACATCACGCTCTCCCTTCACCGATTGTGGGATACCGGTTCGTTCTGCGGTCGTTGGTTGATGTTGCGATGGTGATGCATCTTGGTTTTGCTGTTGACGACGGGCTTCACCGGCGGAAAGTCAGGAGGAGAATTTTGAAGGTGGTATATCTGGATGACATGGGGCACCCTCTATTCCCTGGACAGACCCTTCCAGCTACTTTCATCTCTTCTTCCTCAAACCGGTTATTAGGAACGATAGCGCTTGATATGTTGCGGTGACTTGTCGATAACTGGTTTGCGAATGTGTTTAATGTGTGACGATAAATAGCGAGATGGTACAATGGAAGGTAGGGAGGTAATGTGTGATTCAGTCACATCATAATCAACCGATGAATTATTTACCCAGCACCTTAGCAAGTGTTAACACTTGAATTAGAAACATTCCCCAGTTTTGCTTAATGAAATGCGGTTGAATCTTCACCAAAAAAAAATGCTTGCAGTACTTACTGAGCAAGCCGCTACAAAATACACAATGCGTACAGATTCTAAGTGGACAGTGCTTTATGCCCCACGCTTCTCTGAAGCACTTGACCTCTTAATTAGCTGATGTCGAGCACGCATAAGGGAATTGTTGTCCACTATTGATATGTAACACCCACGTCAACAAGGCATTTTATAAGAATGGTTGAACAGTTCAATCATCGGCTGATTTACTACAATTTCTTCTTCTTTTTTCAGCCCCTCAAACTGGCAATTCTTGGGATCAACTGGTTGATGGCCGAGTTCTTCATCGTGTTATCAAAGTTCGACTTCTGGGTTCATGGTATTCCCAGTCCTGATTATTATGATGCTGGAGGTATCGTTTTTTCTGACACTTTCTTGTCGTAACATAATTTACAAATAAACTCTTTACTTACAGTGGAATACGAAGATTCAGATTATGGAGATATTTCGCGTACGAAACCCAAAAAAATACACGTAGATGAGGAGGAGGAGTACTTCAATCGTCCCAAAGAGATTAAAACACAAACCGTGTACGAATCATGTGATAAAAAGTCAAATTTGTACGTTATGCAGCAGGATAAGTTCATCAAGGGCGATGGATTCTTTTACGAGTCAGAACCGGTCAATCCGATGGAGTAAGGTTCTCGTAATATTTAAGCATGTTCTTATAAATCATCTATTTTTATTGAACAGACTGCTCCATCGGCCATATTTTGCAAAACGAGTTCCCCGTTCGAACCTTCTGATGATTATCGTGGATAATGAACATCCCTCGGATCACGTGATCCTGTCAGCGGCTCCTCAAGTCATCGCTCACAATGCTACCGAGGAGCTTCCGTGTGTGAAAACCAGGTTAAACTTTCTACCCCGCCGAAGGTTGGAGGAGTGTTACACTGAGCATCCCGACGTGAGTATTTGTGCATTCCATGTGATGATTTCAGTTATTTCATATGTTTCTGAACACTTACAGGAGGACATTGTGGCTCAATGTGGCAAAGCATCCAAGCCAGCAATCCCACTGACTGTAGTGATATCAGCCCTGGTATCACTGTTGTTATATCGATGTGCCCAAAACGTAGTCTAATTGAAACCTTAGCAGAGGATTTCGATACTCTAGAACAAACCAGAGTCTTTTTATGTTGTAGGAATAGACGAATCAATTTTCGAGAAAAGCATATACCTGTAGTTGAAATGAGCAAACTTTTTTACTGAAATTTTTAGAGCGTGATTTTTTTCGCAATCGCTCTGCTTCAAATGAGATGTCAGAGAAGGAAAAAAGGTTACGAGTTTTTGTTTTTAAGAATGCGCACATACAGGTGAGGACCCTTGAAATCTATACAATCAGGATGAGTCAATCTTTCCAACTTTTTCACATGCGTCCACAATTCTGCCACGATTTGTACCAACAATTTCCGCCCACCATTCATTTATCGCATTTTCGAGAAACACACAGAAACAAACATTTTAACGTTTTGATGAAAGACATGTTTAAATAACATCACGACCCACTGAACTCGAAACTGGTTATAACACGAGTGGTTTATCATTCCTTTAAACCCGAGCTGCACTATTTAAGTAACAGCAGCACAGACGGAATAAACAGAACCTCAACCAATCAATACTCAAATACGGTGTGATTGCACATGACAATGTTGTTTTTATTTTTGATATAAAATTGTTACCAAGAATTTGAAGATGTAGTTCACATGATAGCTAATTAGTGCGATCAATTGTTTAACATTTTCAATCAAATGAATTAAGTTATAGTCAATTGTAGTTCGAGAATCTTAATCCTAGAGTTCAGTAAAATGTAATTGATCAACCGAAAAAAAAGACACAACATTTGTGATTCATCGTGTCAACCGAGATATCAGGTCGCGAGGAAAAGAATTCGGAATACAATAGTTAGTTAATGGACCTAGGTACAGCAGTAGTGCCTTCCTTATTAGTGTCATCATATGTTATGTAAATTATTATCAGTTACTACGATCATTGAGAAATGTTTATGTTGAACATATCTTTTTTTATTTTGTAAAATGAGGAATAGAGTATCACCCCTTATTGATATTAAATTGTTGATAATTTATTTTTTATGTTTCTTAACTTGAAATGAAAATATCACCCTCCTTGCTGTTGTTTCCAACGGCTGTATAACACATCGGCCGAAAAGTACCCGGTCTAACGATGAAAACTTTTTTTGTTTTGTAAAATATGATTTTATCCATCAACCAAGTTTCCATCAAGAGCGATACACTCATTCCAGCGTTTCTCATCTCTATTCAATTCTTGTAGAACGATTTATTTTTGGCCTCAATAGGCGTTAGTTTCGTTGATTACCTCTTGATTTGAGCGATATCTCTTTCCAGCGAGCATTTTCGGGGACAAGCCAACCTTGGTGGAACAGCGAGCTTCAACGTCTACGAAATCGACTACGGAAGGCTAGAAAACGCTTTTTTCGGTCGAGGGATGTACAGCGAAAAGTGGAGCTGCGTGACTTAGAGAGCGAATATAACTCTTTGCATGCGCGATGCTTTAGCAACTACATTCATCGCACAGAAGAAAGAATCAAGCAGGATCCCAAATCGTTTTCATGAGAAGCAGAAAGCAGAACAATGGTATTCCTCAGCGTGTCCTACAACGAGACAACAGCCGAAACTCCACTTGACTCGGCAAATTTGTTCTCGCCCTTCTTTCGAAGTGTGCTAAGTAACAACCGATCACCTTCGTCTGAAGCGTACCTGGACAGTTTGCCTCGTTACGACTTCAACATGGCGCTTTTCAACTTTTCTCCGGGGGATGTGCTGAGAAAGCTGCAAGGGATAGATGATTCCAAAGGCGCTGGGCCAGATCATATCTCTCCGATCTTCATCAAGCACTGTGCTGATTCGCTTACCGTGCCCGCCACCATTATTTTCAACCGTTCGATTGTGGAAGGTATTTTCCCAAGTGCTTGGAAAACCGCTGCCATTACTCCCATTCACAAAGCTGGCAGTATACACAACATCGAGAATTACCGTGGCATCTCGATTTTGAGTTGTATGCCGAAAGTTTTTGAGAGCCTCATCCACGATTCGCTTTATCCTCACGTGCATCAAATTATCTCCGAGTTTCAGCATGGATTCTTGAAAAAACGCTCAACCTCACCAACCTGATGACTTTTGTTTCTTCGTTAGTCAACGCCCTGGAAAAGCGACAACAAATTGATGCCATCTATATCGATTTCACCAAAGCATTTGATAGGGTGCCGCATGCTTTGATGGTGGATAAATTGAATAGAATGGGCCTACCCACTTGGTTGACTCAATGGACATCATCCTACCTAACGGGGCGTAGTGCCTACGTAAGCATTAATGGGACATGCTCGGATCCATTCGATATCACGTCTGGTGTGCCTCAAGGGAGTCATTTGGGTCCTCTGCTTTTTGTGCAATTTGTCAACGATCTTCGTGAAACGATTAAATCACCAAAAATAATGTTTGCAGATGACCTTAAGTTTTACCGCGTGGTTTCTTCGTTAGTTGAAGGTTGTTCTATCCAAGCAGACATCGACGCACTGTTGGTTTGGTGCAAGCTAAACGGCATGGAAGTCAACGTCCGTAAATGTAACGTCATCACATTCTGTCGAACAAGGAATGCAACCATCTTCGATTACATAATGGAGACAACCAGTATCACTAGGGTGAGCACAGTAAAGGATCTCGGTTTACTACTTGACAGCATGCTAAACTTCGCACAACAAATAGCAGCAACGACCGCTAAAGCGTACGCGGTGCTTGGATTCGTCAAACGAAATACGAAGCAGTTTGAAGACGTTTATTGCTTGAAGTCGCTCTACTGTGCGCTGGTGCGTAGCATATTAGACTATGGTGTTCTCGTGTAGGCGCCATACCATGTCGTTCATATTCATCGAATCGAGAGAATTCAACGCAACTTTCTTCGGTTTGCGCTCCGCCGTCTGCCCTGGAATGATCCTGTACGACTGCCCCCCTACGTTGGCTGATAGAAGGATTCTTTTGCAGCGGCTCTTGATATTCGACATCCTGAGTAATAATATTGATTGTTCAGCGCTCCTGGGTAACGTACAACTTAACGCTCCAACAAGAATAACTCGGCGTGCGGATTTCCTTCGATTATCTACGCATCGTACACTATTCGGACAGAACAATCCATTTGACGTTTGTTGCCGTAGGTTTAATGAAGTGTCTGACCATTTTGATTTCAACACATCCAAGACAATGTTCAAATCTAGTATTAGTCTATAGTATCATCTGTCTGTACGAGTTTTTCGAAGACAAGTAAATAAATAAATAAAAAAAATTTTTAGGTCTGCAAACAGGTAGTAGTCACTGAGTGCCAAATCGCGCGAATATAGTACGGTGGGTGCGCAAGCAACTCGAAACGTAATTCGTGCAATTTAGCCACGGTAGCCTTCGACTGGAGACACGGTGCGTTGTCTAAGTGGAAAAGCACTGTTTTCTTCTGCATATGGGCACGATTTTTTAAGATTTCTTTGTTCAATCGAATCAGTTGGCCCACGTAGCGATCGCTATTGATGGTTTGGCCTTTTTCAAAGTTCAAAATTCCATGCGTTTACCAAAAAACGGACGCAATAACTTTTCCAGCTGATTGTAGCGATTTTTGACGCTTTTGGGAGGTTCGCCGGCTGCTGTCAACTCAGCTGCCTGCCGATTACCAGGAGTGTACTAATGGATCCATGTTTCGTCCATTGTTACATACCGACCCAAAAAGTCCTTTTTATTTCGCGAAAACAGCTTCAAACAGGACTCGAAATCATCGACTCGTTGTTGTTTTTGGTCCACTATGAGCAAACGGGGCACCCATTTAGAAAACCTCTTTCTCATGGACAAATGTTCATGCAAAATAAAACTCAAGCGTTCCTTTGAGATCTTCAAAGTGTCAGCTATCTCCTGCAACTTCACTTTACGATATGCCAAAACGACTTTGTGAAATATGTTGATGTTTTCCGGTGTAACCACCTCTTTTAGCCGATCAGACCGTGGCGCATCATCGGTGTCCTTATCACCGCGTCTAAACTCAGCGTAACAGTCAATGATGGTGGATTTTCCTGGAGCAGAGTTTGCATAACACTTATCAAGCCAAGTTTTTGCTGCAATGGTATTTTTCCCATAAAAAAAAAAATATTTAATTAACACGCGAAACTCTTTTTTATCCATTGTCTTGAAAATAACATAGGCAGCGTAACTAAACCCACTGTAGCTTCTGAACGAACAGTCGGAATGCCGTGATATATTGACAGTTTTTTTTAAAGGTTGTTAGTTTTTAAAAAAACGTATTTATTTTTATTTTTAGCACCGCCTGGGTGTCAGAACGGGAACTTTTCTGCCGATATGATATGATCTGCCATGTTATACGAAATAAGATTGAGTAATTTGAGGTAACTAGGACTCACAAGATTTAATGGGCAGGTGTTCCATGTCTATCAGTTATTATTGTTATTATAATATTATTATTTCTTTATTCAAATCGGTAACTTAAGACTACGCATATAATGTAGAATCAGTGTCGCATTTCGCTCTAACACTTGAAATTCAATCTTTTTGTTGGAAAACTGGACTTATTAACTATACTATTAAACAATTTAATTAAAGTGTTCAAAACATCTCTATCTGAACATCATTCTTCAGGATTCACTTGTAAGATCATTAGAAAGTGCATTCCAATAAACGACACCTCTGACAAAGGACGAAAACTTCTAATAGAATTAACTTGCCGTGTAAGTACGCTGGTTGTTCATCTTCTAATATGTTTTGAATTTGAAGACAATATATAAGTTTTGTAAAGTTTTCAAAAGGACATCCTATCAATTTAGATTGTAAATGAGAAACATGATCAAAACGAGTCAGATTGCAAAGGAATCTGAAGTTCAGGGCCACAACAAATCTGTTGCTTAATTTTGAGTAATTTCTACCACATTGATGCAAGGTATAATCATCCCAGTCGAAATTATTCTTGAATCAGAGGCCAAGAATCGTTGCCTTTTCTACATAGTTCAGCTAGCTTCCATTTAGTATAGTTAGAGAAATTTTTTTAGGAAATTAGAAACATTGCATACGAATAACCAGCATTGATCGACAACGTGTTCCTAGAAGGCCACTCAACAATGCTCGACAAATCTTCAATCTAGTCTAATCTAATCTCACACTAACGCAGCCAATTCTTGAAAGCATCCTAGAAATGACGATTTCTTGAATGCATCATTTTTCTCGTCACCGGCCAGACCAACTGCGTAGCATGTGCCGCAGAGAGAACTCCAAGAAATAGAGCGATTCCAGGAAGAGTGTCTGAAATCGCTTTACTACTTCGAATAAAGGGAAGGACGAAAGCATGGGCTCCCGTACCAAACGCTTGCATATAGAGTTAAATAATGTTATAATTTGTATTTTATCGCTGGGAGCTGAGATGCTAGAAAGATTAGTTTATGCTCCTTTTACCTGTGGGTGGACTTTTGGAATTTTAACCAAAACTCTGGCAATAATTTGCCAACATTACAGCGCCTTATCTCGCTCACTGAAATTGATAATGAAATTTAAAATTTACAGAATAATACATTTAGTAGTATGTTATATAATTGTTATTGTTATTTCTTACCTAAACAGTTCAAACTTTGTTTACATTATTTCCTTTTTTAGGCTATGGTGAAATTTTAAATATGCTACCTAAATTTTTCACAGAAATACGGATTTTTGAAATTGGTATGACAAAAAACGACTTTTTTCACATATCGGCGTCGATTGGTAACTGTTGATGAAACCTAGATCCACTATTACACACCAGCGAACAGAATGAGTGCCCAGCAATGGACTTAAATCGGCACGAGTTCCCCGAAGTGGTCTAGGGGTCGGAAAGATTTTGGCTTCGGTTTTCAAGGATTGTCATGGCATACTTTTCGTGGACTACCTCAAAAATAATAAAACTGTCAACAGCGAGTATTACTATGCATTATTGGAGCGATTGAAGGTCGAAATCGCTTCAAAACGGTCTCACATGAAGAGAAAAACAATTTTGTTTTTGCAAGACAATGCGCCGGAGCACAAGAGCATCACAACCACGGCTAAAATCAAGGACTTACGGCTCCAATTGCTTCCGCATCCACCATATTCACCCGATTTCATTCCCAAGGAGTTTAATTTTTACCCCATCTATTATATGTTTTATAATAGCTTGTTCAATCCGAAATTAGCTCCTTAGGCTACAATATACTTTGCGTAAATTTTCAAATTGCAATACCAAAAATAAGTTAGCAATTGCTTGCACTTTAGCACCACGTAGCTCACTTAATCGAGGTGCCCATTGATGTGGTGAAGTTGCGGCATCTGCTAGCCTTGTCAATATATTATGCCAAAGTTCACCACACGTAACCCGATATTGACAGGATGCTTTGACGCTCAATGAGATGCCATATGGTGGCACTTCAATGGGCCTTATCACTGCTACAAAACTGACAGTTTAACGGACGTGATGACGGCCGCTAGTTGCTTATTGTTCTTTGGCGATTTCTTTTAACAGATATGCAATTTTAAACGGATATGGAATTTTAAACACGCTGAGATTCTAGCTTGAATGGCTAACACAGTGCACTTGTTTTACTAGTAGGATGAATATAGGAACAGTAACCCTAGGTTGTATAGTTCACTTCAACTTCCAATACACTCCCTTTTTTTCAATAACTAAAAATGGTTTTTTCTACACCACCCCCCCCTTTTTTTTCCTTACTCCCCCCTCTATAATTTTTTTTTTTTTAACACTATAAATATATTTTTATAATACAATATAACAAAAATACTTTTTTTTTTTTTTTCCTAAACTTAAAATGGGTATTTTTGTACACATACACCGTGTCCAATATATTATCATACACTTTTTCCTTGCATTGGTGTCTTGCAACTACTCAACATGCTTCACGTATGTGTTGGTGTAGTTTTGCACTATGTTTAAACAAACGCTTTTAGGTTATGTCCGATTGTTTTCATTCGGTGTTTATCTATTACTAGCTATTCGTGCTATTTCGTGCTGTGGTGATAAAAAAGTTTTTGAAAGGTGAGCGCCCGGGCGCTATTTTCAGAAATTTGAAAAACCTCGGAGTAAAGCGGGATTTTGTGTACCGAACCATCCGAAGGTACCGTGACACCTGCTCGTTGGATGACCGGAAGAGATCCGGTCGTACTCGTACGGTGCGGACTGCACGAGTTGTTAAAGTGGTCTGTGGACGGATTAGACGAAAATCACAGCGCTCTGTACGTGAAATGGCCGCAGATCTGAATGTTTCGATATCGTCAATGCACAATATACTGCAAAATGGCCTCGGATTCCAAGCTTTCAAGAAACGTAAGGTTCACGGAGTTTCGGAACCTTCCAAACAGAAACAACTCGAAAAAGCAAGTGGGGAAGAATTTATCTTTTCCGATGAAAAGCATCTTGCAACAATCCCACAGTGACCAGAACGACAGATTGTGAGCTCTCTCTTCGAGAACTGTTCCAGAGAGTGATAAAAATATTCCACTGTTCCAAAGTGCTACGTCAGTGATGGTTTGGGGAGGAATTAGCAAGTGAGGCAAATTACCACTGGTTTTCACCGAAAAAGGCGTTAAAGTGAATGCCGTGTATTGTAAAACGGAAGTTTTAGAGAAAGTTGTCAAGCCATATGTACAAGAGGTGTTTGGAGATGATCACTATGTGTTTCAGCAGGACGGAGCGCCCCCATCGCATACTGCAAATCTCGTTCAAGGCTGGTGCCGAGAAAATTTGACCGACTTTTTGGACAAGATTGAATGGCCTCCCAGTTCACCAGATCTGAATCCCTTGGATTATTTCGTATGGTCATACATGCTGGCGAAGGTAAATGACCACAGGGCGTCTAATATGAACCAATTAAAAACCGCAATCAAACGAATTTGGGACGAAATGCCGATGGAAGTCGTGCGTGCCGCCTGTGACGGTTTGGAAAAACGTCTGGAGCTGGTCAAGAAGGTTAAAGGCGGTGTTATTCCAAAACATATGCTGTAGTTGATCAGTATTATATTGCAATATAATGGATAAGGTAATCAATATAATCTGGTTTATCGATTTGAAATAAATAGAGTTTTACTTTGAATGAGAATATATTGGACGTGGTGTATATGGGTAACATAAGCATTCTCCTGGCTCGCTTTGTATAGTTGAAAGTGCGCTGTTCGAAAAATAAAAATAAACTTTGCGTTGGAATCCAGTCCACGAAAATACATATAATATGGAAGAACTGAAGGCAAAATCTAACAAAAACTGAGAGGTACGTTAATAATTTAATAAAATAATATCAAATGCCTTAATTTCATCAGTAGAACCGTACTTCCGAGTAGCTGCGTGGAACATTGATACGTTTAAACCAGAGCTTTTGGTAGTTTTATAGGTTGGTTGTTAGACGCATCGTTTGAAGTAATCATGGAATCAAGTAATAATAAGGTATTTGCCAAAGGACGAATCCAGGTTGAAAAAAGAAGAAGACACCGAGTGGTGATAAATCTGTCAGCTTCTATGTTAAAGTTTAGGTCGAAAATTTTAAAATGCTTCTAAAATATTCAAATGAAATTTTAATTAAAAGCGGTTTGTTATATGATGGAAGAAAAATTTAAAACTACTCAATAAAGACATTTTCAGCAAAATAAAAATAAAATAAAAATAATGCCCCTATTGCGCAGTGTTGGATTTTTCTTCCATCATACAACGAACCGCTTTTAATTAAATTTTCATTTGAAATTTTGCGAAGCATTTTAAAATTTTCGTCTCATACTTTAACCTGTGAGCTGTCAGATTTATCACCACTTGGTGTCTTCTTCTTTTTTTCAATTCGGATTCGTGTAAAGGTTGTTTCGTTACAAATAAATACACAAATACAAATGCAAATACAGTAATTGCGATCTATTATGATCTGTGCTAATGCTCATTATTCAATATCGAAACTAAAAGCAAACAATTTCATACCCATTTCGCAAATAACAAACATTTTGAAAAGAGAGGATATAATACCCGATAGCCTGACGTACACACTCATTACCCATTAATGGGTGAATTCGTTTTACCTATTTAAGGAGTTAACCCACTTATGTTATAGTTATAGTTCGAAATGGGTGATATTTCACCCATTAATGGGTACTGGCCAGTTACAGTGTAGGGTATGGCCCGGCACAACACATAGCTTGCTTGTGTAGCAGCGAGATGTCAAGTCAAATCAACTACAGGTATACCACTATTATATGTACATCACACTAAGCTCCTCTAATGACGATGTAACAAACATATATTATCAGTATGTATAGGAACGTTCCTTCTGTCTGATGGTGTTATTGATTTTCACAACTGATTGGTCATTTTCGATGAATCGGTATTGGGTGAGCTTAGTGTCTTGTACATGTAATCGAAGTATACCTGCATGCAAACTGAAAACATACAACGTGTAGTCGCCACCACAGTATACATTCTGATTGCTAATACCGTGTTCAAACTACTTGGTATAATAATTTTCGAAAAGTTTTTCTTATAACTGCTCAGTCTGGCCAGCGTTTCATGTTGAACCTGATCTGCTAACTTTTAATTTCCCTTGCTTTGTCCAGAAAGGTTGTACACAACGGCAAAGTATATGGCAACGAAAGAAGCAAGCAAAATCCCTCACACAAGCAACGGTGAATCACACCAGCTGACGAGGTGCTCTGCAGGCAGTGATTTATTTTGTGTGCTTCGCATCGGCAAGCACTGATAGTTGTTCGATGTTATCAAATAAATATTCCGATGGAATACGAACTTAACTGAAAATTGTCAACATACATTTCACCGCATTTCACTACTACTAATCAGCCTGTTGAGTCAGACAATCTATAGCACACATCAACCTGTATAGAAGTGACGACAATGTTGATTTCGTTTTCGCGACGTAGCAACAACAAAACTTTTTCTTCGTTCACCGGGACAAACCTTGTTTACAAACAAATGTCGTAGAA
This sequence comes from Aedes koreicus, assembly GCA_024533555.2. Taxonomy (NCBI): domain Eukaryota; kingdom Metazoa; phylum Arthropoda; class Insecta; order Diptera; family Culicidae; genus Aedes; species Aedes koreicus. Next base: position 43,992 of record JAHHFK020003915.1, on the reverse strand, counting down.
CTGTCATTGATTCCCGCCTATGGGTACTCAACCTATACTAATGCTACACCGCCTAAACTAACACGAGAGAAGAGCAAGTCTATTAAGCGCCAAAATTTGAGAACATTGGCTATCCACTGTAAAACAAGAACCGTATTTCGGATAAATTGCAATTAAAAATATTGTTTACAGGTTACATATATTTATTTTTTACCTATACACAAGACGCCCAACCCTACTAGATTTAAGACAGTTCTTATTAGATTCACTTTTGTCATACAAATTTGAACAAACCACATCAAGTAGATCTCTTTTAAAGCACTTCACCGTTCACTTTCAAACACCGTTTTCGTTTTCGAACCCAGGTTGGAACCAGTTCCAACGATATCCAAACTTATTGTCAGTGTAAACCTCAATCCGATACGAGTTACAAATAAAAACATACACACCGACGTTCAACATACAACAAGTCGACACAATCTTGATACCCGATGCAGGTTGGAACTGAATCAAAAACGAAAACGGAAAAAAGCCACCACTGGCGTGTTTATGTTTCTTTCTTTATGCGCTTGGTAAACCGCTGCTTCTGGATGTTTAGATTTGGTGCCAGACGGTGCAAAAATTTCGTTTTGAGCTCGTGTGGCATCGTAGATGTGCTGGTGGAAGATGATGATGCTGTCGATACACCAGTTGCCGCACTGAACAACGGTCCCGGCCCGAGTTCAGGCGGAGTGACGTTCGTAATACTTGTCGTGTCAACATGCGCCATCATCCAGGGTAGGCTGAAATTGCTCGTCGGTAGAGCGGGGATGAGTTCTCCAAATGCTTGCACAGGTATATCCTCGGTAATTTGCACATATTTGATGGAATCCACCGATGGGAAAAATGAACCAATGTTTTTCTGTTCACAATCGGAATCGGTCTTCAAGTGACGCTTTTTCAAGCGCTCAATTGTCTTTTGCTCACGAATTCTTTGAACGTCCCACTTTTTGCGCCGTTTCTCGTCAATTTCGAATTTTGCATGACGTTTTAGGTAAACCTCTTCACTGATATTTTCCGAAGTCATCTCACTGGAACTGGAAGCACTGTCGTAATTATTTTCGATCACTGTCCAGCAAGGAACCTCAAGCTCGGCCGCCTCATTCTCCAGTAATCGATCCAAATCATTTGTGATTGCTTCATCCTTCCAATTGCAGGTGATGTATGGCTTAGACGTCATCATAAATTTGCATGACTTTCGCATAAAACTGCCATCTGATGAATTACCTGACGAGCAAATCGCATTGTATGAATTACTCTTTGCCGGTTCATCACTAATTACAATAATATCAGTATTAGAAGCGTGATGCTCGTCAGATTGCGAAAAGTTGTTTTCAACGTTGTTGTTACTATTGTTGGATTCTTCCTCGTTCTCACTTTTGATGTTTTCCAATGGATGCGTAGGGATGACGCCATAGCTGATTGGTGTGCTGCAACTACTAGGACGGGATTCTGCGGGTGTTGGTGTTATGTCAACTGGCGGAGGGTCATTAGAAGGGACAGATTCATCTTCATCTGATTTTGAGTAGTTGAGAAAAATTTCCTCCTCAATTTCATTATTTTCGATTTTAATGTCTGATTCTAGTTCTCCGGAGAAGTCCTGGCAAATTACATCAAAGTGGTCGTAGTCACTGGAAATAATTTCCTTTTTGATATTTTCAACTGTACTGCTCAGTTCTGACAAATGTTCGTCTGGAACCGGCTCCGTTACGATGCTAGGAATTATGTGGTTGTTGTACTCAAACACTTTGTCAACAGTAACATTTCTAATTGGAATGCCTAGTTCTCGTTGCTCTTTCTGATGTTTCATCTGCTGTAGCCGTTTGTTGACTAGTTCCAGCTGATGTTTGAGCATTTCGTTTTCATCCTTCAGTTTGATGATCAGTTTATCTTTAGCTAATATCTGATCACTTTGCTCCTGTATAAGATCCAAGTGGAGCAGTAGAATTGATTGCAATTGTTTAACTTCCTTGTACAAACTCATTTGCTCGGATGAATCTTTGCTGCCGACATCGGTGGACGCCGTATTGCAATAGACGTGATCCAGGTTCTCCATCATCATGATTGCTTGTTGTTACGCCTAAACAAGCCAAATCACTTTTACAATCACTAAAACGGAATCACAGGAACGCCTAATTTCACTATAAACTGATTTGCAAATTTCTTATCATGATCAAACACGCCGAAACCAAACTTTTTCGTGAAGCCGAAAACAACGCAGTAACGAAAGCCGTTGATGGCAGCTGTCAGAAAGCAGCGTCTGATCAACTGTGGCCCGTTCCGTCAACCTGACATATGGCGGTCGATGACTTGGCGATGTTTCCTAACAGGGGACTTTTTTTTATTTATTTTTTCTCTTAAAACTCCAAACCGAACGTTTTACGATGCATTCGTTGATGAATGTCTTAATTTTTTCCCCCTTGTTGGGGACGTATTGCCACTGCAACCATTGATTTGATTTATTGTGGCCTGTCCTCTTTTTAATTTTTGCCATATTATCGCACTGGTAAGTTACTATTTAGAGTAACTACCACTACGGCAGAAGGCAATTTTCACAAGCAGGTGCTACATTTCTTATGAAATGTACTTCTTGATTGGGAGCAGCGTTCCAGACCTCACAGGGTTCAATGAGCCCCTTGTCAAAAAATCTGCCTCGTTTATTAAATAGAGCAACACAGTCGCACATTAAATGCTTAGAGCTTTCACTCTCTAACCCACAAAAGCGGCATTTAACTTCATGAAGTTTACCGATGATTTTCAGGTGATATTAAATTCGGACAATGTCCAGTTATCAAACCAGTGTATGTTCTCAAGTCGTGTTTCGAAAGTTTAAGTAACTTTTTCGTATGAGAAGCGTTAGGCTTAATGAACAGTTTGGATTCCCGGGCATTGGAGGTTCTATTCCAGATAGCCTGTACTTTGTCCTTTTCCCAGTTCTTTAGTTCTACTTTTAAGGCGCAAGAAGATAATCTAACAAATGGTTCGGGCCCTATGAATTGCATGGATGACCCTATTTTTGCCAACTGATCAGCTTTTTTGTTTCCTTCAATTCCGCAATGACCAGGAACCCAATAGAGGTTAACCATGTTACGACAGGACAATTGCTGTAAAAATTGTGCGCATTCCCACACCAGTTTCGATGTGAATGTTTTTGACTTTAAAGAATTCAGAGCTGCTTGGAAATCTGAACAAATGCATATGTTTGCATTTTTATAATTTCTTTTCATACAGATTGATGCACATTCCAGTATGGCATATATTTCAGCTTGAAACATTGTGGGATATTTTCCCATTGCTACATAAAAGTTTATCCCAGGACTAGTTATACCCGCCCCTACCAAATTATCTTGCTCTGAACCATCTGTATAGAAGACTGTTGAGCCCGGACGAAAACACGGTTCTCTTTTATCCCAATCAGAACGAGTAGCTGCATGGACTGTGAATTTATGATTGAAGTAAGCCTACAATCTTCACTTATCAATATTAAAGGATTTATCGAAAACTCTTTCAGGATATTCAAGTGTCCATTAAGATATCCATCGAAGTCACTCATGGACCGTTTGAGCCTCAGAGCATATTTTTCCGCATCCTGTAGTATAAATTGAAGTAAAGGAAGAATGTTTAGTAGAGCATCTAGTGCTTTTGAAGGAGTACTATGCATTGCCCCAGTTATAGAGATAGTAGCAAGCCTTTGCAGCTTGTTCAGTTTCTCTTGTGCCTTTATCTGTTTAGTCTTCGGCCACCAGATAAACGAAGCATACAGTGATTCTGGGCTTGACTATAGTTGAATAAATCCAGTGAATCATATTAGGCTTAAGGCCCAATTTCTTTCCATAATTATGAATGTCTTTAGAATCTTATCCTATTTGAAACATAAGCAAAATGCTAGGTTAAGTAGGACAGCGTATTCAAAACATACTTTAATTTCTTCATGAGCATAAACGTAATCATATCATAACCGCAATTCAAACAGTTGAATGGTCTTTTAGGTATGGTGATTTTTCATGTACCTACACTGAGCCACCTTTGTCAATTAATGTTATATGATAGTCATATAATATTGCACAGTTGGAATTTCCTATAAATTTTATCTTGGAATGAAAATATCTTTTATGAGTTATATGCAACGTATATCGATCATCTTATTGTTATGTGCAATACATTTCATTTTAACAAACGGTGAGAGTATATACATCGTTTGCCTATACCAGGAAAATCGATATTGCTTGTTTGGCAAAATATGTTCAAAATAAATTTGTTTTAAATTCTTCATGTGTTAATGATAGTGTAGTGTCAATAATGCTCTCAATAGTTGATTTATAAAATGCTTGTTTATTAAATTTATTTGTACATCAAGTAAAACATATACTTACTAGTTTTATAAATCATATATCGTTGTCTTCGTCGTAAAAATCATACTTTTTTCGACAATAATATCAATTATATAAAGAATGAATCATTACTAGAGGAGATGGAGGTTAAAATGCGCACAGTACAATAGGTATAGAAACCCGCATAATCACAAACCATTCCTGGACAATTTCCCTTATTGTTGACGACCGTTTCCGTTATTATTACGACCCTTACCCTTATAGTTGAAAACTATAAACTAACAATCTTCTTTATAGTTTTAACAATGTGTCAAATGGTAAAAGGCCAAATAACAATATGCTTAATAGGCGGTTAAGTTAGGTTACCATAATAAAATATCAATTTTCACGAACAAAATTTTTTTTGCTGTACTCTATGCCAAAAAGTTGGTATACCTATAATCCAGACCGAGTGCAGACAATAAAAAACGTTTCAATGACAATATTGCATACATTAACAATATGTGTTAATATAGAGGTTGTTTGGTGAAAATACGAGATTAAACTATTTCATAACAATAACGTAAAATGTGATAATATATCTTACATTCGAAATATAGTTTTGACTATATAGCAAATTGTTTTTCGTTATGCGGGGAGTGAATGGACAAAGAGGATATATGGTAATATATGGCATGAAAGCATGCTTTATACAAATAAATATGAACCCACCATTCTTGATTCTCCGTAATTATTGTTGTTATTTTAAATTATGTTATATCATTACAAATAAATATTACAAATGATTGTAAGCATTATTTGCCTTTAGCCCGATACTTGATAAAAAATGAACTTTTAAGGATCACATTGAAGGCGTTCAAGCCAAATTTAATAAATATATACAATGTTAATATTCTCGTATAAACAGAAAAACCAAGCTTTGTTTGAAAAACAAACGTCTAATATCCAAACAAATTCTTAGACCAGCCATGGTCTAGTTGATATGCTACTAGGAAAAAAGCACTTAGAAGGATTTAGAACAATGTTCTGAAAATGATTTTGAAGCTGCCACTCCGGTTCAGTACTACATTAAATTTAAAAAAAAATGAGACTCTAGAAGAAATATCCAACAAACTAATTAATAACTTTAGACAAAATTATGATAGCAATCTACGATTGCAATGATCAATTCTCTCTATAGATAAGAAATAGTTTTAAGAAATCAACTGTTATTCTTGCAGGCAGTCATAAAAACCGTGTTAAAAATACTGAATAGACAAGGTAAAAACGATATTAACACAATAAGATGTAAATCATAGCATACAAGGTTGCATTGTTAATTACTTAGCAGGAGCATCTAGGATAATATATGAATGTAAAATAATGTTAAATTTGCAAGAAATAAGGAAATAAAAATAATAAAAAACAAAAAAATTGCCTTAAGAATATAAACGGAATTATGTTTAACGACACGATTGTATGACAATCGAGTTTTTTCTGTAAAATAGTAGGCGTGACCTCTGCCCTTGCACTGAACTGGCCGGCGTGTCGTGCCACAAGGGCCCAGTAAGGATTCTTGTTCAAGACCCGAAACTAAGAGTCAGTTCCGTTGTGGAAATATCATATCAAGTAGTTTTTCCACCTACTGCAGAGGATCGTGTGCCTGGAGGTCACATTGAGAATTTTACTATTCACATTAGGTTCGTAGTTGCAGCGCGTTTGGGATCATCCTGGCCTCATATCCACCCTAATAAGATGGAAGGACATAACGGTAAATTGAGGCAAAATACATGTTTTATCTTTTTGTTATGATATGATAGTATATTATTGCATATATCTTTTTGTTATGATATGATAGTATATAATTGCATATAAATTGGTTTCAGGTTATAGAAATTTGGGATATACTGTCTTTTGCATGATGTATTTCAGGTCTTACAGGTCATCAGGTATTGTAAAATAATTTAAAATTCAAAATTATTTTTTTCACATGGCTGTCATACATTGTCTTCATTTTGAGGTTCATAATGGATGCGCAAGTTTGTCTACAATTGTTACAAAACAGCATTCGGCACACATGTAATTATCAATTCATATTACAATATTCCTTCACTATATATATATATATATATATATATATATATATATATATATATATATATTATATATATATATATATATATATATATATATATATATATATATATATATATATATATATATATATATATATATATATATATATATATATATATATATATATATATATATATATATATATATATATATATATATATATATATATATATATATATATATATATATATATATATATATATATATATATATATATATATATATATATATATATATATATATATATATATATATATATATATATATATATATATATATATATATATATATATATATATATATATATATATATATATATATATATATATATATATATATATATTATTTTTTATGCCATTGTTTATTCATTACCATTCGTCTTCATCATCATCATTACAATTTTTATCATTACTTGTGTTTTCGTGATTTATATATTAACATAAAAATAATTTTATTATTTTTACTAAATAGGTAATATATACTTTTACAATAATGTTTTATGTGTCCAATTATCATTCTCCTCCTCTTATGATTTAGAAATATCTAGTGCCTTGAATTCAAGAAGCTGCAACGGAATCTATGGTAGGATTTTGCTCTTATTACTGAATGGATTTTTTATTTCCGGTTTGCAGATGGACATTTTACCAAATCTGAGCTGATCGGATTGATACAGCGCTGTGTGCCATTTGGCGAGAGTGATTTTACTTCATTTATTGATTTTACTTTATAGGTGATTTAAACATTACTTATTTTTTTTATGTCCATTTGTATTTTACTCCCTCTTAATTAAATCTTCCCTGTTTTCTTAACTCAGAAGTAATAACTGTTAGGCCAGTAAAAGCGTATTCCTGTAATAATATCAGCATCAAGCTGCCTATAGTGACAATGAAAACAGCAAATTAAAATGTAACAATGTTAGTTTTGTAAAATTTCGATAAATTTATCAATTTTTTCAGGCAACCACAAATCAAGATTCTAGTGAATTGTTGTTATCGCCGAAAAAGAACGAAAAAGTGCTTCAGCGTGGAACCACAGAACTCTACACTTTAACATCTCAAAACATAAAATAACATAAGCCCCCCCCCCCCACCCCCCGGGGGGGCCCCCCCCCCCCCAGGGCCCTCCCCCCCCCCCCCCGTCCCCCTTTTTTATTCCCCCCCACGGTTCCCCCCCCCCCCCCCCCCTTCCCCCCCCCCCCCAAAATTAAAACACACAAAAAAAAGAGAGCCCATTCTTCGACAAGTTTCCGTGCTACAATGGGTGGTAGTACATATCCCAAGTAACAATTTTAGTTTTATTCCAGCCGTATAGCCGCCTCCCGGCTTTGTTGATAAAATTACATTCAAAACTGTTTTGTCTACCAACACCTCCTCTATGCTTCTTTAAAGCCGAAATATGTACAAAATGGCCCACTCTATAGACGGTTGTGAAAACAAGTTAATAAAACCTTTATAAGAACATAAAGATTTTGAAAATGTTCTTGTGAAAGATTTTATGACCACCTGAAAACCTTCATAAAACCTTTTGGCTGCCATTAAAACCAGAATGCGGCCAAATGGCCACATTTGTCAAACTTCTCTGTGAAATCGAGGTTTGTTTTTGTTGTTATACTTTGTTCGATTCTTTGCTCTTCTGATTCATTTAGCAGTGAAAAAAGGTCTAGTGTTGCGGGAAATTTTGTTTGATAGCAAAATATCCAAAACAAATGTTGTTTTCTACAGCGTATTATGCTCCAAATCATGTTCGCAATTATATTTATGGTGAATATTGGCACGATAAGAGCCGAAAATGAATGCGCCTCGGAAATTATGCGAATTTACAACAACATAAATCAAATTAAAACAAATATATTCGATAAATTAATCATGAATTTCTTGAAAAGTGCATGGAATTGGATGAGATTATCTAAAAGAATGCCGAAATTAGTCTCCGATCTACTGTTTATTTGCATACCATTGAACATTTGATGCATTTATTTTTCCATATTTCATTTATTTCTTGTATTTCAATATGGCGATTGGAAAAAAAATCACAGTTTTGCCATAAAACCAATTTATCTTCGCAATGACTATTATAAAGCTATTTTGTCTTATGGTGACTTCTTTCAATGCCAATTTGCCGTTTAATGCATTTACTGGAGGCAAAATGGTTTTAAAATGCTTTTTCAACTGACCATAATAAGATAAAATCAATGAGTCCTAAAACGGCATTTCAATACAGCATTTTTCGAGTTCATAAAGTCGAAATAAAACCTTTGATAGGAGTAAAAGGAATTTGAGAAACAAGGTTTTAAGATTGTTGTAAACAAGCTGTGTGGGTTCTCATAAACCTGACCTGGCTATGAAACCTCTTGGTGCCATAATAAAACCAAATTGTTTTTCTTTAGCTTTCATATAACTTTAATAAAACTTAATAAAGCAGGATGGTGTGAGCAATGTTACTTGGGATCATACATCATCATCATACATATATTCAAAAGCCGATGACACATTGAGTGAAACGCGAACTGTTTTTGAGCATCAAAATGGTTGGAATGTGATGTTATATACCGGTCTGTGGATGTCGGTTTGCGGTAAATACCAAATTTCAGGGAGTTGTTATCTTTCCTTGTTATTATCAAATCCAGGAAAGGAATTTTGCCATCCATTTCCTTCTCAACCGTGAATTTGATTGTGCTGTGCCGTGAATTCAACAGCTCAAGAACTTGTGGTAGATGGCGTTCTTTCACTGTTGCAAGAATGTCGTCAACATAGTCTCCAAACTCGAGGAAACAATTTTTGTTTTTCGAGTTCTATTTCAAAATCGCATATGAAAATATCGGCCAAAAGAGGTGAAAGCTTGCTGCCCATACTGAGTCGAAACGTTTATTTATAAAACTTACCTCTGAACAAGAAGTAGTTTTGGCTCATACACACTTCAGCCACAGCCCGAGCAAAGGTGATAACCAAAGTGATAACAAGTTCTAATATCTGATTATCACTCTTTGATCACTAAATATGTTATCATCCAGGCTGAATAAACAGCCAAAATAACAAAAGGGATAACATACTAATATTCGTTGGATATCACAACATTATCTCGTATCATTGAGTTGATTTTGATAACAAATTTTGTGATATGAACAAATTACTTGAGATAATTTCAAATTGTGTTATCACCATGATATCAAATTCATACACAAATAACTGAAGTACTGCTTCTGGTGAAAAGCTCAATTTCATATCCATGACATGCTGGTGATATTCAGCATTCATCAGCATGCTGGTAGTATTCAGTAACGTTCGTCAAAAATCGTCTTTAAAAATTGATAACAGATGATTACAAAATAATTCAATATTGATAACTATTTTTTTTATACGATAACAGGTGAGTTCAAAATGATATCTGAGATAACAAAACATGTTACTTATTTGATATCAGTTTATTATTTTACTTTGCTAGGGAGTAATGTATGCTTCAAAGTGGTTCGGTGGGACGCGACAACGTTCCAAATGTGTGCGCAATCTACAGAGAGCTTCAGTCATAGGCACGTTTGGAAAAAGTGCAGTAACGTCGAAAGAAACAAGTATCTCTCCCCGTCGCATCTCGACATCTTTAAAATTGTTTACCAAATCGATTGAATTTTTCACACTTTTTCCATGCTTCATAGGGTACTTACTCATTTCGTCCACTAACCAGGCTGCCAATTTCTCCGTTGGAGTACTGATGTTAGAAGAAATTGGACGCATAGCCATTGGATTTTTGTGTATTTTCGGTAAACAATACAACGATTCGACTTTTGAGTTTGAAACATGAAGTCTTCTCTTAAGTTTAACTTCACCCATCAAACGCGCAACCTTTTGTCGTGTGTTGTTTGCTTCCTCGTTCATATTTTTGAGAGGGTCTTTTGGCTTACCAATAGATGTGTTACTGTGAATACAAACCCGTTACTCAATATGATATTGCTTTTAAGTGGAGCTGCATACATAAGAAGGTCTTAGAAGGGATGGTGGCTACCTTACATACATACATACATAGATACATTTGTGTACGTCATGGCTTCAAAAAAAAAAAAAAAAACTAAGTTTCTGGTTGAATAAAAGAAAAAGTGTCGTGCAAAAATGGTACACTGTGACTGAAATCACTTTAAGAAAATTGACTTAGGAAGAGGGTGTGATCGTCGAAGCGGTACGAACTGCCGTTGGGAAATATGGAGAACAATGTACTTTTGAAGATGCATCGATGAGTGGTCAGAAATCAGGGATACCTATAAGCAGAAACCATCGGCTTCCTTTAAAGATGTGGCGAAAAAGATAGGGACCTCTATGTCTACCGTGATGTGTGCAAAAGAGCGACTTGGACTCAAGACATGCCGGAAGCAGAAGAAACCCAAAAGGAACTTAAATCAGGCCGCGTCTGTGGAACCGAGAGCTCAGTAACTATATAATACAATTTTGTGTAGAAATTCTGGGTACATAATCATGGACGATGAAACATATGTGAATTTGGATTGTAAAACCCTTCCCGGACCACAATACTTCACTGTACACAAGGATAGTGACATAGAAACGGAGAAGGCCATTTTCATCGAAAAATTCAGCATGAATAATATGCGAATGCGGCAAAATATCTAGCTCGTACGTAACATCGGAGACAATGAACACTCAGAAGTACATGAAGGAATGCCTCATGAAGCGTTAATTGCCGATGACCAAGCAGCATTATGGTCCAGTCAAACTTTGGCCTGATTTGACATCATGTCATTACGTCAAGGATTTCGTGCCGAAAGACACGAATCCGCCAAATTGCCCGGAGGTACGGCTAATTGATACATTTTGGGCTTTGACCAAAGCAGAGCTACGGAAAATCGTTAAACCAGCGGATGACATCGAACAATTTAAAATGGATTGGTCAAAAGTGGTGTAAATGGTGGGAAGTGCAACTGTACATTGTTCATGTTCGAGGAAAAGTGAGATGTCTCGGTTATAAATAAAGATTTTGATTGAAGAAGAGTAAAACGTTATGTAAAACAGCAGTGCTGATATAATGTGCCAAAAAAAATAGAAATCTTAAAAATCAACGCATTTTAATATTTTGAAAATGTGCTTATAACTTCTGACACAGTCTATAGTGTTCAAGTTACTGGACCCATAACCTCAACGTTTAAGGTTAGAATCCAGGTTGCTCCATAGTTATCCGTTTTCAACACCATTATGTATCATAAGACAAAATAATGACATTCATATTGATTTATAAATTATTATTAATAATCATAATGCATTTTTATGAATATCGAAAGTTTGTTCTGGAGCTGATGCAAACGATTATTAAGGTTTGGTATGAAGAAATAACTGAGAAAATATTGAGAAACTTTACAAAATCAACACTCTTTCATATGTCCTCGGTTCTTTGTACGCTCCCCATATATCACGGCGTGCAGACATGCCTAGGCAATAGCTGATAACTTCTCCGTTTAATGCGAATTATGACATGGTAACGCATTTGAACCTTAATTATCCGAACCTTAAATATCCTTAATAGCTAGTGTAACTCACGAAGAATTCAAAAATATGGCATTTAATATTATTTGGTTTGTGAAAACTACATATGCAGTATTATCACAGAGAACAGACATTGATGTATATATACCTTTTCTTGAAAAACGTGTGTAAAAGTTAATATGGGCAGCCGGTATAAGAAGCAAGTTCAGAGAAAAGCAAACAAAATTTTACAGGTTATGTGCTAAGCTTTTTATTGATAAACATTTACATGACAGTTATCTGATGAAAAACTAAAGCGTCGCCAACCAGGAGCATAGCGACATACATTTGATATGTCGGTTTAAAGTTAATTGTCTGTTCTCTGTGGTATTATTAACAATTTGGTTTCGTCTCGGCTATTGTTTTTGCACCGATATTTCAGCATGGTTCATATCGGGGAACCTTGTGGCACCCCCACCGTAATCGTGATTGATTTTTGGCCCAATTCCGTTTCGTACACCAGGACTCTGTTCTTGAAGTAACTTTTTAGCATCCTGCACAAGTAGCTGGGAACACGCATCCTATGCAGTGCCACGGCGATAGCCTCCCAGCTAAAACTAATGAAACATTTCTGTAGCACCATCCTGAACATTTCAGGGAATGCCTGTATAGCGATTTTTAGCACTACATTGGAGATTCCATCCGGGCCAGGGGCTTTCTTCACCTTCAGACTCTTCGCAACTATTACGAGCTCTTCGTTGGAGCTCCGTGAGCCATTGGATTCAGTTTCTTCGTCTTCATATGGCGTAGGCGGCCACAACGTTGAGTCATGGTGTGGAGAAAGACTTTCCACGATTGCGTTCAACTTGTCCGGACACATTTCAACGGGAGTCGCCGGGCCCTTCAACTTTGCCATCACGATTCGATAGGTGTTACCCCATGGGTTGGCATCAGCCTCTCGGCAAAGCTCTTTGACGCAGTTCGACTTGCTCAGCCTGATCTCCCTTTTGAATGCCACGCGAGCTTCGCGAAAAACGAGTCTCCGTTGTTCCCTCTTGGCATCAGTTCTTGCCTTACCCAACAAACATCGGTGTTGAATTAGAGCTTGTTCAAGCAAATTTGGAGAAGCTATTCAGCTGTGCCTTCTAAAATAGCTGAATAGCTTCTCCAAATTTGTTTGAACAAGCTCTAATTCAACACCGATGTTTGTTGGGTATGGGAACTTCTTCTCGCTCGGAGGTATGTATCACGGAGGGTGCTGAGTGTTCCGTTCCACCAGTAAGCTGGGCGCCATCGTTACCTGGGCTCCAATTTTCTTGGCATTGATGCGTTACAAGCCATTAAAATCGCTTCTGTCAACTCCTCTGCGTCGAGATTTGCACCGCTGTATGTTTGAAGCGCCTCGATAAAGGTCTCCTTGTCGAAGTCCTGTATCTTTCACTTCCACTCGCGAGTCCTCGTTCGCCTCGTTACCGTATAGGCTCGCCGGCTGACGCTGTAGGTTATCGCTTGGTGATTGCTGTGGAAGTACTTCTGACTGACTCTCCAGTTCATGTCCTTCGTAATCGAAGGACTGCAGAACGTGACATCGATTATTGATTCACGACCGTCTCTGTGGAATATGCTGACCGTGCCTTCATTGCAAAGCCTTACATCCAGCTTCGCAAGAGCATCCAGTAAGCTGTATCCTTTTGCATTGGTAAGTCTGCTTCCCCACTCCACGACCCAAGCGCTCCTGTCCATCCTTCTTTTTTTTCGGGACTTACTCTTCTCCTGGCATGTCCCTGCCCCTTTTCTCTGAGTGAGTATTCCGGTGGCTCTTTGGTGTCTCTAGATGTTCAGCCGTAGCTCTTTTTGTGGCTTCCGCCAGAGAGTTCTCGGCTGTTTCCGCTCTCAACTTGAGCGCCTTATGCTCACGTTCCGCAACTGAAACGGCAGACTTGATGCTCGTCACCAGTTGCTTAATCTTCAGGTGCACGTTGTGTTTGTCTTTGACAAACTCGTAGAGCTCGTTCACTTTTCGCCTCACCTTGACTACGATCGACTCTTGAGCAGTGCTGCTGCTTGAGGTCGGTGTGAGCACTCCCTGATTCAGGAACGCTAGCTCCCGCTGGCTTCCTTGGGTCTCGTTCCGTATCGCAGCGGTTTCCAGCGGTGTAACTGGTGATCGCTGCATCATTCAACCTCTGCGGAACGCGTCTGCGTTCTCTCCAACTACGTCTTTATTGTTCAGTGTCTCCATTCTATTGGGTCCCTCCTCCACACCGCTATCACCATCCGTTGTACCTAGTCGCTTTCGTGATCTCTTGGTTTTCTATGAAACAGGGAGGCCAAGCGAGGGTTGAACACGTTCCTTCATGAGGTGCGTGTCCAGAGCCAGACCAGCGTAAACCGGGAATGTTACATCCGAGCCTAGTACCCATCGACTTGATGGACAGATAATAAACGTATCCGGAGGCCTGCCAAGGTTTTACCGGGACGGAGCAAACGTACCATTAGCCCACTCGCCGTTTCAAGTTGGTGTTACCCTTCTTTACTCAGGGAGCAGAATAGCACGAATGTCAGCCCATTGTCGCCATCCTGTTCGTATTCCGTAGTCCGTTGTCGTTTGCGTTGGCCAGTATGCCATAATCAAGATGTTACTGGCATCGATCGTGATATGCTGGTTGGCACTCCGGGTGTTGGGCTAAAGCACTTTTGAAGCGGTACCAGGTCGGTGCCAATGTTGGCACCCACAGCCGATCATTTTGGACATTGTGCGGCTGTTGCAAGACAAAGAGTTTCTCATAAAAAAACATGAACTTCTGACCTGCGTGCCGCGAAAGTATCAGTTTGGCTCTATCGAGCCTCTTATTTGTTGTACCCTCCGTTACCGCGTAAGCCTTCATCATGATGGTGTGGGCAGTCCCTACCGACACATCCTGGTCAGCAGTGGTCTTCCGGATCGAACGGTTCATTTTTCAACGAACCCGCTCCCTCATCACCATGATGGCTGCTGGTATCCTCGCCGAACGCGGCCACCCGGATCTCCAAGGTCCTTGTCCGAACCCGTCTCTCGTTACCGACGGATGGTGGAATAGCTGAAATTCCGCTTCACCCCCTGGGATTTCAACCGCCGGAATATGTGTGAGGCTGAAGCTGACACCAATATCAACACACAGAATGCTCATTGTGCGCCCCTAGACAACGATGCAATGTTGTATTCGAACTAATTGACCACCGTGTAGTCTATTTCGTGTTGAGTGAACTTTTCAAGTTAGTTAAAATGTATCTATCTATGTATATAAAAATGAATTTCTGTCTGTCTGTCTGTCTGTCTGTCTGCCTGTCTGTCTGTCTGTCTGTCTGTCTGTCTGGCCCTAATAGACTCGGAAACTACTGAACCGATCGGCATGGAAATTTGTATGCAGGGGTTTTTGGGGGCCGGGAAAGGTTCTGGCTCCCATACTTCTCCAGCCTCTAGAAGGGGGGGAGGAGGTCTCCCATACAAAAGAAAGACAAATTTCTGCATAACTCCATAACTAATCAAGCACAAAGAACCAAAAAAGGAGAAGATTTTTGAAGGCGAGAAACGTTTCTCTGGTAGTTTGAGACCCCTTCGTTATCTGGAAGGGATGGCCTCATGCAAATAAAACAAAATTTTTTGCATACCAATCAAACAAATGGAACCCTGTTTAGCACGTGGTGGATTTTGAAGGCGAGAAATATTTCTACGGTGGTTAGAAGAGTGGTCTTTGAAAAGGGGGGGGGGGGGGGGGGGGGAATTGGCATGTATCATACAAATGAAACACAAATTTCTACCAAGCATGAGAACTATCCCAACTGTAATAAAAATGTGTTTGCAGGAGTTTTTGGGGCCGAAGAAGGTTCTTAAGATGGTTTTTGGAGGCAGGATTTTTTGCTATGGTGATTTGAGATCCCTTCGCTCTCAAGAGGGTAGAGGGGGGGGGAGGTTTCTCATGCAAATGAAACAGAAATTTCAACCAAACCAGAATAATCCATTACGTTCAAACTGACAGGATACGGCATAGTTTGAAGATAAAGGTTTTGTCTATGAAATGCTTTTACACAGAAACAAAACCGTGATAGAAACTAACGATCCGAGGGTTAAATTAAAACCACACACTAACGTTTTTATTGCAGAAATTACACACATTAGCAAACAAACATATTTTAATAAAACGCATTCTGAAAAAAAAAAAAAAGCCATTTCTATTAAATTTTCATTCATTCAATTGCAAGCGGAGCAAGGCTCGTACCAGGTTCAGCTAGTGAATAGTAAAAAATATTCTTTCAACTTACCTATCCATTTACTAAAAACCCGGTTTTTTATATTTATATTTCATAGAACAGTTCCCTGCTCAGTATTTAAAAAAAAAGACCGTGCAATTTCGTAGTTGCTACTCCGTTACTGACAGAACTAGTGTCAATTGCACAGAGAACCACATAGATGGAGGTTGGGAGTAGCTTTACATCTTCAATGTACAAGTTCACTAATTCTATTTATAGATCAGTACCGGCACCGGCCACGTCCTCACAGTCTTTTGGGGAGGAGGAAGAAGGATGATTAGTTTGACAATTGTTGTTATTAGAGATCGTGATCACCACTGCATCTCTACAATTGCCAAGGGAAGGATAGTTATGTTAGTGAGGCAGTTTATTTTTAGATCATGGATGCACTGTGGTAAGTGATGCGATCAATGAAAGGAAGCGTAGTAGACTGCTTTTTATTTTAAATCTAGTGGTGATAGAAAGAGGCAAGTGGCAAATGGCAAGGAAGGGGACGGGCCTGGGATTGAACTTCCGACCATCTGCTCAGTAAGCAGAACGGGTAACCACTGAGCTAGCCAGCCGCGTCGAGTTACATTCCTGCCCAGAAGTATTTCCAAAATACTCAAAATTGAGTTTAACGAAAAATAAAACTCAATTTTCACGAGATCCAATACTAATTATGATGATTTGTTGCTGCTGATGATGACTACTTAGTTTACTATCTACATTTTGTCCATAGCAAGATTCGCAAAATTTATTTAAATTTTAAGCAGCATAGCTCTTCCGATCACGTGTGCGTGCACTGACGGAATCCGGAGTTTATTCGACCGAAGTGACTGGAAAGTTCATCACAATAGTAAGTGTTGATGTTGGGTAAACTAATAAAATTTATTTTTATCATCATTTACCGTCAACGACAATGATAAAGCTCTCTAACTCTCCCTCAATCTCTCTACGAAGACGAAGACGACGACGATGACGACGACGACAAAGGCAATGGATGAGGCGAGAATAATTTCCGAAACGTTTTCCTTCTCGCTGTGGAGGTGAGTTGACTACCCAGACAGCACATTCACAGGACAGTGTGGAAGCTCTGAACAAGAAAGCTGATAAGCAAGATCAGTTTAACAAATATGAAATTGCACATACTGAATCAATTGGGTTATGTACGGAAGCTGGGAGGGCACGGGGAAAAATGAGATTCGATTCATTGAAGGATGTTTGCAGTGGGTTTCTTACCTTTTGTAATAAGGTTATGGTAATGGTGGATCAAAGAGGTGACTCGACTAAATTTGAAAGCGAATGTTTCACCGTGCTCGTGTTTTCACTATGGGCCGAAGTCAGGGTCACACGTGTCCAAAAAGCGCCTGGTTTATTTTTCCACTCTTTCAATTTACAGCCTAATCTGTTGGGGAAGATTGCGCACAAACAAAGGTGGTGTAACAAATTAAGCTTGCGGGTGGATGTTGGATCATAATTTACCCGAAATGTTTCGTCAACCACAAATTCAACCAAGTTGACAGTAGACAGAGTAGTAAATATATGCGTCGTCGTTCCTGTTATCACCCGTCCGAGCTTGGTTTTCTTGGTCAAGTCTCGGACCTAGGAGGCAGATGAGGCACAATTTAGCTAATCGAATCGTTTGTAATTCAGTTCCTTTGTGACCGCGGTTGAGTCGAGAAGTACGGTGTACCGTTATCCGCCTTCGGTTGTTTGGTTTTAACGGTCTGCGCAGCGGGGGTTCCATCCCCGACTGAAGGTGTTGCAAGTGTTGAATCCAGGCTGTAAGGATATGGAGCATTCATTTCGCGGACTGATTTGACTGTGACTTGAGACAATGGATAGTTATGAAGATGGATAATCGTTGAGGAATTTAAAGACTACTGCTAGAGCTACAATTTTTTTTGCATTTGTGCATTGGATGGATATAAGGTATCTTATATACATATAAGATATATTGAACTGTGCGGCACTAATTAAATAATTGAAAAGTTGAAAGTTTTTCCTCTAGTTATATTGTCGGTGGAAGTAAATATTAGTTTGTGTTATAGACTGTTTTGATGACTGATCGTGGCTCGAATGGAAACTTCAATTTCTATTTTACATTGAGTTCACCAGATTGAAGCTGATCATTGTGTAAAAGTTGACCATAAAATTGATATTGATTTGGAGTACAACATTTTATTTTGTAAATCCATAATTCCTTTTATGAATATGCAGGCACAATACTTTATATTGTACGGCGCTGCTTGTGAAAACAGCGAATCCAAAACCCCATAGAACATATTTTATAAACGTGGAAGTGTTCGACATAGACAGGCTTATATACAAATAGACCTTATCATTTTATTTGACTTCCGTTCAGTTTGTATTACCGTACACATAAGGTCTATATCTACAATAATCAGAACATTCAAAATTGGTAGTTAAACAGGAGTGAAGCAATCTATTTCAAATGTAACTGTTTACCCTAGCAAAGGAAAATAACAAGCTGATATCATATGAGTAACAAGTTCTGTTATCCCAGTTATCGTTTTGATTTTCGCTGTTATCACAAAACAAATTTAGTTATCACCATTGGCAAATTTTGTTATCATATGTTATCATTTTGAACACACGTTTTTTTTATGAACGTAATAAGTTGAATTGCAAATCTATAAATATTTCCAGCATATTTGAACAAGAAATTTTGCTTATGAATTTTCAATCAAAATATTTTTTCCAGTTATTAGCATGAGAATTTGATTTCAAATTGATAATATAATTTGAAACTTTTTCAATAAATTTGCTTACAATACAGGATTTGTTATCAAGTTGTTCGCAGTAATAACAAAATAAGTTATTGTTATGATATTCAACGAGTATTTTTTTGTTATTCATTCTGTTATTTTGGCTGTTTATTCAGCCTCAATGATAACATATTCAGTGATCAAAAATGATAACCTGGTATTAGAACTTGTTATCAACTTGGTATAATCCTTTGCTCGGGTATTCCATACGTTTGGGATATGGTTTATAATTTCATACGATTAAAACATCGTTACTCTTAATTTATATAAAAAAAAACTCGAACGCGCTTCACTCCACCCACAAGCGTTTGTAAAGATTCCTTAGTGACCTTGTTGACAGCTGTGGTCCAGAATCGTTGGAAATATTTGGTATTTTTAAACTTCTGCTTCTTTCTCAATATTTTTCGATTGGACGTTACTCAGGACTTTTGGGGGGATTGGCAGGTTTTGGAAAGATATTAAAATTGTTGGCTTCATACCACTCCATCACGGATTTATCATAGTGACACGATGCCTAATTGGGCAAAATCAAAAGACTATCAAGTAGACTACACTCATTTTATGAAAGGCGGCTATCTTTTTACCAGTACATTTCTTTGTTGCACAATCGGTGGTGATGAAAGATTTTCTTTTTCAAATTGCTTGCCAAACAAGGTTTTTTTTATATTTCGGCAGGTTTTTAAATATTCAGGTGTTGCATTTCTGGCCATAGAAGTTAAGAAAGCAAGTGAATTTCAGTTTCTGTTCCTTGATTATCGAGATTTTCAGCTTTCATCTTCCGTCGTAGTCACTCTAATACCTCTAATGGTAACTTGTCCGGGGGTGAGATTCGAACTCGTGACTTTGGCGTGAGAGATATGGATGTTAACCTCTACGCCGAGGTCGCCCCCAAGAAAGCAAGTCCTGAAAGTTGTTTAAAATCTTAAAAGACGTAAGTTTCATCGTCCATCATGACACATTAATATTTCGTCCAATAATCACTCTTCATTTTTCGAGCAAATGATTTTGCTGTCAAATTCTGTTTATCATTGTGGTTGGGTGGCTTTTTTTGAATATGTACGACTTTTGACTTTTGGGATTTCTGATGAAATTCATATTTCCCAAGTCGCAGTTGGAATAGAGAGGCTCCTTTCTAGCATCTTCTTCACTTTCCTGTCCATAGCGTGATCCGCACTTCCAATATTGCTGTCACTTTTTGGTTTCCTTTCGATAGTCAAACAATCAGAAAATATTTACAATACACTGTGGCAAATCCATCTTTTTCGCGAGTTAACGTAATTACGGCTTCATCCGTTATCGCATGTTTTTTCATTCGGACACTCCTCGTGAAATGTCAAAACTGATCATAGCCTTTTGAAGTAAAGATGCTCAGCGCTGTTTAGGTGAAATTATTCATCCATGGCTGAAATATTTCAAAAGATCCAGTGTTTTAAATGTGTCCAGATTATCAGGAATACAAACTTCACGTGTTCTTTTAAGAAAGCTTTCTAGTTTACGTACACCTATAATCCATTCAGGCCGAATGAGTCATATATGACCCCAAAAGGAAAATGGCTGCATAAAATCACAGACTGAATAAAAGTGTACACTGTCCTTGGCAAATTAGTTCTACATTAATTTATCTACCTGAGAAAAAACATGTAAGTTTATACCCAAGTTTAGAGAAGTTTTTAAATAAAAATAAAAATAAATGCCTTATTAATATTGTAATGCGTTGTCTTACAATATGGTACGCATACAGACATTTGATTAAATTCTCGTTGATACACGTTAAACAATTTTTGTTTTTTCTCTCTGATGTTCTTCTTATCCAAAATGTACTTGAGTTCAGAACTTCAGACCTACAGTTGCAACAGCCTTGAAGGCTATATAAGGTTACGATATATACTCAAAAATATTGAGTGAACCTTTTGGATGGTCAATAGTCATTATTTGATAACTTTGTGATGTTCTAGATCGTCAAAACTGTTCTTTATTTCAGAACTTAAGATCTTAAGTTGTAACTATAGCTTTTTGGGCTATACAAAGCTACGCCACGTATTCAATAATATTCAGTGAATATTTCCAAACGGTTAAAAAAAATTAAAAAACCGAAAAAATATTAAAATAAGCAATTAAAAAGATATTAAAGTAAACAGATTTAAAAAAGAGTTAAAATAAAAACTAATTAAAAAAAAACATTAAGAGATAAACTGTGTTTAGGTGAAGGTGTAATCAAAGGGTCAATATGTATTTTACAATATTCATTGAATAGTGTTGAAGGTCAAGAGACATAAGATACAATTTTGGGATATTCTAGGTCTCCAAACTGTCCTTTAATACAAAATATAAGATCTACAGTTGTAACAATGGTTTTTTGGGCTATACAAAGTTACGTCACATATTCAAGCATATTCAGTGAATATTTTCGAACGGTGATCTAAACTGTTCTAGCGTTCCGAACATAAGATTAACAGTTGTTGATGTAATTTTTAGGCAATGCAAAGTTACAGAAATGTTCAAACATATTCAATTAATATTCTGAAAGATCAACAAACATTATAAAGTAATATGACATATTCTAGGTCATCCTAACTATCCTATAGATCAGAACAAAAGACCTAAAACTGTAACAAAAGCTCTCTGGGCAAAGCAGAGCTACAATATTCATGGAATATTTTGGAAGAGCAGCAGACATTATAAGAGGATCTTTGGAAGTTGAACAACCAAACTATCCTGGAGTTCAAAATTTAAAATCTACAGATGTCACTGTAGCTTTGTGGACTAAACAAAGCTAAAATATATATTTGACCAAATTAAGTGATTCTTCAGGAAGTACAACAGATATAATGAGATATCTTGGGAGATTCTGAAAAAATTTAATTGAGAATCACTTTAACTATAGACGCTTTAGCTCGTTATGTAGTAGAGCCTCACATTTTATTTATTCTAAGAAATTGTGGTTTTCAATTGCTACACAATTCTGCTAATGGAAAATGAATGTGAAAATTAATTAACGAATGAATCAATCTCTATTTCTGTGCAGGTTTTGGCCAAAAGGTGTTAGATTTTTATGAAACGAATAAAGTTGAAAATTTTTCTTTATATGTCATGGTTGCCAGTTTTTTGTTTCAGATTCTCGATTGAAAATTTCTGATTTTCCCAGACATCACTTATTTCAAAAAATTGTATAATTTATATTTTACAGAACAATTTTGTTCCAGAATTATAAGGGAATTTCTTCAAGAACAAAATATTTCACGACAGAGGAAAACTGCAAGGCAAAACCGAAAGACTCTTTTCCCAGCCATGGAAAATTTGGAAAAAAATCTTGTTCAGTAATTTTTCATTTGAAATTGATGAAATTTACACTAAAGGTCGTGAAGCATTTTCATACTTAAACTCCAAAAACTAGCATTTGCTTATATTACACAGGTCAATAATTTAATGTGTTTTAAGGCTCAGTTTTATAAACTCTATGAAACCGGTAGTTGTTTTTTTTTTTTACAAAAGCGAATGGCGGAACTGCCAGGACAAAAGTTGGCATTGCATCGTTTCATGGAATAAATAAACACGTATTAAAAACTAAAAAAATTCAAATATAACACTTCAAGTATCACACTTGATCACTTAAGAAAAAAAAACTGAATCACTTTAATGAACTATGGCTAGTCAATGCGGGCAAATACCTCTTAATTCCACTAGAAAAAGCTTAATTATTGACAGATACGCCTATTTTGTCTTACATTTACATACTTTTTCAGTGTCGAGTGCTGGTCTCGGACTATTTTTGGTTATTATTGATAGTCGTCTTTTAATTCAACACAATTTTTTTTAAATTTTATCGTTATTCCTACTAAGTATTTATTATTTCTTAGTTTTACAATTTTTTCTTTATGGTAATGGTTTCATGGTTTTTTTTTGTTTCTTGATTATCGAGATTTTCAGCCTTGGGCTGGTTCATCTCCCGTCGTAGTCACTCAAACACCACTTTTGGGCATTTTCGTAACTTGTCGGGGGGTGAGATTCGAACTCGTGACTTTGGCGTGAGAGGTATGGATGTTAACCACTACGCCGGGGTCGCCCCCCTTTCATGGTTTTATCAAGAAGAAAGCATGCTATGTGTTCTAGATAACTTTATTAATAAACACAAATTTTAAGAGTTTGGTTTCCATTTGTAAATCTTTATAGCAAAACAATTTGTTCTACTATGCTTCCCTTATAGTTCAGGATACTGTGTTGTGCCTCTTTTAAGGCACAATGAAGTTGCTGCAACCGTTTTTGATCGTTGTGTGCAGCTTGAGTTCGTTCTTGAGTAATGAAAGTGTGAAATAGTTTAATTTAGCGGGAGAGTCGGAAAATTTATATTGCGATTTTCTGGGAAAACTGACAATCCTGACTTAAAATCAAAAATTCGTTCATATATCCATAAGCTATGAGCGTAGGCGAAAAAATCTAACACCCTTCAGTGAAAACCTGTACGGTAATAAAAAAAATCTCCCTTGTGACTCCATTGAATGCTTTTGCGTGGTCTTGATTGCAAAAAAAATAAAGATTTTACGGCAAAAATAATAATATGCTTAATAAGGCATTCAGTAGTATTCAAAACGATCGAAGACTGTTCACGTTAAAATTGCAACACACAAAGTGATTTACCAAAAATCCGCTTTCAAACAAATTGTCTTGAAATTTACGGAGAATCAAATAAAACATCTTTGCTAAGCGTTGCCATGTTTTTCAACTTTGAAGTCCCTCGATGAGATATTGTTCAACATTGGAACCGACAAGTTTTGTTTTACTACAAGTGTAACGGGATTAGCCTAGCTCTTTCATTCGGCCTATGTACCAAATATGTAATAAATTCACAACAAACACATGTTGTTATGGGGATGATCAATTAAATCCGAAGCTATTGAAAAACTATTTTTCAATTTATAGTTGTTCACTTCAGCGTAATTTTCGATTTCCTCAAGTTTTTGGACGCCACAATTGGTTAAGCTGAACAAATCCTCGAATGATTTAACTGCTCAAAATTGAACCGATAAACCGAGTAATGCAGCCAAGATGTACAAAAAACAGTCACATGTTATTAACAAACTCTTTACATTGATAAAATAACAAGAAAACCGTACACCCAATGTTTTTTCATATTTTTACTATTTTTTCTACATGTTTTTTCTATGTTCCCAACTATGGCCTATATTAATATCGTAGTAAAAAAAATTCAAATGACTTATCTAAACACATAAGAAAGGAAAAAAAATCTATGTCGAATATATTATACTGCTTCTATTATCGTATGACCGACTAATCTTGCGTGAAAATTACTTCAGTGTTTCATAGCATTTGTGACAAACGCGTACGTAGACTGAATTTCATAATGAATCTATCGAATGGGAAAAAGTTCCATCAATGAAAAGACCCATTTTGGGGCATACAGACCGACATTACATCCATATCCCTCGAAAGTTTTTGACTTTATAAAATGAGTTGTGTAACTTTTCGTGACACATACTACTAAACGTCTTTTTAAAGATATCTAAGCAAGTATATAGCTTAGGGCTGTATAGAAAATAAGTAATCCACATATTTTTCTATCAAATCATATGAAAACCGGAAATTAATATTATTCTTTCACGAATTTGCAAATTTTTGATAAAACTCTCTTCATCAAATTCCGGACAAGTGTGTCATCACATTTTTTGGACGCCTTAGCCCAACTTTTTTTTACTCCTGCTTGTTCTTAGCTGCTTTACCAGTCTTTTTGAAGACCCTCTTCACAATCGCCCAATAGTGTTCGATGGGCCGAAGCTGAGGGCCATTTGGCGGATTGATGTCTTTCTCAACGAAATCTATACCCTTTTCCGTGAGCCAATTGAGAGTTGTTTTGGCATAATGCACCGACACTAAATTTGGCCAAAACAATGGAGGGGACTCAGATCGATAGATTTCCGCGGTTTTCGCGATTTTTCCGGTGGTGTAACAAATGGTAGACTTCACACATATTACTTTTCGACCTAACTTCTCCACTTAAATCGACTTATCTGCATCGCTTACATCCTCCCCTACGACGGCAGTGTAACATTGTGGACCTGGATGGGTTTTTTAGTCCTCATTGACAAAGGTCTCGTCGTCCATCAAAATACATGCATCCGGTCGCTGCAAAACTCGCGAATACAATTTCCGGGCCCTTGTTGCTGCGCGTTGCTTATGTTCTGCACTTTTATTTGGTGATTTTCTGCTTCTGATAGGTCTTCAGGTTGTTCCGTTGCTTGGTACGTTGAATCATTCCGACGCTGGTTCCCACTTTATTGGCCAAATCACGTATCGACATAGATTTGACCTTCATAATTAGAGCTACCACTTTCTGATCCAGTTTAGGATTGGAAGATCCGGGTTTTCTGCATCTTCTTGGCAGTTCATCCAAAGTACACTGTTCCTGAAACTTGGTTATGATGGGTATTACACTCGTGTGATGAATTTCATAGCGCTTCGCCAATTGTCCCATAAGTAAACCCTCTTCACGTAGCCATGTGTCCAAAACCTTGATTTTCATATTCTATTCAATGCCAGACATTTTGAAAACGAAGAATGTAAACTGTGCAAACAAGTAAACACACGAAAGATGACAGTGAAACGCACAGCATGCTATGATGAACACATTAAAACAATCACAAATACACGCAAACAATGCAAATGTACGTGGATAGCTTTTGTTTTGATACATTCGTTAGTTGAATATCGCTTTCAGCTAAATTACTGCATGAGTTATAATAAAAAATGTAATCGATCGCTGCATATAAGGTTGAGTCAAGGGACCCATACCCTACTTTTTTCCTAGATTTACAATTATTTCTTTAGCCTTGAGTTTCGTGTTGGATTCATACTGTTGGAAGATTTCCTTTTTACGGTCTTATCAAGGAGAAAGCACACACACAAATAATGAATTTTGCCAGAAGCTTTAAATTTTCCTTCTAGCAATTGGAAGACTATGCAAGCGTTATCAACAAAATTGTTTGCAATTTTGCACACTGCAGACCTGATTTAAGCTAAATCTGGCTTAAATCTAAATAAAATATCCCATGAATTTATGTCAAATCTCGCATTCCATATATGTAGATGAGATAACGCAGAAAATTACATGATTCTTTCAAACTGCACAGAAAAAAATAATAAATTTTAACTAGCTCGTAAAATTCCAAGGCCAAAGTAAACAACGAAATTATTTGCAATCTTTCATGCGCCGTACAACAATGTTTGCCATCTTTCATACAACAGGCTAGATTTAAGCGTTATCTGGCTTAAATTTACTTGAAATATTCAATTATTTTCTCCCAAATATAGCAGAAAATTCAATGTTTTATTTTATCTGTGTTAGAAATAAACATTTAATTTTTTGCATTATCTAATGCACATAAAGGGAATGCTAGATTTGGCATAAATGAATGGGGTATTTCATGTAAATTTAAGCCAGATATCGCTGGAATCAGCCTGTTGTATGAGAGATTGCAAACAATTTCATTGCTTACGCTTGCTTCGGCTTTCAATTGAGCGAGGGAAATTTTAAGCGCCTGTTAAAATTCATTATTTTTTTCTGTGTATGTGTTTTAGATTCTTTTGTTGATCAGAAAAGGCGTTGAGATTTGTCACAATTCACACATATTTATTGGCAAAAATCCATGTCAAATTCCACATAACGTTCATGTTTTCACATATAAGCAGGAGACTCTGAACATCATATATGAGGTTCATGTGTCGAATGAATAGTATATGTGGCCACACATAGTGCTTATGTATACACATAAGAAATATGTTCTGCTGCAAATCGATATCATTTGTTAATCAAAAATTAAAAAAACTACAAAAATTCACGTGTGGGCAACATAGAAATTATTATTGAATTTTAATCTGTGTATGTAAATCTTGACAGCGAAAAATTTTGTTTTACGGTGCTCCGTTCTTGAGCAATGATTTTTTTTAACATGCGATATACGATAAAATCGAAAAATTTAAATTGGGGTTTTCTCCCACGTGACTCGATTGAATGAATTGATAGATTTTACTGTAATTTTTTATCAAGCTTCAGTAGCATTCACAACGATTACTAAACAAACAATTTTGCACTAAATGATTTCATTAAGTTCAGAGTTATTTTCGTATGTCAGGTTCCGATGAACTGAATTATTTGAATAGTTGAATTTCAGAGAAACTAATGGTTTTCTGATGTTTGTCTGGCCAAGTGAATTTGAAAATAGTTGCTTAAATTCAGGCTGCATTATCTGCAGAAATTGCACTTCATATTAGAAATTATGCAAGAAATTATGATTCAGAGCACCCTCATTTTGTCAAAAACGGTATTAAAAATGCACTTATTAGTCATTTGAGGTTCTAATGAATGCCATCTCATATCGGTGAGCTCAAATTTCATATGAAGCCTGTCCACGTTCAATTTTGAACACTAAGATTTTCTGTAAATCTCTCCAAATTTCGCCATCAGATTCCGTACAGTATCCAAAGATACTGTAGCGGAAGCGGTTCTTCATCTTCTTTTAAAATTTTAACTTTCTTCGTAGTTTCAAAGAGTTTCCGCCTAACACGAGCCCAGTATTTTTCTATCGGGCAAAATATTGGACAGCTAGGCGGATTAGCTATGTTTGGCACG
Source organism: Aedes koreicus (assembly GCA_024533555.2). NCBI lineage: Eukaryota > Metazoa > Arthropoda > Insecta > Diptera > Culicidae > Aedes > Aedes koreicus. The sequence goes on along the minus strand of JAHHFK020003915.1, from coordinate 16,367 downwards.
GATTTGACCTCTTCTGCCTCATACCATTCTAGGATGGATTTTTTAAAGTGACAAGAAGCCAAATCCGAGTTAGGGCTTCTTATAAACGGTAGCAACTGCTTTTGCAGAGTCTTTCTCGTACACATTCTTGTTAATAGTGCCGATTGCCGAAAATTTTAGGATTCTCGACTACTACTACATATGGCCTGCCAAAACAAATACTTCTTGGGGAATTTGGACACCTTCTTTGTTTGGAAAAACTCGGCAATGGCGTTTCCTTGCATTGCGGTATAATTAGCCAGATTCGGAAGCTGTTGAAAGACTTGGAGCTCATATGTTTCGTCGTCCATTATGGTACAAGAATTTGTTTAGCAAAATCTTGATGTAGAGCTCCTAAGCAAGACTTTTTTGCTGTGAAATGTTGCGTGTCACGGTTGGGTGCCTTTTTCGCTTTAAACGCATTTATTCCATGCGTCCCCTGATAAAAAAAATTACCCTCAATGAACGATATCACAAATCCTCCAACCATTTTTTTAATGGTTTGGATGATACCCTAAATAGGTCGTTAAGAAAAATAACCACACGAAATTTACAAGGGTCTGCTTTACTTCTTGCACATATGATTTTGATTTTCCAACTTTGCGAGCCTCATTTCGCACAGAAAGGTTGGGATCCACAGTCAAGCGCTGTTGAAACAATTAGCAAAAAATAACACGGTACTTTTGAGTGGTTTTAGTTTATTGGCCAAATCGCGTACCGACAACGTCGGATGTTGCTACCGCTCGTACAAAATGCATTTGAGCACTTCCACTTGATTCGACGCCATTTTACAAAATACAACAAGAATATTGACATGTTGTACCACGAAATGAAGTGGAGAGTTTCAGCCGACATATAATTTAAATATTTCAGCGATCCGTGAAATAATTAAAACCTTCATTGAAAGAAAAGTGTCCGAAATTTAATGTGGACAGGCTTTGAACAATACCTACAGAACTAGAATTACGTAACGTTTCAAACAAATAATCCTTAAGGCAAAAAAATTATAGCAAACTTTATTGAATCAAACGATCATAATGTTTTACTAACTGATGTCATTAACTTCAGAATTGTTTTCTTCTTGCTAGGCTCCAAGTAACTGAATCGTTTGAGTAATGTCGGTAAAATGTTTTCATTTCAGAGAAAGTAATGGTTTTCTGTGAAATGTCTAGTGATTTTTAAAGTAATTGCTTACGTTTAGACCTAATCACACATTTCATCACCTCTTTATTATACTGTCTATAGAAATTGCACTTCATTTGAGTAATGCAGCAAGAAGGTCGGATTCAGAAAACTTAAATTTTATCAAAAACATTTTGAAAAATGCACTTATTAGTCATTTGATGAATGTTACCCCGATGTGGAGTGAGCTTCAATTTGATGTATTTAAAATTGTCATATGAATCAACAAAACACTCAATTTGCCAAAAGATAATGAAGATTATTAGTGACTTCAGGAGTACATGTTTTCAAAATATAGAACATTCAAAGCTGGTGTTCATAGAAGAAATCTTTAAGAAATATTAATAGAAGTGATGAATTTTAACCCGTTTTACGAAAAACTAAATTAATGTGTATTTTGAAAGATGGCCAACAGGAAGTATTTCAAGCGGCAAGTAACGATTTAATTTCCCATCACCACTCACAAAATTTACATTCACTTAGTTTCGGAATTGTTTGCTCGACATTCGCACATTCAGATGGTCGGCAACAAATTAGCTTCATGTTCCGGTGGTTCATTTTTGGCAGTAGCTTATTTGCAGTTTTTATGACATCCGTATCACGTTCTCGCAATCAGATAACGAACAATCAAGTCACAACAATCTGACACTCCTTAAAAACAGCATCATAAAAATTAGATTTATCCAGATTAATATCCCATTGTCAAACGACTTTATTCACGTGACATGAAATGGTGAATACTCTATTTTTATACTGTCAGTGTCTCGTTACGATTACGACTAATAAAGCCGTAAATTTTCACATTGCCCCTTCCGACTGGCACTATGTTGTTTGCACATAATCAAATCGTTCCGTATTAATAAACTCTGGGTTCTGTAATAATCTTGTCTCGTGTGAGGGAAGTATTTTTTATCGGCTCTAACAGATTTCTTCCGAACCTGAGTAGAAGTCGACTTTCCATAAATTACCGTCAAGTTTATCTCCTACGAAAAGCAAACGCATGATTAATATACTTTTGTTTTCCCGCAATGAGCGAATGCGATGATTTCTCCGAAAGAGATACACATTCTGCGGTTTGCTTGTATCTACAGCCTTCAACCGCAGAATGTGCGATGGAAGCACACCATCTCTCGTACCGTACACATATTCAACTTATACACCTAGATTGATCCCTATCACAGAAAATGGTTTTTGAAGTTCAACGTGATACAAGTCTCTTGTGTACTCGAGAAGCTTGATTTGCACTGCTATTTTATTTACCTCCATGATGGCGTGCTCAGGTCAGGGCACTTCTATCGTCAGTCTCAACCGCATTCCCCCCACGCGCGTCCTTAGGCCTTTTGTAATCCGAATCTTACCCATGTGACCAAAGAGGAATCATAACACTGAGAATAAACGCGTCGTTGATAACGGATGTCACAAATTAAGGCAACCGGGCAAATGCGAGTCATTGCCGTGATGTAGAAAAACGGTAGCATCTTCATCTCCCTCAACGACAGTCAGTAGGTTGACCGCAGAACTCGGTAGTTTACGAGCATCGTTTTCACCGTCGACGTTGTGAAGGTTAATCTCAAGTGGCTTTGATGTTCACTTTCTAGCATCTAGATCAATAGTGGATCGCGAGGTATCAGTTTATCGAAAGCTCAGACGGCAGGAAAAGTTTAGCGGGGAGGAAAGTTTGTGACAGCGGAGAGTGACGAAAGTGAGTAGTGTTAGTGGCAAAGTGAAAAATGGGGGCGGACAATGAAAAATCCGAGAAAGTTGACGAAATGGATACTTGTTCGGAAGCAGTCGGCGACAGTGAAGAGCTCACCAAGTGGGGAAAATTTTGCCAACGTCATGGAATCAATCCGAACTTGATCATGCTGAAAGTTACTCTGTTCGTCATGTATGGAGGTGAGTATTTATTGAGATTTTTGTTTGTTTCGTGAATTGCACATAATTGGACTGATTGAACTAAAAGTTCAGATATTTTGTATTATGAGGAAGCTTCATATAACATCGACTTATAAGCGTATTTTTACCTTCAATATTTTATGTGCGACTATTCGCTCGTTTTCATTACATATATTTACTGTACATTAACACACATGGGTACCGTACCATATCGTCATTTAAAAATTATTTATTTTATGGATGACATTCTTACTTTTTGACTAAAATTTTGTGTGAGAAAAAGCTATAGTAGAGTAGAGAACCGAAAATAGCAAATTAATCTATGATCTTAATTTTACCAATTTTATTGATAATCGTAACTAAACTTTTGGTACACTGAAAATTAATTTTAGTTGATATTACAAAATCGAAGGTAGAACTAACAAATCTATTCGTTGTTTTCTGCAACGAAACTGATTTGTACTATTTATGTAGCTATCTTCGTAATTAATGAAACACGCGCAACTGTCAAAATCACGAAGCATTCGTTGACACAGAAACAACATTCGTGCATTGTACGAAAACAATACAAAGAGCTACGAATATTTTGTTACAAATTAAAAAGAATCGTCTCTCTGCTGGTTGCCTGACTGACTGAGAGATCTACTTTATCGATTCGAAATGTTATTGACAAAAAAAGCGCAACCACGTGGAGTTGCCCAGCGTTTTTTTAATGTTTCTGACACGGAATTCGATCCTGTATTTATAGAAAGCGCTGATAATGAATCCGTGGTTGATCTCACTAGGCCATGGCGACTTGTGAGAAGATGCGTGATTAATGAGTATGATGTTATAACTCTCGACAACGCTATAATTTTGGGATGGATAAATTATTCCCGCCCATTCCAGCAGTAAAACCAACATGCATGGAGTATGATAATAGAAAAGCAGTGATTGGTTGGTAATCACAAAATCCATTACGTGCATTATACAAAAAGGTGTAACAATAGCATTTCACCGGACAAAAAGCAATATGAATGTTTCATACAATATACGAGACATTTGTTCTATGTACAAAATCAATGTTTACGAAACGGCAGAAAGCTAGAAAATAAATTTTCAGTGTATGATTCTTGATGATGATGATGATGATGATGTTATGTTGATGATGATGATGATGATGATGATGATAATGATAATGACGATGACGGTATCACCACGATTTATATTTGAGGTTCAAGTAATTTGGGGTGGAATAAGCAACCTATCATTAAGATAGATCATTATTGAACAACAAGATAATTATATTTCAAAATAAAAACAAAATCTGATGACATTTACATATACAATCTTCTGGATCACTTTCCATCACTGTATACATTTAAATATGTTGATTCCAACTTTAAATGATCGTAAGCATAGCCCAGTGCTCAACAAGATGAAATGCAGGACATTTCTAGTAATTAAAACGAAAGCTAAAAAACAATGGGTAACCGCATTTTAAAGATTTTTTTGACATTCAACCTCCGCCACCCCCCCCCACCTATTTTTTTTTTTTTTTTTTTTTAAAAATAAAAAAAACAATATTTTTACTCTTTATACTAAAATAAAAATATAAAAATTTAAAAATTTTATATCACCCTCCCCTCCCACGCCAAAAAATAAATTTGTTGCCCCCCCACAAAAAAAAAATAAATAATAAAAAAAAAAACACAAATACACTCTTTCCACACAACAAAAATAGCCACTACAGATGTTACTGTCCCCATAAAAACCACAGGGAAAAATTTTCCCCCCCCAGAAAAACGAAAGTTCCATAACAAAAAAAAAAAAAAATTTTTTTTTTAACTCTTTATTTATTCCAAATTTTACATTATTTTACATTCATATATTAACCTAGGTGATCCTGCTAAGTAATAAACATTTCAACCTTATATGCTATCATTTATATCTAATTGTGTTAATATTATTTTTACTTTGTCTATTCAGTATTTTTAACAGGGTTCCTTTTGCCTGCGTGTAAGAATAATTATTGATTTCTTAAAACTAGTTCTTATCTATAGAGAGAATTGATCATTGCAATTGAAGACTGCAATGATTTTTGTCTAAAATTATGAATTATTTTGTTGGACATTTCTTCTAGAGTCTCAACGTTTGAAATTCTATGTAATTCAATAGTACTGAACCAGGGTGGCAGCTTCAAAATCATTTTCAGAACTTTGTTCTGAATCCTTTGAAGTGCTTTTTTCCTAGTAGCACAACAACTAGACCATATTGGCACAGCATAAAGCATGGCCGGTCTAAAGATTTGTTTGAATATTAGAAGTTTGTTCTTCAAACAAAGTTTGGATTTTCTGTTTATAAGAGGATATAAACATTTTATATATTTATTACATTTGGCTTGAATGCCCTCAATGTGATCTTTAAAAGTTAATTTTTGATCAAGTATCAGTCCAAGATATTTTACTTGATTTGACCAAGAAATTGGAACTCCGTTCATAGTGACCATATGACTATTACTTGGTTTCAAAAATGCAGCTCTAGGCTTGTGTGGGAATATTATAAGTTGAGTTTTGGAAGCATTAGGAGAAATCTTCCATTTTTGAAAATAATCTGTAAAAATGTCCAAGCTTTTTGTAGCCTCCTGGATATAACACGAAGACTTTTTCCTTTAGCGGAAATGCCTGTGTCATCAGCAAAGCAAGATTTTTGACAGCCCTGAGGTAAATCAGGGAGATCTGAAGTGAAAATGTTATAAAGTATTGGCCCAAGAATGCTACCTTGAGGAACACCAGCTCTGACAGGCAATTGATCAGATTTAGAATTCTGATAATTTATTTGCAAAGTTCTATCAGTTAAGTAGTTTTGAACTAATTTCATGATATAAAGCGGAAAATTGAACTTTTTCAGTTTCGCAATCAAACCTTCATGCCAAACACTGTCGAATGCTTTTTCTATGTCTAGAAGAGCAACTCCAGTGGAGCAGCCTTCAGCTTTGTTTGAACGAATTAAATTTGTAACTCTCAAAAGTTGATGCGTAGTTGAATGCCCATGGCGAAATCCAAACTGTTCATCGGCAAAAATTGAGTTTGTATTGATGTGAAGCATCATTTCTTTTTAAAAATTTTTTTTCAAAAGCTTACTTATTGAAGAAAGCAAACTGATTGGTCGGTAGCTAGAAGCTTCAGCCGGATTTTTGTCTGGCTTCAAAATAGGTACGACTTTTGCATTTTTCCATTTATCTGGAAAGTATGCCAGATGAAAACATCTGTTAAATAGTTTTACCAAGAAAGACAAAGTACTCTCAGGGAGTTTTTTGATGAGGATATAGAAAATTCCATCATCACCTGGTGCTTTCATATTTTGAAATTTTTTAGTTATAGTTTTTACTTCATCCAAATCAGGGCTGCAAAATGGTGAGTAGACAACTGGGATGGAGCGTACGTCCCCGCAACATAGCACTGGTCCTCACAAGTTCCTACCTCATGCTTCCACGGGTCAAGAGATGACAAAGACCGCCAGCTAAGGGTTGCGTACTTAGCTGGTAGTGCAGCCTGGGCACTGTTGTCCTTCTGACTTCAGCTAGATTGAGGAGGTGCGTTCCGAGCGTCTGTCCACCAAGGAGGTGCAGCTCAAACAGCTCCTGGCATCCAGCGGTTGAGTAATAAACGCTGTATCGCGTCAGCTATACCTTAGGAAGCAGTTCCACCAACGCGATGTAGGAAGGTGGCATGCTGAAATCTTACCCTACCACAAAAAATGGAAGTATTCTTTATACGGTGTATAATTTCAGATCATCTATGGAATTCCCAAGTGTTGTTTAATAATTTTAATTTTTTTGTTTCCTTCGTGGCAATGATAATGCAAGTACGTCTACAATTGCAGCTGGACATCAGTCTACAGACATGCAGACAGTACAAATATAATTGTTACTATCATTTTATATTATAACATCCCTTCACAATATTTTTAAAGCTATTTTCAGGTTCGCATTTATGCATCGTCGTAAGTTTTAGCCGACCTAACCCACGATATGTATTTGAAAAGATAGGATGGTTTTTGACGTTTTTGTTTAGAAAGGATCATACGACAAATTCTACTAAATAAAATTTCAAGAAAAGTTTAATAATTCAAAAACTAAAATTGTTTATGATCTCTCATTTTCTATTGCACAGATATAAAGAATTATTTATGGGCCCAGTAGAAAGCAAGAGTTATCGGAGAATTCAAATTTCATTTTTTCTCTCTGTTTGTTTTTTCTTTTTTGTGGATTTATTAAGCTTCCGTTTTTGGGCAGTAATCATAATCATATGAAATTTATTTCGGCTAATTGTTTGCTTAAATTTTCTTTGCTATTCTGCTTGGCTGCCCGGTGATCAACTTTCTTTCATTATATCACTTTGGAAATTTTCGCCATTTCAGAGTTTCAATCATCTAACATCACAGCAGAAAAGACAAATAGGTGCATTTAATTTTTATGTGTATACTATTACAACATCGTATTGTTTTCATCATATCATCATTATATATATTAGTATATCATATTGAAAATATTTACTAAAAGATTAATAATAATAATTAAATTTCATTTGCTTCAAGTTTACAAGGAAATTGATTCCAGATAGTATGTACAGATATTTTATTTCATTGTATGTAAAGGTGTTTTTCTATGAATTTAAATCATTGAATATTATTAAAATTAATAAATGCTCTTCAATTCTGCTGATTATGTATATCTATATGTCATGAATAAATACATATTTTTTTGATTCATGTATAATTAAATGGTTTATATTTTATTTAGTTGCAATAAGACCTTCACATTCAGAGTTATATTCATCTGCCACTGATTGAGCTGTAAAGATGCACCAAGCTGCATATGATTATCATATGCCTATTATTACAATTTTAACTATTTCATCATATTATTTTATTTATAACCATATTTAAATTACAGGATGACGAATTCCAACCATGGCATATTTTAATTAAATATTATAGTATATTTCATTGCTCTATTACATACTGCATATATTGCATATTATTTACATTATATATAATAAATACTGGGTTGGGAGGGAGCATCAGGGTATCATTCAAGCTGAAACTGGACGATGGTTTGATTGACTGCCTGAGTCTAGGAGGGAACGTGCATTATCATTTTCTTTATCCTACCGATTCGATTGTGATGCTGCGAATTCTACTCCAACAGTTTCAGTGAGAGTGGCGCGCCCTTCTTAACAAGCCATCCTGTAGAAAGCTTAATAAGTATAGCGAATTGGGTTATTCAAATTGTTGGATCGTATCGTTGGAAGGAGATTCTTAATTTCCCGTGGATTTCGGGTGAGTGTCTCTGCTTACGGGTCCACCCCTCCGATTTTGGCCCTTCATACAGCGATATTGTGAATTCAGATCGGTGGCTCAATTTGATCTTGCTATTAAGTGGAGCTGCATCCAAGCCAAGGGCATGAAGGGATGGTGGCTACCATACATACATACATACAAAATATTCAGATACTCACTGAAAACCTGACCCTCAATAGGACTTGTACGGCCCAAACTGAAATTATGGGAGCTCTCAAACTGCTTAACAAGTTTTTGGGGTTTTTCCGCATTTGTGAGCAAAATTTTATCACCTTCCTTAAGCGCTGGTATAGGCTTTTGAGTTTTTTTTTTTTTTTTTTCAATATTTTAGAGAGTTTCCAGAAAGGTTTGGAACTCGGATCTAATTTTGACACATTATTTTCAAAATGTTTTTTCCTCAGGGCAGAGAAGCGTTTTTTAATTTGTTTTTGTAAATCTCGTGTTCTTTGATACTGACGCCTACGTACATTTTTCAGACGAATCAAGAGCTGAAGATCGTCATCAATTATAACTGAATCGAATTTAACCTCGCATTTTGGCACTGAAGCAGCTCTTGCTCTATTTATTGAGAAAGCCAGAGATTCAAGAGCATTATTAATTTCATTTTTTGTTTGCAATGGAACATTAGGATCGAAGTTGTATTCCATAAATGTTCGATATTGATCCCAATTAGCTCTATGGTAGTTGAAAGTAGAACTGATGGAATTAGAAATGATTTCATGAGATATTTCAAATGTAACTGGAAGGTGATCAGAACCAAAGTCAGCATGGGTAATCAATTGACTACAAAGTTGACATGAATCAGTTAGGACCAAATCAATAGTTGAGGGATTTCTGGCTGAAGAAAAGCAAGTTTGGCTGTTTGAGTATTGAATAGTGTAGTAGCCTGCGGGAATACGATCAAAAAAGTTTATTACCATTGGCATTGCTTTGCGAATTATTCCATGAGCGGTGTTTTGCATTGAAATCACCAATAACGAAGAATTTAGAACTATGACGGGTAAGTTTCTGAAGGTCACTCTTGAGCCAGTTCTTTTGCTGGCCAGTGCATTGGAAAGGCAAATAGGCAGCTATAAAAGTAAATTGGCCAAATTTTGTTTCAACTGAAACCCCCAAAGTTTCAAAATTTTTGGTTTCAAATGAAGAAAGAATGTGATGTTTGATACGCCTATGGACAATGATGGCAACGCCACCACTAGCTCCATTAAGGCGATCATTTCGGTAGAAAACATAATTTGGATCTCTGTTGACCTTATGTGCAGGTTTGAGATAAGTCTCAGTTATAACAGCAATATGCACGTTATGAACTCTTAAAAAATTAAATAGCTTATCCTCGTCATCTCTGATGGATCGAGCATTCCAATTCAAAATATTTAATGACTTAAAACCCATTACTGAATTTCAATGTCATGACAATATTATTGGCAAATTTAATACCAGTTTGGATAGCTTCAAACATGGAATTAGTTTTTAGCATATCGGTTATCATGTCGATTAACGATTGCTGTAAGAATTCTAATTTAGGAGCGGATATGTTACCCAAATCAAATTCATCAGAAGTCCCGTGGGAATTTTGGTTATGGTTTCTACCCGCTGCAACGGCAGCGTAGGTAGGTCCATTTACATGTTGAACATTGTTAACAACACTGTTAGGTAAGAATGTAGGGTTTGCAGATTGAACCCTGTTGGTGCCTGAAGGTATCGAAATAGTATTTGCTCCTCGTTGAGCGTTTGAAGTTACAGTTGCGGATGGAAAAACCTGTCCGCTGTTTCTACCAAAGGTTTGGTAGGAATTTGTTCTTTGCTGATCGTTGTTAACAGCTGCAGAATGGGTAGTAGCTGGTCGGGAACGTGTATTGTTTCCTACCTGGCGTTTAGTGAGCGACTGCAAAATTGCTTTGTTAATTACTTGGACTGGGCTAATCCCAAGTAATTTTATTAACTCGTTTTTAATTTCATCGAGAGATTCACCACTGGGCAGTCCTTTCAAGACAACCTTGAAAAGACGCTCAGCTTTGGTGTCGTAAGTGAAGAAATTGTGGTTCTTCTGAGTAAGATACTCAAGAAGGCGTTTGAATCCGTCCAAGGTTTCAGCATGCAAACGGCATTCACCTCGTCTGGAGATTTGAAGGGAATATTTCACACCTTCAACAAATGTTAAGATTTCCTTGCGAAAAGCATGGAAATCCGAAATTGCCACCACAATAGGGGGAACTTTTTCCTTTCTCAATCGAGAAAGTTTGTTCAAATTTTGATTAGATGATGGATCACTCTCATCATCTGTGAGCATATCAAATTGATTACTCACATTTATTTGATTTGCAGGCGAATCAATAGATTGCCCTTTTCGTTTGCGCTTATTTGCCATAGTGGCAGAGTAATTTGCTCCAAATCGACGTCCAAGCAGATAACTATAAGAATCCGAGGGACCGAAGAGGAATTTTCCAATGCGATATCCAAGCCGGGTTACCCGAAGGGCCTAACAAGGATCGAAAAGGAATAAGAGGAAATCTAAAAATTGTAGGTATTATTTAGCACTGAAAAGTGCTGTTTAAGATTTGGTGTAGCGTTAGGTAGCAATAGCACTTCCTTCAGCAAATAGAAAATAGAACCGCACGGCATGAGAGCACAATGCAGACTGAAAGAAAATGAATCTTTTTTCGCACAACACGACGTTGACCTGGAGTGCAGAAGAAGAGCGCTCAAATCGAGGCGAAAGCAGAGACATTCACTGCAGTGCGGGCTCTCAAGAGTTAGGTCTGGCGTGGGCTCTTGCGCTGGTTCAAATATATGCCGAATGCTTATGACATTCGGGTGCAAACGTTGCTCAGCTATTCCATAAAATATCGATATAAAGGGTGTATTCGATAAAAATGGCACACACATATATACTCATCAAAATTAAACTGATTATCGGATTTTCTTGAAATTTTCGGGGAACGAAGAACTACTAATGAGTTTTGATTTACAACATTTGTTTTATTCAATTTCGTCTCCCATCCCGAATGCCCGCACCTTCCTTTTCACTCCACCCATCAAATTTTGTACAACCGATTTTCCCAGTGTTTTTGTTGTTATTACCCAAATTTTCTTCAATTCTAGCTCTGTTTTTATAGTTTTGGGATGTTTGCGAAGTTCCGTTTTCATAATTGCCCAGATTTTTTCAATTGGACGAAGTTCCGGTGAATTTGGTGGGTTCATATCCTTTGGCACAAAATTGACTACGTTGGCTCGGTACCACTCCAATACGTTTCGAGCGTAGTGGCAGGATGCTAGATCAGGCCAAAACAGAGTTGATCCTTTGTGCTTCTTAATGAATGGCAAGAGACGCTTCTTAAGGCACTCTTCCGTGTAAATCGCACCGTTTATTGTTCCGGAAGTGATGAAGGGAGCACTTATTTCACCACATCCGCAAATCGCCTGCCAGATTAGAAACTTCTTTGCAAATTCCGATAGTTTCTTCTTTCGAACATCCTCCGGAACATCGAACTTCGACTTGGCAACGAAATATTCTTGCCCAGGAAGTTGACGGAAGTCGGCCTTGACGTATGTTTCGTCATCCATCACGATGCAACCGGATTTGGTGAGCAGCTTCGTGTAAAGTTTCCGGGCGTGGGTTTTCGCAGTGATGTTTTGTTTTTCATTCCGGTTTGGGGCTTTTTGCACTTTGTAAACATGTAACCCGCACGCTTCATGGTTTTCTGCACAAAACCGACTGACACCTTAGACTTTTTAGCGACATCTCGAATTGACATGTTTGGACGGTTCTTGAATTGTTGTACGACTTTTCTGGCCATTTTACTGTCCATTTGACCACTTTTACGACCACTCCCTTCCTTCCTTTGGACACTCAGACGCTCCTTGAAGGTTCTTATTACACGAGACACAGTTGTATTTGCAATTCCAAGCCTTTTAGCAATCCACCGGTGGGACGCCCCTGGATTTTGATTGTGAGTGCACAAAATTTTCTCACGGACAATTTCTTGTTTCGACGACATGACTGGAACTACTGAATGTATAACTATGAAACTTGGCAGATGTTAATAATACACTATGGATAAGATCTACTCAAATTTCTAGGTTTTTTACTCATACGATTCAAAGGTTACAGAAGATTTTCTGTGTGCCATTTTTATCGAATACACCCTTTAGTTGAAGTTTAGAAGTGCATTTTTAAATTAAATATTATGCTGAAATGCTGAAAAACAAATTGAGCCTTTGATGCCTGTCATGTTGCTCTAGGCTCTTACATGGTTTTGGAATGCAGATGATTCTAAAGCGTTATTATACATAGCATTTCAAGCTTATTGCTTTCACAAATTGCTTATTGCCTGCTCTCAACTCAGTGTTCCAAATGCACTTCCACAGTTATTTATTGAGAGCTTTCGATGCCGATGATTCTAATGCGCGCTGAAATTATGAATAAATTGAAAATGGAAAATATGCAATCGTTTCCCCCCCCCCCCCCCTACATCCACACTCCCCCCCCCCCCCCCCCCCCCCCCCCTTCCCCCCCCTCTTTTTTCTACCCCTGGCCGTGGGAGACTTTTGGGCCACAGGCCGTTGCCCCCCCCTTCGAAGTTGTCAACTCACCATTTGAAGCCCCTTTTGTTATATCGAGCGTAATATTCCAAAAGTACTCACATGAAACGCCTGACAAATTATTTAACTAAGGCCCTAACTACGAAAAAGGATTTCCGAAAAACTCGCCGCAACTCCGACTTGTTGCCAGATGCAAATGTCATGAAAAAAACAACACGCAACTATGTTTTGCTGCAACTTGAAAAAAAGATAGGAAAAAGATCGTCTGTTGGAAAGAAAGTGAGATTTACGGCTTGCAATTATTATTTTTTAATATCATAAAATGATTTTCAAGTATTACGAAGTAGAGATACTTTGATCCAATTAGATGAAATTTTGGCCAATTCACGCACTTAAAAAAAAACACAATATAATTTTGATCTTAGTGGCCAACAAATACATTCGCAACATTTTATTGCTGGCAGATGGTTGGGACAAACACTTATCGACCTGCTCTTTTGTTGCTAGTTTTTCACGGTTTTAATGAAAAATTGATTCCTTGGCCCTTACACAACGGCATCGGAAACGGAACCGAATTTAAATCATACTTGTCAGCCTGGTGTTGGTCACTTCCAATGTAAAGTAGCTCAGACAAGATAAAGTTTTTGATTTATGTTGGCGGAACTAATTCAGTTGTCGCTGTTTGATATTTATCGTTTCCGAAACCAATGTAAGAATGAACATAAGTACAGCGAATAAATTGCATTACACATCTGGCTGGGTTGCGAGTAAGTTCAAGCACACCGAGTGTATTGACCGCATTCGTCCAGACAACAAGGTTTCCCGAGAGTCCTCAAGCTTACTAGGAGTAAAAAAAGCACATTTTGGCGTATCTGCGTTATTTTCAAAAGTGCTCTGAGAAAAATTATATGGTTGTACTGACATGGTCAAGATGACTATCTAACTATCAAACTTTTCTCTGTGTGATCAAACAATACTCATAAAAAGAGTATATTGGTTCTCCCGTGGATAGACGGTAGAATGAATTAATCATATTGAAACGTAAAATATATTTTGATTGCCTTTTTTATCATCAGATGGTTCTGTTGGCAGCGCAACACGAGTCGCCTAACATGTATGTGTGGAAAAAGGAAGTGACTTATATTGTTAATATAGTATATTTGAATTAGGCTGAAGTATGGGCCAATACAATCGAAGTTGCCCATTGATCGCTTTTAAACTTACTCTATACTGTCGTTCTCTTATGGAACTATCAATTCTTTACTTTCGCCCTTCACTATATCATAACAATGGTCACCCTAAGTCAGAATATTGACATTATACATCGGAAGGTCGGTTAAATTTCTTATTTATTCGGTATCAGCAGCTGACGCGCTCCATTTCAAGTGCGAGTGGTCATGAATCACACAAAGCTTCATTTCACTACCGCCCACTTGACAAAATGAACGCCAGCTGGATTACAGCGAATGTCATTCAAATAATTGTTTGAATCTATAGCTACACTCCGTTCGCTCGAGTGCGTGCACTATGCATCATCCCGGCATCCAATTAATACAGATAGATGTTGCTACGCTCACGCCCAGCAGTTGAATCCCATTTCTATTCATAACGTTTTCATTCCAATGCTATCAGGGTAGTGCCCAAATCTACCACTCTGCAAAGCATGCAACCAGTTCCTAGTAAAGCAGAGAGGTTACAGTTTTGATCAGTGCGTCGCCCTGCCAACTCCTCTGGACAACCAACCGACTGCAAGTTCAGTCCAGATTTTAGAAATTTATATTCCTGTGCATTGGAGTTAAGCACGTGGCGTTGGACATATATGCATGAATGCCAATTGAATTATGAGCTTATGGATTAATGTGCCTTCGTTTGGTTCGGTGGAGGTGGAGGTGGAGGAGAATGCGTCGATTTTGTATTTCGCCAATGATTTTAATAGATCTATGCAGCCTTATGCACAAGCAAACTCAAATACGCGAGATACACGAACAAATAGTTCGGCAACACTTGTTGGTTATCAGCAGGATGCATGGTATGATAGGATAGCAAATCTGCGCGCAAATAAATGTAGATCAGCAGGATCAAATGCCGCGTGTCGCTTCGGGATGGCGATGTACGGAGTGCCATAAATTAATTTTATTTGATTATGTTGAATAACGGCTGGAATTGCGTATGTTGACGGTGGTGCAATGAGCGATGCTTGACGTTGGTCGCCAGAGCATGATTTTTCAATCATGCAATACTAAATGAAGTTTACTTCAAGCTATTTTAAGCCTTCACAACTAACTGCAGAGACTATTATCGTATGTTCAAGTAAGGCTGGTACTCCCGATAAATTAGCTTCTGAATTGACATGAGAAAATTCCTCTACCACCCTTCCTAATTGGATACCAATTGCCACATGGTTTTGGCTGTTCAAAATCATAAACGAAAATTCATGTCCATATTAATATTCAAGCAGTTCGTACAAACAGTTGCTACTAATAGCTTGAAAATCCTCTACAAAACACGTTACATGCTCACTACATATGAAAGCGATAAAGTTGAACACCATAACAACCATTTCCGTGTGACTGTGGCTCTTGGTTTTAGATCGACAATGCTTGCAGTAGCAGGGTAGTAAAAACCACATGTGCAGACTGCAGCTATTCCACCAAGTTCCGGTTGAACCAGCAGCAGCGAACGAAGTAGCAGCTATGCATGTACGTTTCAACATGCAAAGTGATATTGTTGCAATAGCCGCCAGCTGAATGAAATCTCCACTATACACCATCAATTGACACCACCACGAAAATCATACACACGTACATACTAACCCCCGATGTAGCAAATGTTGGATGGAAATGGCTGAAGGTGGAAAAGCAGATTTAACAGTTTGCTTACCGTTGAATTTCCAATCGGCGATTTTCTCTTCTCAGAAAGGAATTTTATTTTTCACTTACATTTTGTAGCTTGTTACATCTTATTGCAATATTCATAAAAGTGCCCTGATTTCGAAACGTATTGTCATGTTCAATTAAATCAAATCTTTCTACACAGAAATATTGGTTGCAGTGGGAACACTTTATTACGACTTCACTATCTTTTCTATCCAACTTTGACAGGCTCGAATTCATCAATCAAGATCTTCATTCATCAGTTGATGTATTTTCCAACATACTATTGTATGCCATTGATCAGTTTACTCCAAAACGAACTCGAACACCGCCACGCAATCCACCATGGAGTAACAATCATCTGAAGCGTTTGAAAAGCTTGAAACGGTCTACTTTGCGCAAATATTCAAAGTGTAAAACCCGCCGATGCAAACAAGTTTACCACTCCTGCCAATTTTCGATACAAACGCCTTAATCAAAAACTTTTTTTTGTGCATCAAAAGAAAGTTCAGC
>JAHHFK020003914.1:0-24681 GCA_024533555.2 Aedes koreicus | reverse complement strand
GAACGTTCTCTATTTTCTGCGGTGAAATGAACCGGTCCGCACGGTTGTTGGCCACAGCATCGATGCTGAAAAGCTTTTCGTCGGAGAACAGGATTATCATTTTTTCCTTCTTCAACAAGGAAAGCAGTCTCTTGGAACTAGTCTCTCCAAGTTCCTTGACCCGGTCCGTAATCAAGTGGCGTTTCACTCTGCCTCTGGAAGATGCATGCAGGTCTTCTTTGATGATTCTCCGCACGAATTTCTCCGAAATATTGGCCTGATTTGCAGGTTTTCTTTATGGAACGCACCGGGTTGTGAGGAACTTTCGCACGGACCGATTTGATCACGTTCGGCGTGAATGCAAAGCGCGGGACGTCCGCTTTCCGACTTCCGCTGCTTAGGACCATCCTGTAGGGATCTTTTTATGCGGCAAACTGTTGCCAAATGGCACCCTACCGCCTTGGCAATCTCTTTCGGCTTCTTCTGGGCGAGCAACAAACTGGTGATCACTTCTTTCGCGAACATTTTGACGAATTTGCAATAAAACAAATAGAATGTTTGGATGCAGCACTTGAAAGTAAACATAAACAAATACACTTTCGACAGAAATTAGTCACTAGCTACAGGAATTAACCCAATACTCATGCTTGAACATTTTCGCATTATTTTTTGCCACACCCTGTACCTGTAAATCACATTGTATATTATTCATTAATAGTTTCCAGTACGAGAGAGTTTTCAGTTTTGAGATCGTCTTTGCAGTCCGGTAACGTTTATCTTGGGAGCTCGGAGCAGCTTAACAATCATTTAAACCAGTATTTTTTTCAGCATTTCCGCATAATGTTTACATTGAAGTAGCACTTCTGAACTTCAACTACTGTTTCCATAATAGACTGGCATGCGCATGTCGGTGCTGTTGGATTGTATTTACGTATGTTTGTTTAGAAGCATTAAGTTATATATTCCATTTAATTCAGAATACATGAGGACCGGACTCCTCCATCATTAAAATTGCTTTTTTTAATGGCTATATTTCGGTATAAGGAAGTTTTATGAAAACTTATCTTGTAGAATGGTTCATTGCTTTTCAATAAAATGTCGTGTTGTACGGGACGGGTTTTAAGCAGTTTAGTCAGCACCTGAGACATTTGATGAAGCTGTATGTAACCTATAATTAGAACTGCCAATATTCGGACATTAATCCATCTGCTTACGTCTGGTCTATCGGAACATACCTTCAGCAACGAGCATTAGGCTCAGAAAATTTCATAGCCATGGAATAAAGTTCCCAATTGCAGGGACTTCTTAAACGCATGCGGATTGCTTTCCGATTAAAAAAATGTTTTCTTCAGCTCCTCAATCTGTACATAAACTAACAATATTGTATGAGTGCGATTCTGTGCATGTGTGCGAAGGCGAAATTAAATAGGCCAGTTCACGATTTGCTGCAAACGTCAATTTCCTCAACCCGCTCCTTCGTTTTACCCATCCGCTCTCGAAAACAATCAACCAAAACATGTCGATTGCTACGATCACAAACTCGTCTACTAACAGGTTATGAGACAGACCTACACGAACAAACTTTTAGTTTGTCATTGATCTTTAGATTGGCAATGTGTATTTCTTATTTCATTTACTCTCACGCAAATGTCAGCCAAAGCGACTGTGACGACAAACGGGCTGCTTCGTTTAAAAACAAACAAATGCAAGAGACAGCAGGCTTCACGTTACATTACCGGTGCGCTATATCCATGGTTAACAAAGAAGAGAGGAAACATGGGCTCTCTCAAAAGCAACAGTGATGCCATAGCTGCCGCTCAACAGCGAAGCATTATTTATCGTTGGGTACTATTGGACAGCTCCAAAACATATTTTTTATTGCAAATGATAGTGCCAGATGATGGACAATATAATCATAAACATAGATCAACCTCAAATGACTGGAAGAAACATGAAATAAATAGTGATTTCAGATCATCTAAATATGAAATAAATTCAAACTCAATTATCAACATCACATTCTGGCAACGAGCCTAAATGTGAGAGAGAGCTGATGAAGACATGTTCTCCGGGTACACGCGATCAAATGCAAAATGCGCAAAGGCAAAATTTAAGCGAACTTCTTCAGCAGGTAAGAAACTGATGGTTTCTAGATGATGTATTTTAAATCTTCAAAAAGACAGTAATAAATTGGTAATCAATCATGATTCATACATCGAATCATTGACCCAATAGATAAAGCTTATGATCGTATCATTAAAACTGAAATAATTTGGAAAATGTAGGAGTTATAGACCTATTTCCTAACAACTGATTAAAATAGTGACCCCTGATTAAGCCGTTCCCTACCCTATACTAATTTATAATTACATAAAATAGAAGAAAAAGAACAAAAAATAAGAATGATACACCATGACAACGCCCAGTGCCACACAGAAAGTGTGTGGAGGAGTTTACCGTACAATTCCCACACGCAGAGCGAAGCGGAAACTGATCTCGAAAGAACAAAAAATGTATACCGGCGCACAACACAGCGTCCAGTAGTTGAAAAACGTTACAACTTTACGGTACCCCTGATGCCACCACTCCTCACGATGATGATGAGTTTTCATTTACGAACCGTTCTTATTCGCCAATCATGCATTCTGATAACTACGAGGGTCCCTCATCACTGAACCGTAAAGATAATCGAAATAATTTCTCAGATTCAGGTGGTCATATACTGTCGAATAACGATCAACGAAACAAACAGCAAACTATTTCACGCAATATCAGAGATTGGTCAACACCCAGAATGTCTATCTTGCACAGAAGTCAACTAGTAATATTCCGGAAAATTTCCTTCGAATACTTCCAAAATCCGGTCAGTCGATCAAAATTCGGCCTGTCTCTCACGAAGATAGGCATGAGTCGTCTTTGAACAACTCCACAGTCGCGCACGTTAGCAATGATCATAACAGATCATATAAAGGCAATCGTATTATGCAACCAGGTACTTAACAGCCAAGCAAGCACAGACAAATTTCACAGAATGCCAGTGACAGCTGGTTGCCGGATTCCCCAGAACGTGCCTTAGTCAATGTTCAACAGTCAACCAAACCCATTTCTCACGATGCCGGTAAAATTTCATCTTCAATATGCTCACAGTTGGCCACTATCCGACATGAAGAAGTACAGGTTTCTCCCTTGAATCTCAAATCTCCAGCAATAACTAATATTGAAGAACCCATCACGCACCGCATAGCACCGCATGATTCCAGTGAGGTGTCGTTGATAGAAGGTGCATATGTGGCTATCACGACAAGCGTTGACGATCAGAAATTTTTACCTAATGTTAATCAGCCAACCAAACGCCGAATCGCATCTCAAGATACAAGTAGCCCATTGTCTCCGAAAAGATTACTGCCTTCAATCATGCCTCTCAGCTGTAACGCCAAGGGTAGGTTTTCAGAAAGAGTTTGTCGTGCATCGCCAATAATTTACACATCAACCAGGGCACATGCTCAATCAGCTAAGCAGGATTGTTCGGATGATCAGTATGATGAGGATGAACTTGATCACTTAGACGAATTTGGAAATTCAATTCAGAAAGGTGATGAAACAACCATAAACAATTTCACGATCAATGAATATGTTGAGAACTTTAAAAACATAACGGTATTCAGCGACTATGAACCGAATGAATTGGAAATATCTAAAAGTGGTTCTGTTAAACAAGGTAGCTTGAAATAACTCAATACCCTTAATTAAGTTTATAACATAATTAATTCTTTTTGCAGGAGATCTAGGATTTACGGAACATGACAGTGAACCAACTAAGCCCAAAAAAAAAAACTTAAGATCCCTGAACCGCCTAGCAAAAATCAGGGGTGATAGTTATGAACGGTATGACGGAACAATCGTACCTGCAAGATGCATTAAAGACGCTTGTTCATGCGTTAAGCCCACGGGGGGGGGGCACCCCCACAACAAAAAGGAACAACCTAAAGTGCTACGAAAAATTCACCGATGATACGCGATCCAAGATTTTGACTGCATTACTACAGCTCTCTTCGTCGGGACAAAATTAAGTTCTTAGTAATAACATGGGCTTGAAAGTAACATCTCGTCCAACGGTATGATTTTATTTAAAATTTTCGGTTCAACTTATAATTATTGTCTATATTACAGGATGTCAATTCTAGGAGAACCTACACGAGGGCATACTATTTAGCTGCCGTTAAAGGTAGAGTGCAAGTATGTAAGTCTATGTTCATGGCTACATTTGATGTCAAAGACAAGAAAATACGGGTATTGGCCTCCAAACAATTAAAAGGTTTTGGTATATCAGCAGATGATTTCAGGGCAAACAACAGAAATCCTCAGATGGTGACAGAAGAACATCGAAGCTATATGTTGGACCACATTCGATCTTTTCCAGCCTATTCATCTCACTACACTAGAGAAAACACTGCAAAAAAGTATCTCAGTAGTGATTTGAACGTTGTGAAAATGCATAAACTATACAAGGCTCGCTGTATGAGAGATGGCATTGATCCGGTCCACATGTCGACGTACAGAATTTTGTTTCGAACTCAAAATTTGTCGTTTCGAAAACCTAAGGCCGATACTTGCTGCACGTGTGACAAATTTTCGACAAAATTGAAAATTTCCATGTCCGAGACAGAAAAGGCTGCAATAATGGAAGAAAGGAAGAAGCATCAAGAATGCGCTCAGGATGCCTATGATAGCAAGAGGAAAGACGTACAAGCAGCAAAAACCAATGAGAGTATCAGGACTGCATCATTCGACCTGCAAAAATGTTTGCCTACACCGCATTTGCTATGCGGTACCGCGTTTTACTGTCGGCAACTGTACACTTTAAATTTCACTGTGTTCAGTACCGAAAAGTCACAGAACACAGCTTCTTGTTACATGTGGGACGAACCAAAAGCCCGACGTGGTTCGCAAGAGATGAGTTCGTGTATCATGACTGACTTGAAGAAAATGAATAAAAATGTAAAGGAGGTAAACTACTATTCCGACCGCTGTGCGGGTCAGAACCACAACTTTGTTGTTTGCATGATGTTCACGAATTTCATGTATCAATGCAAAGCCGAAAACCGTAGCCTTACTGTGCGACATAAATTTATGACTTCAGGGCATAGCCATATGGAAGTCGATTCTGTGCACGCATGCATTGAATAGGCTAAAAAACGTACTACTGTTGATATAGAAACGCCAAGAGACTGGGCAATTTTTGTGTCAGCGATTCAAAGAAGGGTTCCTTTTGTAGTTCACGAAATGGAACAAAAAGACTTTCTGGCTTTCAAAGCGCTTGAAGACAGATTTCAAAAGCCAAAGATGAATCTCCAAGATGAAATAATTAGGTTCAAACAGATTTCCTGGTTCGAGTAACGTTCGGTTAATCCAGGAATAGTTTACTATAAATATAAGTTGCATGACGAGCATATCATGAGCTTTGATATATACAACAAAAAGGTTCCGAACAATCAGCTGACTTACCGCAAGATATCCTGCCGATATCAACTGACCCTATTCCGCTTTCAAACGAAAAACTTGCTGATCTTCGAAAATTGATGAGCTTTGTTACAAACAAATCATACTACGCTGCACTACTGGGCCAACTTGCACCCAAAAAGAGGGGACGAAAGAGTAAAAACGATGTAACGGATCATTTTGAAGCCGATTTAGATGATTTTGAGACGTGTGATGGCTAATTATCAATGTGAACTGTATTTCTTTCAGAGAATAAAGCATCATAATATGTATCAACATTGTTGATATTTTTATTATTCAAGAAACCCTAGCTTGCGATCGTGAAAGAAAATCAAACACACTCACCGTTGTTCAATCCGACTCCTTATTCAACACCTACAAATTTATCTTTCTTTTAAAAATTTCAAGAGATCCTCTAACAAACTGGTGCAAGTTTTGGTTCCGTAAATCTACACGTTGTACGTTTCAAATGGACAGCGGATACGACACCTGTAGTCCTGTATTCCAATATCGTCACATCCTCAAGACGCTGGCTGCACTTCATTCAATTTTGTCGGTGATAATTATTGTTCGGAGATGTTCCTCGAAATCATTAGCTTCGAGAACCACATCAGCAACGAACTGCATTAGAAGAAAATAACGTTACAAAACGTTCTGATAATAAATTGTATTAATATACTCACAGTTTGTTCATTCATAGATTAATCCATTGATAACATGACATCAGCAACAAACTGCAATAGAAGTAAAAAACTTTACATAACGTTTTGATAATGTATTAATATACTCACAGTTTCTTCATCCAGAAATTGACCCATTATTGAAACTTGCTCCACTAATCACTCTGTTTTAGGTTTTTTTTTTTCAAAGAAATCAGAAGGGCGCAATTGAAATTGCAATTGCCAGAGGACTGGGCAAACAGTCTAAATTGACACATAATTTTCTAATTGGACTCCATTCAAACTGGCGAAATAAACAAACCAATTTCCAACAGGGCTAGGAAACGGGTGAAATTTAATTTCTATTTGACAGACGGCCAGAATTCTGAAGGGCGCAATCAAAACAGTGCTGACAAAGGGGCATGAATATGTTCTTAGCAATTTTGAGTATGAAGTTCGTAACAATTTTTTTTATATTAATTGTTTTTATTTCCCAAACACAAAACAAAAAAAAAAAAAAAATCCGATCCATTAAAAAAATAAAAAAAAACAAATGAATTTTTTATCCCTTTTTTTCTTTTTTTCTATCCAACCAACCCAACCCAAACAAAAAAAAAAAAAAAAATATTTTCCGTCCACGGCACCCCACAGGCCCCGGCCGCCTTCCCCCTTTTCATATCTTTATATATTGCACAAACCAACAATTACAAAAAAAAAAAATAGGCGGCATCCGACCCCACTATTTTCCGGATTCTTTTTTCGTCCTGCCTCCGTTTGTTTAAAATTAAATAAAAAATAAAAAAATGGAAATTCCCTAAAAAAGGGGTTTTTTTAAATTCCTTTATCGTTCCCCATTTTTATCTAAACCAGGAATATCCATTCATCTATCATATCTTTCAAGCATTATATCGGTGAGGTAAAAGTGTCATCACGCTTAGAAAAAAGTACCCAAAATTAAGTAAAAAAAAACTCAACGTTGAGTTCTGTCAAGTGAGGTTACCAGTTGGGTGAATTAAAAAAATGATGTAGGTTAAATTCACCCATCTAGTGAGTAATGATAGATGTACTCAAATTTAGGTTTTTTTTGTGTTCGATTGTTTTTTGACTGGTTTGCTTTTGTCCCGAACTGTAACGTCGTAATTTAGTAAAATTAAGCCAGTTCGTTCATCTGTTTTTTTGTAGTATGTCATAAAAACTTACTGATCTGTCTCATAAAATCAGTTTCAATAATCTTTGCAAAAAATAATGAGGACCACTAATAATTAAAAACTCAAGTCCAAAACAACTCAATTTTAAGTTGCAGCTACTCAACCATCCCGTTCTTTTCAAGAAATAAACGGTTGAGTATTTTAAACTTAATTTTGGTTGAAAATCATAGCACCCGTTGGTGCTGTTGACGATTGTCTTTGTTTGTTCGTCTGGTCGATTGTGGACACCATTTTGCTCTTTGCAGTTCTCGGGTATTCATCTAGGCTCCCCCAGAGGTAAATATTGAGTTTTTCCGTCTCAAGGAAACGATGAATAATTAGCTTTGTATTTCTAGTCATATTTCTTCTTTAGTGATGTGGAGGACGAAGCAACGACAGCCACACGGACCTTATTGAGACGAGAGTTGGGATGATTAAAATGATGTTCCCTCAGAAGAAGTCTTGAAGTTGCCGGATGTAAGCGACGAAATGGCGAACGTTTTTCAGAAGGAATGAGGAGCTGTTTTATTGATTTTTTTTTTTTGTATTTAGATATGCCAATAAAAATGATCGATGTAACCGTTTGTTCATGTATTTTATCTTTAATTATGTGCCTATTCATTCCAATTCATTCGATAACTCATTAGGTACATTTTACCCATTGGTACTTGGAATGTCATTACCCAACATAAGGTAAATTTCACTCATTGGAACTTGAAATGTTATTACCCAAAATTGAGTTTTCACCGTAAACCCAATTTTAACTTAATGCACAAAACATGCCAGATGGGTGAAAAAAAACTTAATTTTGGGTTCTTTTCGCTTAGCGTGATGATAACTGATATAAACAGAAGTCACTTGCTCCTAATAAAAACGACTGTTAATTTCCCACATTGTGTCCGTTCCGCAATAACCGAGTCTCCATTTCGGAGAACCGTTTGCAACACTAGATAAATTTTTATAGTTATCCTACCATTTCCTGGCACACGTCACACAAACACACACACACACTACCATGCTGTATTGTGTGGTTTAGCGCCATCTGAAGCGGTGGCATTTGCTCAAGAACGCGCTGTTTATTATTATAATAATTATCATATCACGTACGGTTTAGTTCAAATTCAAGTACCATTACACGGAATGTAGCCAAGAAACAAAGCCAAAAATATACTGACTAAAGGGCCAATGCTGGTATTTGCTCTGTGCGAACCCCTTCCATGATATGGGGAAGCGTAGCAGTAGTAATTATGGGACCGGGTCGAAACACAACGTAAAAGTTTAGTCTGGTCATAAAATTAACATATGTAGAGAGCAAGAGGGGTGGGTCAGTCACCACCGAATTCAAAGCGAAGGATTAACTCCTTCTTATCAGGCAACAATCAGGTGGGGAATAAATTCAAAGAATAGCGCAGCAGTTCTTTCCTTGCGGTTTTCCATGGGATTATTTAGAAGGGAACAAGAAGAACTACTATTTTACGAGCTGTGTTGTTCTATGCCGGGTCGACCCGGACGATTATAATTAGAGGGATCACACCGCTTGTCCGTGTTGAACTACTGTTGTCTCGAGGGCACGGCAGCAGGAAGCAGTAGGCGTGAAGTGTGTTTGTTTTCGGCTGCTATCACAATTATTTACTCGGAACGGAAACGATAAAGCTTGTAGAAGTGGTTTTAAATGGTTCTCATCAGCCATTTGCTATAGGAATAGTCAGTTTTCTTCTATTCCACGAGTGTAGTTTTGAGCAAATACTGAACTGACCATCCCCAGTGACAGCCATGCAATCCAAAAGGACTAACCGAGAATGACACAAAGAAATTAAATCGAGATAATTAATTTGAATAATTAATTCTTTTTCGGTCCACTTCAGCACGTTGTCGTCGTCGTCGTCGTCGTCGTCGTCATTGGACCAATATATTCCAAGCACGTGAGCGAAAGAAACATGTGTACCGCAAGGTATGTTCGGCCATGGCACCTTGCAATTCCGATCCAAAGACTAGATTTTGAAAAACTTCACTCTGAGCGCCATTTGTGTGATGTTTCTTTTCATTGAAGGTAGATACGTGATGCGTGAATTTTTTAAAGTCCCCCGAAAAGGGCAGATCCGACTGGGCAGATGTCTGGTCACAAGCCGTTGGTGTGGGCTGTGAAATGTTTTCCAAGAAAAAGTTGGGCTTTAGTGATTGCATGAATAATAAAAGTTTCACGGAATGAATAATGAGGAATGAGAGCCATGTGGAGCGCTCGCTGGATGAATTCTGAAGAATTGCAATCATTGTCTTTGATTAACGCCGTCAAAAAGGATTCAGTTAGGAATGTTAATTATGGTGGTGCCTGCGTATGGATGGTGATAAATAATGCGAAGGGGTCAGTAATAAGAAAATTCAAGTCGAACCAGATTTCTTCGCAGAGGGTGTCTTAAGGGCATCACAATAAATGTTCTATGCAGATTGGCAGATTGTGGAACAGAGACCAGTATAAAATTAAACAAGAATAGAAAAGCTATCGTTAAATAGCATATGCACGTGAATTAATTTGTTCTACAAAATGGGAAAAACATGATTGCATGAATATGTTGTGTTTAAGATCTGTATCCGCAATAATCCGGACACATCAAAACATGAATAAAACATAAATTTCGCATTATATTTCCGTCGTAGTTGTTTGTTTCAGATTCAAATGGATGTGTTTTAACAATTCGTGAAGATAATTCATAGTTATTCGGTATTTGCATAAAATTTTCGAACTTTGCGCTTAACTCCGTCCATTAGGGTTTGTACAGACTCTTCAGAAATCGTAGAAGCCGTCTTTGTCCTAATTTGCTGGAAGTGTTTGATGTCTTTGATTGCTTGCTTCTTTCCAGAAAGCTTCCGCTTCATCAGAGCCCAATATCTCTCGATTGGTCGTAGCTCTGAGCAATTTGGCGGGTTTGATGTTTTTGGTACAATGTTCACTTGATTTGCTTGGTACCACTCCATCACAGTTTTAGCATAGTGGCATGATGCCAAATCGGACCAGAACAAAGGTTTTCCTTTGTGACTTTTGATGAAGGGTAGCAATCGCTTCTAAAGACACTCTTTCTGATAGATCTTCTTGTTGATTGTGCCTGTAGTGACGAAAGATTTTCTCTTTTTGCCACACGTGTAAATTGCTTGCCACACAAGGTATTTTTTGGGAAATTTCGATGCCTTCTTCGTTCTGAAATGCTCAGCTATAGCATTTCTGGCCATAGCAGAATAAAAAGCCAGCCCTGGAAGCTGCTTGAAATCCTCCAGGACATAAGTTTCATCGTCCATAACAACGCATGAAAACTTCGTCAAATATTCGCAGTACAAACGTCGAGCCCGTGATTTTGCTGCCAAGTTCTGTTTGTCGTTGCGATTTGGAACTGTTTTTACTTTATACGACTTAAGTCCCAAACGTTGTTTTGATTTTTGGACAAAACCAGGCGACATCCCTATTTTACGAGCCACCGTTCGAATGGAGAGATTTGGGTTTTTCGTTAATATCCTTTTCACCTTTCGGTCCATGACAGGATCAGCGCGTCCAATGTTTTTGTCACTTCTCGGTTTCCTCTCCACCGTCAAACGTTCCGAAAATGATTTGAGCACATCGTGAACAGTGGATTTAGGCAAATCCAATGTTTTTGCAAGGTCCCGTATTGACAAGTCAGGATTTGCCGTACGCCCGTACAAAATTCGCTCGCGCACTTGGTTTTCTTTCGTCGCCATCTTGAATACTAAACATGAAATGTAAACATCAATCATAGTCTTTTTCATCATAGACTCTCAGCTATACCACAGTGAAATTTTCATTCCTACGTGCAATATTTCAAAAGTTACAATGATTTGAACGTGTCGGGATTAATGTGGATACAGACCTAAAGTGTTATGAATAACATTCACGATGTCATGAACTATTTTTTCGACGCAATGAAAACGCATGAAATCATGAATCAATCGGGTTAAATCATGGTTCAGCTCATGAAAGCTTCCTGAAACTAAAAACTTTATTCATGAATCTAGAAAGTCTACTTTATCGACTCTAAATTTAAAAAAAAAACTACGAGGGACAGCTTAATGAGGTTGCCCAATGCAATGTTTAATGAATGTTAATATCATTTGTTTACATATTTCGTGACGGTCGCCATTTGTAAAATTTCTATTTGGCATGCTGTTCTTGGCATAAGCTTGCTTTATATTTTTGCTTTAGAATAATATTGAAACCATTCAAATTTCTGAGCCGCGTTTGAAATTGTACAAAAGATTTAGCTCCCGCTGGTTTCCAATTGGCAAGAATTTGCAATGGTATTTTACACTGACAATTTATTTTCGT
Source organism: Aedes koreicus (assembly GCA_024533555.2). Classification (NCBI taxonomy): domain Eukaryota; kingdom Metazoa; phylum Arthropoda; class Insecta; order Diptera; family Culicidae; genus Aedes; species Aedes koreicus. The sequence goes on along the minus strand of JAHHFK020003914.1, from coordinate 13,027 downwards.
TAAATAGCTTTCACTCGTTTCGTAAACATAGATTTTGTGCATAGAACAAATTTCTCGTATATTGTATGAAACATTCATATTGCTTTTTATCTGGTGAAATGCTATCATTACACCTGTTCGTATAATGCACGAAATGAAATTCGTGAAAACCAACCAACCACTGTTTCTCTTTTATCGTACTCATGCAAGACGATGTTGCTGCTGGAATGGGCGGGAATAATTTAATTATCCCAAAATAAAAATTAAAGCGCTGTCGAGAGTTATAACTTCATACTCACTAATCAAGTATCTTTTTAGGAGTCACTATGGCGTAGTGAGATCAACCACGGATTCAGCGCTTTCCAAAAATATTAAAAACATTAAAAAAAACGTTGAACAACTCCACGTGATTGCGCTTTTTTTTTTAAATCACATTTTGAGTCGATAAAGTAGATCTGTCAAACATTCATGCAACCACCAGAGAAACGTTTCTTTTTAAATTGTAACAAAATATTCGTAGCTCATTTTATTGTTTTCTAATAATGCACGAGTATTCTTTCTGTGACAACAAATGCTTCGTGCTTTTGGCAGTTGCGTGTGTGCCATTAATTACGAAGGTAGCTTCTAAAATAGTATTTGGTGGGCAACTAAGTTCCGGCTGTTTAGCAATAGATGGCGCCAGTAGTAAGTGCTGGTCGAATGTTGTACATCTCAAGCGTCATAAACCAAGCCCAGACATATGGTAAACAAACCGCTTTGCCAAATCAGTGATTTTGGTTTAGTGTTATATATTTTGGTTGTTTGAAGATGTCTGATTTCGTGCCAAATAATCGTCATTTGCGGGAAGTGTTGATTTTCTTCTTTCATTCGAAGAAAACGGCGGCTGAAGCACATCGAGAGTTTACGGTGATGCTGCTCTGAGTGAAACAACGTGTCGTGATTGGTTTCGTCGCTTCAAAAACGGTGAAATCAGTTTTGGTGGTCGTCCGCGTGAAGGAAGGCCAAAAAACTTCGAAGACTCTGAATTGGAGGCATTGCTCGATGAGGATCCGTGTCAAACGCAAGAAGAGCTTGGTTCAGGATTAGGAGTTTCCCGCCAAGCCGTTTCTAAGCGATTGCATGCGTTGGGAATGATTCAAAAGCAAGGAACTTGGGTTCCTTACGATTTGAAACCAAGAGATATTGAGCGTCGTTTTTTCGTCTGTGAACAACTGCTCCAGCGGCAAAAAAGGAAGAGTTTTCTACATCGCATTGTGACGAGTGACGAAAAATGGATTCATGACAGTAACCCAAAACGGAAACATTCATGGGGACTGCCCGGGCATGCTTCAACATCGTCGCCTAGGCCGAATATTCACGCTGCGAAGGGTATGCTGTGTATTTGGTTGGACCAAGTTGGTGTTATTTATTATGAGCTATTGAAACCAAACGAAACCATTACCGGGGAACGGTATCGAACTCAATTGATGCGATTGAGCCGAGCACTGCACGAAAAACGGCCACAATACGAGCACAGACACGAAAAAGTGATTCTTCAGCATGACAACGCTCGACCTCACGTTGCGAAACCCGTGAAAACCTACTTGGAAACGCTCAAATGGGAAGTCCTACCCCACCCGCCATATTCTCCTGATATTGCACCGTCCGATTATTACTTGTCCGGTCGATGGCACATGATCTCACTGGTCAGCAATTCCACTCATATGATGACATCTCAAAATGGCTTGATTCTTGAATAGCATCAAAAGACGAACAGTTCTATCGAAATGGTACTCACGTTCTACCAGAAAGATGGGAAAAAGTCGAAGCTAGTGATGGGCAATACTTTGAATAATTCGTTTGTAACCTTTAATAAAGTTCCTTTTTCACCAAAAAAAACAGCGAGAACTTAGTTGCGCACCTAATACAAATCAGTTTCATTGCAGAAAACGACGAATAGACATGTTAGTTCTACCTTCGATTTCGTAATATAAACTAAAACTAATTTTCAGTTTAGATATATTCCAATCGAAACAAACTCTTTAGCTGGGAAAATCAAATCGGTCGTCCTAAAGAGGGCGGATTTTAAATAGTCCATGTTTGATCGATCTTCTTTGGACCATTCGTATGGCCCATTCGTATGGCCCATTCGTATGGCCCATTCGCTAATATTGAGCGACAATTCACAAACCAGCAATAGTAGCGTCATATTTGCAACAGTCGTTAGCAGATAATTGAAATCAATTATCTGCTAACTACAGGTAGCTGGTCATGCTGATGTTGCTAGTTAATGCATTTTTTGCACACATTATCGATGATGATGGTGGCTGGCTTATACCGTTCATACCACTTACCGAAAGATGGCTGCCAACTAAATTTATTTCGCTCGTGGTTGCGCCAACCGGCTGGCAACAATTCACTACTGGCTTGGTTGATCGACTGCCTAACCGGTTGCCTAGTCAAAGGCGATAGAGCCACCAGCTACCTGGTTAATGATTGTACCCTCCAGGGTACTTGTCACCGCCAGCTGACAATTCAATACTGACTCATTGCCGCTCTGAACAGCTCCAAGGCTGCCGAGCGAAAAAAGCATTTTGCGAAGGTGTACCCTTTTTACATCGTTCACTGCTGTATATGAGAACTGCCTTACTTACATTTGAAGTCTGTGATAGGAGAATACTTGGCGTTTAGAAAATTTCATCTGCAACACTATATTATAAGACATCACCTTACATCTGAGTTATTTTCAAAAGTTTAATGTTGAAAATGAATATTTTTCAATATTGGAATCGGTAGAAATATTTCCGATCGATTGGGGTAAACATTTTGAAAATGTTTGGAGAAACGACTCATATATTAAGGCTCAAAACCTGACCGCTTTTCGTGACGGTTGCATTAGGTTTTTTTTAAACTGTACTCCAGTATAGAAAACAAAGACGTAGTCCTACGTCCTATCGCAAAAATATATCCAGTTACATATAAGGACACTTTTTAACGATTATTGTAGTTTGATTTATTTACCTTTATTTATTTATTCGGTTCTACACACAACACCCCACACACCCAATCCCCCGCACTCTCATTCCTCTGGGTTTTTTTTTTTTTATTTTTTTTATTTCCCTCTCCCACCCCCACCCAAAACAACAAAAATCGTATTTTTTCTTTTTTTTTTTTCATATTATTTTTTTTAAAGTATTTTTTTTTTTTCCCCGATTTTTTCATTTACGTGTTTCTGTTTACCTTCCCCCCCTCCCTTTCCCCCCTCCACCCAGCGATATTTTGAATTTCGAACAGTAACAAATAAAAATATTATAATTAATATGAACCGCATCCGGGGGACGCCCCCCCCCCAGGGGGGCCCCCCCCTACACACACACACACACACACACACATACACACAAAATATTTTGTTTAAATCAGTTTAAGGTGGTTGTACAAAAAAGTGTCTCATAAGACATTAGGGTCAATACCCAAGTAACATTGCTAAGACCATCCTGCTTTATTAAGTTTTATTAACGTTTTATGAAAGCCACTTGAAATCAATTTGGTTTTGTTATGGCACCAAGAGGTGCCAATAGGTTTCATATTTTAGTCAGGTTTATGAGATCCTACACAGTTTGTTTACAACGATCTTAAAACCTTGTTTCTAAAATTTCTTTTACTCCTATCAAGGGTTTTATTTCGACTTTATGAACTCGTAAAATGCTGTATTGAAATGCCGTTTTAGGACTCATTGATATTATCTTATTATGGTCAGTTGAAAAAGCATTTTAAAACTATTTTGCCTCCAGTAAATGCATTAAACGGCAAATTGGCATTGAAGAAAGTCACCATAAGACCAAATAGTTTTATAATAGTCATTGCGAAGAAAAATTGGCTTTATGGCAAAACTGTGATTTTTTCCAATCGTTATATTGAAATATAAGAAATAATTGAAATGTAGAAAAATAAAAGCATCATATTTTCAATGGTATGCAAATAAACTGTAGATCGGAGACTTATTTCGGCATTCTTTTAGAAAATCTCATCCAATTCCAAGCGCTTTTCAGGAAATTCATGATTAATTTATCGAATTTTTTTAATTTGATTTATGTTGTTGTAAATTCGCATCATTTCCGAGGCACATCAATTTGTGGCTCTTATCGCGCCTATATTCACCATAAAAATAAATGCGCATATAATTTGGAGCATAATCCGCTGTACAAAACACAATTTGTTTTGGATATTTTGCTATCAAACAAAATTTCCCGCAACACTAGACCTCTTTTTTACTGCTAAATTAATCAGAAGAGCAGAGAATCGAACAAAGCAGAACAACAAAAAACAACCTCGATTTCACAGTGAAATTTGACAGCTGTGGCCATTTGGCCGCATTCTGGTTTTCATGGCAGCCAATAGGTTTTATGAAGGTTCTCAAGTGGTCATAACATCTTTCACTAGAACATTTTCAAAATCTTTATGTTCTTATAAAGGTTTTATTAACTTGTTTTCACAACCGTCTATAGAGTGGGCCATTTTGTACAAATCTCGGCTTAAAAGAAGCATAGAGGAGGTGTTGGTAGACAAAACAGTTTTGATTGAAGTTTTATCAACAAAGCCGGGAGAAGTGTTATACGGCTGGAATAAAACTAAAATTGTTACTTGGGTATTGACCCAGATTTCTACCGTTCGTAGAATTTCGAAATTTTAACTTAGAGTCAATGTTTATGCACAATTTGAAAGGTTCTGGACGAAAATAAAACTGGTTCCGGTAACATTGTCCCCCGGGAATCTACTACAAAGGGAAGGAAGTTTTAGTTTGCTTGTGTTAACAAAAATGCATATAAAACATTTCAGTCTCATTGTAGAGAATCGGCGTCCGGAGCAAAGTTTCTCAGTGCGTAACGAATCGTTTTCTGATATTGTAATATTAGTTCCAAATCGCGCTGCAGAGATGGCACTGCAGACTATCTTTTCCAAAAGAAGCTCTAGTGAGTTGCTGTTTTGGGGAAAGTTGCTTGGAATATAAAATGAAGTCATTTTACATTATGATAGTAGTTCAAGGTTCTGCCGCAGAGATGGCGCTGCAATCTATCTTTGTCAAATGAAGCTTTAGAGAGTTGCCTTTCTGGGTAAAGTTATTGAGAATGTAAAATCTAGTCACTTGACATTATCAGATTAGTTCCAAATTGCACCGCAAAGATGGCACTGCAGTATATATTTGCCAAATGAGGCTCTAGAGAGATGCCGTTTTCAGCAGAGTTGTTGAGAATGTAAAATGAAGACATTTTAAATAATCATATTAGTTCCAGATCGTACCGCATTTGACAACGATAGACAGCAGCGCATGACAAGATCATGAACTAATATGATGTTGTCAAAAGACGACAAATGACAAATTGAGAATCTTTGCCTCAAACGGCAACTCTCTAGAGCTTCATTTGGCAAAGATAGACTGCAGCGCCATTTCTGCGGCAATATCTGGAACTAATATGATAATGTCAAAAGATGACAAAGGACATACTTAAAAACTTTGCCAAGATTTGGCAAAGATCACTAGCGCTTCATTTGGCAAAGATAGACTGCAGCTCCATCCCTGTGGCATGAACTAGAACTAATATGATAATTCCAAAAGACGACAAATAACATATTGAGAAAATTTGTCCAAGACGGCAACTCTCTACAACTAGTCTGAAATGTTTTGTATGCAATTCTGTTCACACATCGAAATCAAAACCTCTTTCCCTTTTTAGCAAATTTCCGGTGGCCATTGTTACTGGAACCATGTTTTTTCCCCACCAATGCATTTTTGAGACCATAACCTTTCAAATGGGGTATAAATATCGTGTCTTGGCAGGAACTTCATAGTTTAAGAAAGGATTGAAATCCGGGTCAATATTGACCCTAATGTCTTATGTGTCAGTTTTTTTAACACCCGAGGAAGGTTAAGGAAGGTGAAGGGGTAAACAAAATCGAAGTCCCCCCCTTCGGCCCCCGTTGCTACTATACAAAATGTTTTAAGCAAAAAGTTGCCTTCTAACTTTTACTAAGATGTCACTGGAATTCAGCTTCCTTTTTCGTAATGTAAAACCTGAAAAGGTGCCCGGGTACCCTCCCAAACACATAAGGGTTAAATATGTTCACAAATTCTCCGACAAGTTCCCAATACATTTATTTACAAACAATTTGTTTTTCAATCATTTCCACGGATAAATTCGTTGTATTTCGGTGTGTACATTTTCTTCCCGATGCATCGGGAAACAAATTTAAGCAACTGAATTCTATGCCAATATTACGGGCTTGTTTTAGATATTTATGCAGGGGTTAGTTTAATCACTATTGTACTAAACTTGTACTCCTTATACTTGCTTCAAAACGACGAAACTCCCACTAATACTTCATCGATGGCCCTCATCAAACCGTCCCCAATTCTGACCATAATCCAATTACTCATTTCCCCCTTAAAACCATCATGCACAAATCTGATTTTGCTTATAATAATCCAGCAAACAAGCCGGTTGGTACAAAGGCACATAATCTACATAGGAGCTTCGAATGCAAAATTTCTGATTGTATCAGTACACATTTGCAAAATTGAACGCAAACAAAAGCTTAAGCCCGGTACTCGTCTCCTACGAGCAGCTCAACAAAACGACCCCCGCTTCCCAGGCCGAACACAAAAAAAAAAACAGCTGGGAAAACAAACTATGCCAAACTATTTCTCGACATACTCTCCTTCTGTGGCCACATCCAGTCCAATGCAATGAATGTGGATGAATCTATTTGGCCCTCAGTGCCTGCATAAACTGCAAAACGAGGCCCAATAGAACTCCGAGTTGCAATTTTCCACATCCATTTAATTTTGTTTTTTAATCTATTTGAACTTTCCACCCCTCCGCCGCGCCGCCGAGAACATTTCCTTCCTATTCTTCCGACCTTCTTCCCCATGCACCACAATTAAATTCCAGTCGCGATGTTCCGGACGTTCGACCGAACCACCAACCGCTTCCGATCACGGCGACCTGCTTTTCACAGTCCGTTATGTCATTATTTGATTGTCATCGGTCTTTTCTTCCTTCCGTCTTTTTATGCATGCACCCATCGATGACCAAATTAAACAAAACATCCGAACACCCAGCCAGACGGCACAGAGAGTCAGCGAGTCCCATTCAATTACAAGTTGATCGTTTCTAGTTATGCTCTGCCATGGCTGAACTATAATAGAGTTTCGTCGCCATCGTCGCTGTCGTCCATCGATCCGGACGTTACTTTATGAAAACGGTCACAACATACATACATAGTCAGATTCAGCGTAGGCACACATGGGTCCGTTGGTTCGATAGATGGAACGTAGATACAAAAACAGAAAGTTATTAACTTTCTTTCTGCAGACTATTTCCACCACCTGTATGCCTTTCATTCGTAGTGATGTCGTGTATTACCATTTACATTTGCCCATAGATAGATTCCTATTCGAAGTTATTCGTTGACTTTGCTTCCGACTTGTAACTATTGCTATTTGTGGATTAAATATGGGTTAAGATTTCAACGAAAAGTGCATACCATACCGTAGAACTAGATTGAAGTTTCCAGAAAATCAACAGAAAGTATTGTCATATTACTGGAAAACAATCCACGTCCAATGCGAGAATCGATAACACGTGGGTCTATCTGTCTGCTCGGCACATGTGATGGTAGTAGGTAAATGCGTTTATCTCCGTAAATAAGCGTCTAATCGCTTAAATAGGGTGTTTCAAATCGTCGATTTTCGAAAACCCGGTTTTGGTCCGAAAAAAATTACACGAACCTAAATTTTCCATCAGGTGGGCTCTGGAAACCTTTAAATGCGTTTATCTCCGTAAATAAGCGTCTAATCGCTTAAATAGGGTGTTTCAAATCGTCGATTTTCGAAAACCCGGTTTTGGTCCGAAAAAATTACTAGAACCTAAATTTTCCATCAGGTGGGCTCTGGAAACCTTTAAATGCGTTTATCTCCGTAAATAAGCGTCTAATCGCTTAAATAGGGTGTTTCAAATCGTCGATTTTCGAAAACCCGGTTTTGGTCCGAAAAAAATTACTAGAACCTAAATTTTCCATCAGGTGGGCTCTGGAAACCTTTAAATGCGTTTATCTCCGTAAATAAGCGTCTAATCGCTTAAATAGGGTGTTTCAAATCGTCGATTTTCGAAAACCCGGTTTTGGTCCAAAAAAATTACTAGAACCTAAATTTTCCATCAGGTGGGCTCTGGAAACCTTTAAATGCGTTTATCTCCGTAAATAAGCGTCTAATCGCTTAAATAGGGTGTTTCAAATCGTCGATTTTCGAAAACCCGGTTTTGGTCCGAAAAAATTTACTAGAACCTAAATTTTCCATCAGGTGGGCTCTGGAAACCTTTAAATGCGTTTATCTCCGTAAATAAGCGTCTAATCGCTTAAATAGGGTGTTTCAAATCGTCGATTTTCGAAAACCCGGTTTTGGTCCGAAAAAAATTACTAGAACCTAAATTTTCCATCAGGTGGGCTCTGGAAACCTTTAAATGCGTTTATCTCCGTAAATAAGCGTCTAATCGCTTAAATAGGGTGTTTCAAATCGTCGATTTTCGAAAACCCGGTTTTGGTCCAAAAAAATTACTAGAACCTAAATTTTCCATCAGGTGGGCTCTGGAAACCTTTAAATGCGTTTATCTCCGTAAATAAGCGTCTAATCGCTTAAATAGGGTGTTTCAAATCGTCGATTTTCGAAAACCCGGTTTTGGTCCAAAAAAAATTACTAGAACCTAAATTTTCCATCAGGTGGGCTCTGGAAACCTTTAAATGCGTTTATCTCCGTAAATAAGCGTCTAATCGCTTAAATAGGGTGTTTCAAATCGTCGATTTTCGAAAACCCGGTTTTGGTCCGAAAAAAATTACTAGAACCTAAATTTTCCATCAGGTGGGCTCTGGAAACCTTTAAATGCGTTTATCTCCGTAAATAAGCGTCTAATCGCTTAAATAGGGTGTTTCAAATCGTCGATTTTCGAAAACCCGGTTTTGGTCCAAAAAAATTACTAGAACCTAAATTTTCCATCAGGTGGGCTCTGGAAACCTTTAAATGCGTTTATCTCCGTAAATAAGCGTCTAATCGCTTAAATAGGGTGTTTCAAATCGTCGATTTTCGAAAACCCGGTTTTGGTCCAAAAAAATTACTAGAACCTAAATTTTCCATCAGGTGGGCTCTGGAAACCTTTAAATGCGTTTATCTCCGTAAATAAGCGTCTAATCGCTTAAATAGGGTGTTTCAAATCGTCGATTTTCGAAAACCCGGTTTTGGTCCAAAAAAATTACTAGAACCTAAATTTTCCATCAGGTGGGCTCTGGAAACCTTTAAATGCGTTTATCTCCGTAAATAAGCGTCTAATCGCTTAAATAGGGTGTTTCAAATCGTCGATTTTCGAAAACCCGGTTTTGGTCCAAAAAAATTACTAGAACCTAAATTTTCCATCAGGTGGGCTCTGGAAACCTTTAAATGCGTTTATCTCCGTAAATAAGCGTCTAATCGCTTAAATAGGGTGTTTCAAATCGTCGATTTTCGAAAACCCGGTTTTGGTCCAAAAAAAATACTAGAACCTAAATTTTCCATCAGGTGGGCTCTGGAAACCTTTAAATGCGTTTATCTCCGTAAATAAGCGTCTAATCGCTTAAATAGGGTGTTTCAAATCGTCGATTTTCGAAAACCCGGTTTTGGTCCGAAAAAAATTACTAGAACCTAAATTTTCCATCAGGTGGGCTCTGGAAACCTTTAAATGCGTTTATCTCCGTAAATAAGCGTCTAATCGCTTAAATAGGGTGTTTCAAATCGTCGATTTTCGAAAACCCGGTTTTGGTCCAAAAAAATTACTAGAACCTAAATTTTCCATCAGGTGGGCTCTGGAAACCTTTAAATGCGTTTATCTCCGTAAATAAGCGTCTAATCGCTTAAATAGGGTGTTTCAAATCGTCGATTTTCGAAAACCCGGTTTTGGTCCAAAAAAATTACTAGAACCTAAATTTTCCATCAGGTGGGCTCTGGAAACCTTTAAATGCGTTTATCTCCGTAAATAAGCGTCTAATCGCTTAAATAGGGTGTTTCAAATCGTCGATTTTCGAAAACCCGGTTTTGGTCCAAAAAAATTACTAGAACCTAAATTTTCCATCAGGTGGGCTCTGGAAACCTTTAAATGCGTTTATCTCCGTAAATAAGCGTCTAATCGCTTAAATAGGGTGTTTCAAATCGTCGATTTTCGAAAACCCGGTTTTGGTCCAAAAAAAATTACTAGAACCTAAATTTTCCATCAGGTGGGCTCTGGAAACCTTTAAATGCGTTTATCTCCGTAAATAAGCGTCTAATCGCTTAAATAGGGTGTTTCAAATCGTCGATTTTCGAAAACCCGGTTTTGGTCCAAAAAAATTACTAGAACCTAAATTTTCCATCAGGTGGGCTCTGGAAACCTTTAAATGCGTTTATCTCCGTAAATAAGCGTCTAATCGCTTAAATAGGGTGTTTCAAATCGTCGATTTTCGAAAACCCGGTTTTGGTCCAAAAAATTACTAGAACCTAAATTTTCCATCAGGTGGGCTCTGGAAACCTTTAAATGCGTTTATCTCCGTAAATAAGCGTCTAATCGCTTAAATAGGGTGTTTCAAATCGTCGATTTTCGAAAACCCGGTTTTGGTCCAAAAAAAATTACTAGAACCTAAATTTTCCATCAGGTGGGCTCTGGAAACCTTTAAATGCGTTTATCTCCGTAAATAAGCGTCTAATCGCTTAAATAGGGTGTTTCAAATCGTCGATTTTCGAAAACCCGGTTTTGGTCCGAAAAAAATTACTAGAACCTAAATTTTCCATCAGGTGGGCTCTGGAAACCTTTAAATGCGTTTATCTCCGTAAATAAGCGTCTAATCGCTTAAATAGGGTGTTTCAAATCGTCGATTTTCGAAAACCCGGTTTTGGTCCAAAAAAAATTACTAGAACCTAAATTTTCCATCAGGTGGGCTCTGGAAACCTTTAAATGCGTTTATCTCCGTAAATAAGCGTCTAATCGCTTAAATAGGGTGTTTCAAATCGTCGATTTTCGAAAACCCGGTTTTGGTCCGAAAAAAATTACTAGAACCTAAATTTTCCATCAGGTGGGCTCTGGAAACCTTTAAATGCGTTTATCTCCGTAAATAAGCGTCTAATCGCTTAAATAGGGTGTTTCAAATCGTCGATTTTCGAAAACCCGGTTTTGGTCCAAAAAAATTACTAGAACCTAAATTTTCCATCAGGTGGGCTCTGGAAACCTTTAAATGCGTTTATCTCCGTAAATAAGCGTCTAATCGCTTAAATAGGGTGTTTCAAATCGTCGATTTTCGAAAACCCGGTTTTGGTCCAAAAAAAATTACTAGAACCTAAATTTTCCATCAGGTGGGCTCTGGAAACCTTTAAATGCGTTTATCTCCGTAAATAAGCGTCTAATCGCTTAAATAGGGTGTTTCAAATCGTCGATTTTCGAAAACCCGGTTTTGGTCCGAAAAAAATTACTAGAACCTAAATTTTCCATCAGGTGGGCTCTGGAAACCTTTAAATGCGTTTATCTCCGTAAATAAGCGTCTAATCGCTTAAATAGGGTGTTTCAAATCGTCGATTTTCGAAAACCCGGTTTTGGTCCAAAAAAATTACTAGAACCTAAATTTTCCATCAGGTGGGCTCTGGAAACCTTTAAATGCGTTTATCTCCGTAAATAAGCGTCTAATCGCTTAAATAGGGTGTTTCAAATCGTCGATTTTCGAAAACCCGGTTTTGGTCCAAAAAAAATTACTAGAACCTAAATTTTCCATCAGGTGGGCTCTGGAAACCTTTAAATGCGTTTATCTCCGTAAATAAGCGTCTAATCGCTTAAATAGGGTGTTTCAAATCGTCGATTTTCGAAAACCCGGTTTTGGTCCAAAAAAATTACTAGAACCTAAATTTTCCATCAGGTGGGCTCTGGAAACCTTTAAATGCGTTTATCTCCGTAAATAAGCGTCTAATCGCTTAAATAGGGTGTTTCAAATCGTCGATTTTCGAAAACCCGGTTTTGGTCCAAAAAAAATTACTAGAACCTAAATTTTCCATCAGGTGGGCTCTGGAAACCTTTAAATGCGTTTATCTCCGTAAATAAGCGTCTAATCGCTTAAATAGGGTGTTTCAAATCGTCGATTTTCGAAAACCCGGTTTTTGGTCCGAAAAAAATTACTAGAACCTAAATTTTCCATCAGGTGGGCTCTGGAAACCTTTAAATGCGTTTATCTCCGTAAATAAGCGTCTAATCGCTTAAATAGGGTGTTTCAAATCGTCGATTTTCGAAAACCCGGTTTTGGTCCAAAAAAATTACTAGAACCTAAATTTTCCATCAGGTGGGCTCTGGAAACCTTTAAATGCGTTTATCTCCGTAAATAAGCGTCTAATCGCTTAAATAGGGTGTTTCAAATCGTCGATTTTCGAAAACCCGGTTTTGGTCCGAAAAAAATTACTAGAACCTAAATTTTCCATCAGGTGGGCTCTGGAAACCTTTAAATGCGTTTATCTCCGTAAATAAGCGTCTAATCGCTTAAATAGGGTGTTTCAAATCGTCGATTTTCGAAAACCCGGTTTTGGTCCGAAAAAAATTACTAGAACCTAAATTTTCCATCAGGTGGGCTCTGGAAACCTTTAAATGCGTTTATCTCCGTAAATAAGCGTCTAATCGCTTAAATAGGGTGTTTCAAATCGTCGATTTTCGAAAACCCGGTTTTGGTCCGAAAAAAATTACTAGAACCTAAATTTTCCATCAGGTGGGCTCTGGAAACCTTTAAATGCGTTTATCTCCGTAAATAAGCGTCTAATCGCTTAAATAGGGTGTTTCAAATCGTCGATTTTCGAAAACCCGGTTTTGGTCCGAAAAAAATTACTAGAACCTAAATTTTCCATCAGGTGGGCTCTGGAAACCTTTAAATGCGTTTATCTCCGTAAATAAGCGTCTAATCGCTTAAATAGGGTGTTTCAAATCGTCGATTTTCGAAAACCCGGTTTTGGTCCGAAAAAAATTACTAGAACCTAAATTTTCCATCAGGT
>JAHHFK020003913.1:0-101321 GCA_024533555.2 Aedes koreicus | reverse complement strand
TTTTACCCTTCTTACACCAAAAGAAGGGTATTAAGATCGCTTGAAAATTCGACTTTTTATCCGAGGCCCAGAGGGCCGAGTGTCATATACCATTCGACTCAGCTCGACGAACTGAGCACATGTCTGTGTGTATGTGTGTGTGTGTGTGTGTGTGTGTGTGTGTGTGTGTGTGTGTGTGTGTGTGTGTGTGTGTGTGTGTGTGTGTGTGTGTGTGTGTGTGTGTGTGTGTGTGTGTGTGCGTTACAAATAATGTCACATCGGTTTCTCAGCCATTTGTGAACCGATTTCAGTTCTGTTGACGGCAAATGAAAGCTACAACATTCCCATAGAACGCTATTGATTTTTTTTTATTCGGACATTTCGTTACGAAGATATGAACGAAACAGTACTTGACGGCCTATTATAATAGTAATCAAACAGTTTAGTCTCCGATTACATACTGAGCTATTTGTGTACCGATTTTAGTTTTGTTAGCGCCCAATTGAAGTTATAAAATTTTCAAATAACTGGTCAAAATTTCATTATGATTGGATAATCCTTCATGGAGATATGACCAAAACAATACCTGAGAGCACATAATTGTGAGATGAAAATATACTCGTTGCAGTTCAAAACCGAACAAGACCACTCACCCCAATCGATGCCGCTTGTATTCTATTGTTCTGCATCTGGTGCGTTGTATAGCACATTCAGCGGACTAGCCACACTATGCGACTCTATAGAATTAGAGTAGGATCGGTTGGCTCGAGTGGTCCGGTTTTGAACTGCAACGAGTATATTCGAAAATTACACAAAGTCTCCATTCACTATAACTACACAATTTTCAACGAACATGTACTTGTTAAGCATCTTGAATCCATATCGATAATCAAAATTGACGCTTAGGATTGTGTAATAATTCATTCTATGGACTGATTATATGGAATTTCTAATATTTATGTAATTTTTCCTTTTATATACCTAATATAAACAGGTCGTTAAAGACTATTAATGGCAATATTTTAATCACATCGATGAACAATACGTTCAGGATTGACAAATAATTCATTTTATAAACTGAATGTATGACATATCGAATATTCCTGGTTCTTCCTGGAATTTCTGATGAAAATATGTATACAGTACCATTTTGGCCACATTTTAGTTCGTAATTCTGGTGAAGTGTAAGAAGGGTTCAGTCTCACCATCGGTGGATTAATTCAGGTTTTTTCAATTCTGTACTCTGTACTCGAGGTCAGCACTTCGCATTTTAACAAGTTCCATTTGTCAAGAAGAAGATCATAGTTGACTTGAGTCGGACGTATCTTGGCGATTTTCACAATATGCTTGGAACTTTCACTGAATGCAACGGCTGGAGGCATTGGTAATATTCTAGAAATGAGTTTGCAAACCAAACCTTTTTGATTACGTGCTTACCAGCAGCAACGTAATGCTTATTTGCATTGTTGAAAAAGTGGAGTTTGTCGATCTCTTTCAATTTGGCCAAAGTTTCAAAGTTTTTCAGATAAAATTTTGCTTAACTTAACTTTGTTGCTTAACCAGTTGCTTAAGCTTAACTTTGCCAAAAAAAAAATTTGGTTTAACCGCAGTCAAAGAATAAACTCAAATAATTGATGAATTATGAATATATAAAATCTTCTGTATCATAAACTAAGAATTTTCCTAGAAAATATAAAAATTTTATGTACGAGTTTCAATAAAACTTTGAAATCATAAAGCTTTTATAAGCTTATCGAGTTGCAGTTTATCCCGATTTCACCTTTGAACTGAGTTCGTTTGACTGCCGGGATACGAACAATCAAATTTAAATTCAAAATTACTGAGTGATCCACCGAAAATAAGTCCTTTATCTGATTTACAATTCGTTCCCAGTTTTCTAGACTATTTGGATACCAAAAGAGTAGTCCGCTTTAGAAAAAACTGAATCTAACAAAATATTTTTGAAAAAAGTGAGTGTAAATCAAAAATGAGTTGATTGTTTTATGTAGTTTCCTTTTTGGACATTTTATTTGTATATTGAAGAAACGATTTGAGTGTTTAACTCATATCCCATCAACATTTACACAATCCAACATTTAACTAGCGCTTTGGCTTAGGTCGTTTGACAGCTAATCGATAAGATTTGATCCATTCTCTGTCAAATGGCCTACGCCAAACGTCAAATCGCTTGCTCCCTTCCAGAAATCGAGCTCAACTTAGACGGTCATTTCTAAAGCGCTCCGTTCTCTTCGCGTCGAATTCTGTTTTAAAAATAAAAAAATCAAATCTGACGCGTGTTCGGTGAGGAGGGGGGGGGGGGGGGTTGTATCTGGAAATCTACATAAATAAAAATGAAGTGATGTTTTGCATGTCCCGACTTAACAAGATTTAACGGATTACCAGCGCTCTGCATTTTACAAGTTCAATTGAGGTAGAGGTGGAACAGCGTTCACCAGGGCATCTAGTTTGCAATAAAACTAATTAAATTATTACAAATAAATAATATAATGCAGCTAAAATGATTCAAATTAAAGTTAGTTGAAAAAAAAACTAACTATCGCAAGAATATTTAAGGGAGTAAAATAAATGACGCTTTATGATGCGGACAAAGTGTCATGAGCGTCATGAAGACGTTTTGGCACTGAAAGCTGGCGTTGACAGCAGTTGTGCGGCAGCCTTTAGTCAAACTTGTGACCGCATCATGGTCAACAATTTCAAGAAAATTATACCAAACTTATCCTTGCAGAAGAAAATATTAATACCGAACTAATTTCAAGATAATAGTACCACGATTCACAGCCCACAATACTTTTCACTTTATTCTGCTGTCAATCAGATTCACACGTGGGATGATAAATACACTTTTTTGGTGAATATTTCTCGACTTTTATATAGTGTAGCCAGATCTATTGTAAAATAGATACAAGTGTGTTTTTTTAAACTGTTTACAATCGGCGGTGCGATAAAATAGTGACTTTAGTGACCATTTTCCGAAAAATAGTGACTTTAGTGACTTTTGGATGCAAATAGTGACTTTTTAGTGACTAGCTTCAAAATAGTGACCAAGTCACTAAAAAGTGACCTGCTACCAGCCCTGTAGTTTTCCCTTTTAGATCTAAAAACAAACCCCCCCCAACCCGAATTCATTAATATGTAAAAAAAAAAATAGAAATAGAAGATCTGAGAGCCTGTTTTCTTTTACAGCAGTTCCGTGGGAACCTACTGTTCTCTTTACGGTTCCGTTATTTTCGCAGGTAAATTGACCTTTCAGACTTCTAATCCTCTTTTAGCGATTGCCTGCCCCTTTTTTGTAACACGTAGGTTAATGGCAGCAGGGTAAATGCACCCTTCTTTTTGGGGAAATGCTCCTTAAACTTTGGAAAAATGCTCCTTAGATGCGTTTGCCCGGTATAATGCAATCGGAGGTATTTACCTTCTGGTTAGCGCTTGCCGGTTGTTTTGACGGGTCTTAAGTTTCTTCAAGATTGTATAGAGGAGCTTCGCTCTGCAATCTTCAAGGTAGTTTTGACGGGTTTAAATTTAATTTTGACGAGTCTTAATTTCATTTTGAAGAGTCTTAATTTTGTTTTGACGACTCTTAAAATCAGAAACTTAAAAGCTGTCAAAACTATACAATCTTGAAGAACCTGAAGACCCGTCAAAACACCCGGCAAGCGCTAACCAGAAGGTTAATACCTCCGATTGCATTATACCGGGCAAACGCATCTAAGGAGCATTTTTCCAAAGTTTAAGGAGCATTTCCCCAAAAAGAAGGGTGCATTTACCCGTTGCCTAGGTTAATGGAAGAACATTGGAACGCAGGAGAAACCCTTTTTGTAGCATCTTTAGATATTAAGAAGGCTTTTGATAATATAAGGTTGGAGAAATTGAAGGAAATTTTTTTGGAACTGGAGGTGCCAACTCATATAATCGATAGGGTTTTATTGTGTGTAAAAGAAGATAGGGCAAAGGTTAAATGGCAAAATCAATTTTCAGATGAGATAAAAAGGGGAAAAGGAATCAAGCAGGGCTGCCCTTTGTCGCCTTTTATTTTTAATTTAGTAATACAAAATTTTCTTCAAAAGGTGTGCAGTAAAATAGCACGATTACGATTAATTGGAATGGGTTCGCTTGCACTGCCAATTATCCTGGCATTTGCGGACGATCTGCTTATTATAGTAGAAGATCAAGATGACTTAGAGAAGATCATTGCAGCCTTAGAGGAGTGTTTGGCAGAGGTAGGACTAGAAATTAATACAAATAAAAGTCAAATATTAATAAGAGTACCTAATGCAACGAAAATTATTCCAGATAAGATAAAATTAAACGGAAACGAGTTTGTTACCTGTAAGTCATTTATATACCTTGGAGTAAATTTGACTAATACACTTAATCTTTCAGCTACTACTAGGAAGAGATGTGTTGATGCTATGAAATCAGCCAAAACCGTAGTTCAGTTTTGTAAAAATTTCAGACCATCGTGGGAAATAGGTAGACTTACATATATATAACTCTGTTATTTCTCCGGCCATTCAGTATGGAACTAAAGTAGCAACTCTTACGAAACGGAGTAGATTACAATTAGCAAAATATTTTAAACTTATAGTGAAACATATTTGGAATAGCTGTAGCAAAGAAAAAGAAGTTTAATGTAAGGAAGGAATTGAGGGGAAAAACAATAAATCGAAGAGTTAGAGTAGGAAGAATTTCGTATTATGGTCATATCATCAGGAGAGAATCATCGCATCCACTTAAGTTAGCGTATAAGTTTAAAGTTGATTGGAAAAAGGAAGGTAGACCTAGTTTCACCTGGAAAGATTCCTTAAAACAGGACCTTGCAAGATACGAAGGTATGAGTAAAAACGATTGGAAGAGATTAGGTAAAGATAAAGATAGATTGAAGAAAAAAGCTGTTGCAATTTTTAACGATAGTGGCAGTGAAATTTCAGATGGTGAAGAAGTTGAGTAAATTAAGACGGTTTTCAGCCAGCTTATCGTGTAATACAAAAAAAAAAGGAAAAAGAAGGTGCAAGCATGAAGTACGGCGGTAGGTTCTCTTCGAAACAAGGCATAAATATGTTGTTTTGCCTTTAAACTTTTAAACCATTTTGGTAAATTTCATTGCCAGTGAGGAATTTTGATAGTAGCAAAAACATATTTATGTCTTGAAACAAATAAACAAACGTATTTTTGTCTTGAATATAAAGTGATAGTAACAAAAGCGTCAAAATTAATTATATTATTTTTTTCAAAATATTTTCTATTAAACAATAAAAAAAAAAAACTCTTTTTTAAATATTATTTTATCACAATATAATTGTTGTATTATTATTTGTTTGTCTTTTTCTTTTTAATTATAAAAGAAGGAGGGGGGGGGGGGGGGGAGTATTGTTACTATCATAATAAATAATAATTAACGATTAAAAAAAAAAAAAAATAGGTTATTATAAAAGAAAAGAACGGAAAGCAATGAATTCCCCGACAAAAAAAAACCCCAAACGGACGATATCACAAATCCTCCAACAATTTCTTTAATGGTTTGGGTGATACTCCAAACAGGTCGTTAAGAAAAATAACCATACGAAATTTATCAGATTTACCGTAGCTGCTTTTTACATACAGGGTTATTCTGCGTGGCGTATCTGGTGAGACGACAATTGTCACCTCGCAGTAACATGACTATTCTCACTCGATTCCCTTAGTCGAGTCGGGTGACGCGAGAGATTCATTACTTGGTGAGTGAGAAAATGAATCGCATGTGACTCTGTATTCATTCTAAGAACTGTCAGTTTCTATATTCTGGAGCAACAATAGAACATGGCCTAACAATATTTCTAAAAAAGACGTTGTAAACGTTTTCATCGCAAAAAAATTGGTTTCCCATACAAACCAATGACACCATCGTTAAGGAAAAAGTTTCCCCTACCCAATTATGCTGTTGATTAGCATGGGTGGCCCAACACTTTGTGAGAAACGGACTAACAAGGCATTGTTCAGGAACGTTGTTTGGCCATATTCTTTTGTTGCTGCAGAATTTTGTTTTGAAGAAGATAACGTTCGTCGTTTTGCTGCCAATTAATTTTGATTGAAATAAAAAGAGAAAATTTAATCATTTTGAGGTAATTAAGAATAAATAATCCACCATGGGTTCTCTTAATTTATTGATATTTATGGTTTTCAGAGTAAGAAGCAAAACGGAAAAGTGTAACGACTGTTCGAAGGTGTTTTTAGAAAAGCTTAACTGCTGACTGGAACTAAACTACATACCGGCATAAAATGTGTCCGCGGTTCGGTGCACTAGGTCGCGAGGGATTGAACCTCCTGGTGGGATGTCACGTCGTCAACGATGGTGGCGGATAAAATATACCGAAGCCGCATCGGACTGCCCCGTTCTTTCTTCGATTGGTTCCTGAGTATAAAAATAGTGTGAATTGTTACTTTCAGGTTTTCCTGATGCTCCAAGCCAAGTTTTTATAATGATGTCTTATCAACGTGTAGATATCAGTGGATTGTTCTATATTTCGCTTTGTAACCTTCAATCATGTTGTAAGTGCGAAAATTTGGTGAAGAATTGGTTAATAAACGTTATATTCCTAATCGAAATTGTGCAATTTTGGTATGTGTTAGAAATGAGGCAACTTGTTTCCTATCGGAAATTTCGCAGTATTAAGGAGCGTGTAGTTCACCTCGTTTAATAATAAATTATCTGGCCCATTTCTGTTACTTTTTGATGATGTCCGATACATTCGTAGCTGCACCGGCTGTTTTGACCAAGGATTATGTTGGATGCAAATAGTGTTTGTCGTTGCCGCAAAGATAATCATTGCCCTCTAGTTTAATACGTAGCGATTGTTCTATAATTGGTCCAACTTTAAAATGCCGGTATATTGAATTGCTGAGATTTGGGATGTTGATGATGTTAAGTATGGTTTCTCCATCGGTCCTATGAGGACACTTACAAACCCGAGTGAATCGTCTATTAGGTCGATTGGAATGTCCTGATCGCTTGAAAACTGGTTAATGAATTCTATTTCTTCTGGTCTAAGTATTCTATTTTTGACTTTTCCTAACTTTGAAAGTGTCATGGAATCTTGAATTTTATTTATTTCTAAGTTTAGAATAATTTTAACCAAATCATTTACTTCTTCAACTACTTTGTGTATTACCATCTCTTCCTTCCGCGTTGTCGATGGCTGCATTGACGGTACTCCAGCAGTCCTCAAGAGGGGCTTCGATCAGCTTTCCCTCTTCCGGCAACGCAGCTTCAAGGCTTTGTACATAATTAGTTGCGACTTCGGTTAGCTTCGATCCAGATTATACCGTGGCGGGCGTCGGTACCGAATTTTGTTTACAACGGAAAGTCTTTGGAGCACTTTGACCATTACCAGATAGTGGTCTGAATCCTCTAGTGGTGGTAGGTGTAGGTAGGTCCTGACGTCGATAATATCCGAGAAGTGTCTCCCATCAATCAAAACGTGGTCAATTTGTGATTCGATCTGCAGTGATCTCCAGGTGTACCGATGTAGGAGGCTATACTGTAAATAAGTACTACGTATCCCAACAAACAATCACTCATTAAATAAACATCATTATGGCGATTTAATTCAGCAGCGTGTTGAATAATCTCTGAACTTTTTTCAATCACGGCGTTTGTTCAGGCATTATTCACACACATTTGGAGAAGTTATTAAGCTGTCGCCAATTGCATTTGGACACTGCCAATTGCATATGCTTAAAAAGCAAGTTTACATCAATAGAGTTCAGCTGATAATTGGATAACTGCTGTTTAAGTGCTGCACAGAACTTGAGGGTAATCCCGAGAGTCGAAGTGAGCTTTGTTGACCTAAGCAATTTTTTTTAAGAATAACATATTCTCTCCTTGTTGATTAATAGTCATGATGAAATTTTTCTTCACCATAATTAAGCATATTAAAAAAGCTGTGATGTCTTTTATAGAAGTTATGTTCATTTTTTTTCAATTCTCATAAAACTTTCTTTCAAACTTTGATTTTTTTTACAGAAATCTGTAAAAGTTTACCGAATTCTCAACAGCTAAACGTTCGGTAATCCGATTAAACGAGTTCGGTGAAATTTTACAGTTATCTGTAAAAAAAAATGTACCTCGAACTATGACAGAAAAAAATCCTGCCTCCAAAAACCCCCATATGCCAAATTTGGTTCCATTTGCTTGATTACTTCTCGAGTTATGCAGAAATTCGTTTTTCATTTGTATGGAAGCCCATCTTTCAGAGGAGAAGGAGTCTCAAACCACCATAAGAACCTTCCTTGGCTCCATAAACCCCTGCATACAAATTTTCACGTCGATCGGTTTAGTAGTTTCTGAGTCTATAAAGGTCAGACAGACATAGATATGTAGAAAGACGACATCAAAGATTCCTGCCAGATGTCTTTCTGCCTTTGACAAATATTCGAGATTACAAAACCAAATAAAATAAACTTACTTTACTAAAACATCCGCTATAATCAGTTGACTAAAAACTTTTTATAATTTTCTTGCAGGTGATGCAGGATACACACTCAGAAAATTTTACAGTATTCGGTAATTTTTTACCGAACTTTCAACAGCTGAACGTTAGGTAATCCGATTTACAGGATTTCTGTGAAATTTTACAGTATTCTGGTAAAAAAATTACCGGAGCTTGTCAAATTTTACCGAATTCCGTTAAATCGGATTACCGAACGTTCAAATGTTGAAAGTTCGGTAAAAATATACCGAATACTTTAAAATTTTCCAAGTGTGTTTCCTTTGAAATCTTATTTAATTACACCGTTCCGTTCATCAACTGGTACACAAAGCTCCGAACGACAAGCAAAATTTAATGAAATACACTCAAAAGCCCGAATGTTTGTTGGACGATCTATTGTAGTCTTCAAAATGTTTTCCGTTGTACATTAGGTGCAAGACAGTTGCATTACAGAAAGCTGCTAGTGAAGTGAACGTATGTTGTGCATTACATAACCTGACACTTCTCTATAATGTACCAATGAATGATAAAGATTTAAAGACAACAGACAATAATAATAATGATTCCACCTTCGAAGGTGATGTTGACATGACTGCGAGTAATATAAGACAAGAAATCATGTCTTCCATTTTTTAAAACTTTCAATATATTTCGAATCAAACAATCCATCAAAGACAATACAAATAATGAAGGACTCACTTGACTAGTTGATAATTTAATAATAAAATTGAAATCACCCGAATGAAACTTTACTGAATGCTTCGATTCGAACTGAATATTTGTATTTCACTCGGTCAACTTCCAACCCATAGCGTTCTACTGTAGTAAAGTTGTGAAGCTTACCATTCATGACTATTGGTACCGGCTACCGAAATTTTACAGTATTCCGGTAAAAAAAATACCGGAACTTGTCAAATTTTACCGAAATCCGTTAAATCGGATTACCGAACGTTCTGCTGATGAAAGTTCGGTAAAAAATGACCGAATACTGTAAAATTTTCTTACTGTGTAGTCAAATCCTTCATAAATGGTTGCATATATATGTAAGCTAGTTAAATCAATCTTACCCAATAAAAATAATTGGATTCAATAGATTTTGATTTTACCTGTGAGTGTTATAGAAAGCAAAGCTCATAATTAAATAATTAATAATAATTCGAATCAATGTGTTAAAAAACAACAAAAGTATCGTATATATAGCCTTATATTTGCTTGATAAAACATATTCCAACGATGTATTTTTTTTTTTTCCCCTTTTTTAAATAAAAATATTATCCTTTTTTATATACCTTTCCCCAAAATTAATTTTTTGTATTATTATTCATTAAATTTTATATATAGCATTTTTTTTTTTTATATGAAGAGTGAGACCTTCAGGGTTATTCTGCGTGGCGTTTCAGGTGAGACGACTCGAGTCACCCGTCTCACGCGATTCTCGTAGGCGAATAAAGTGAGAAAAGTCACCACGAATGAACGTCGATGAACTCTCGCATTATTCTCGCAGTCGTATGTGAGTGACAATTGTCGCTCACAAGTGACATTTCAAGGCGTATCCTACACCATTGACGACTGTTGAAAAGGGAGACGAAGCAGTGAGTAAATTTATCACATAATTTATCATAAAATGTATTAATTAATAATTTTTCTTAACTTTTCACATTTCAGAATAAAAATAACAAACAGGAAGCAGTTCGAGTGTTTGGTGGCCACCGTGGAAAAGTACTTTCAGGTGGCCAAATGCCTGAAATTCGCTTCGAACGAGAAAATGCTCTTCGAATAGAAAAGCAAAATACTGAGAAACTAAAATATAAATTGCTCCTGCTGGAGTACAAAAAGAAAAAAGTTAGATCTCTTGCAAACGAAAGTAAAAAATACATCGTTGGAATAGGTTTGATGAAGCAAAAATAAAGCTGATATGCGATATATTTGTTGTTGTTTTTTTTAACATGTTGATTCAAATTATTATTAATTAATTAATTATGAGCTTTTCTTTCCATAACAGTCAAAGGTAAAATCAAAATCTATTGAATCCAATTATTTTATTGGGTAAAATTGAATGAATTATTTAGCTTACACATATATGCAACCGTTTATAAAGGATTTGACTTGTTAGTACCAATAGTCATTAATGGTAAGCTTTACTTTTCCTTCATCGAACCTATTACTACAGTAGTACACTATGGGTTGGAAGTTGACCAAGTGGGACAAAATTATTTAGTTCGAATCCAAGCATTCAGTTAAGTTTCCTTTTAGTTTCTTTCGGGTGATTACAATTTTATTGTTAAATTACAAACTTGTCAAGTGAGTCCTTTATTATTTGTATTGTCTTTGATGGATTGTTTGATTCGAAATATATTCAAAGTCTGAAATAATGCAAAACATGATTTCTTGTCTTATATTACTCGCAGTCATGTCAACATCACCTCCGAAGATGGGATCAATGAAGAGATTATTATTGCCTGTTGCCTCGAAATCTTTATTATTTATTGGTAAATTATAGAGAAGCCTCAAGTTGTGTAAAGCACAACATACGTTCACTATACTAGCAGCTTTCTGTGGTTTTTAATGCAACTGTCTAGCACCTAATGTACGACGGAAAACATTTTTGGGGACTCCAATAGATCTTTCAACAATCATTCGGGCTTTTGAGTGTATTTCATTTAATTTTGTTTGACGTTCGGAGCTTTGTGTACCAGAAATTATTAAATAACTAGTTAAGGAAGAGATCGTAAAACACAAAGTAGTTGAAGAAGGATATGATTTGGTTAACATTATTCTAAACTAAGAAATTATAAACCTAGAAACAAATAAAATTAAAAATTCCATGACACCTTCGAAACTAGGAATATAAATCATATTCAGGGCATTCCAATCGACCTTATTGACGATTCACCCGGGTTCGCAAATGTCCTCATAAGTACCGATTGAGAAACCATACTTTAAATTATTTATATCATCATTTTCATTTTGCTTCTCACTCTGAAAAATATAAATATCAATATATTCAGAGAACCCATGGTGGGTTATATATTTTTTACTTGCTGAACCCGGTGCGTGCGCTTCTACGCTTGCAACTAAGTGAAGGAAAATTTAATGTCACGTTTATGGTTTTTTTTTTCGAAATGAGTTTTTTTCTTCTTGAATAAGCAGGGGTTCAAACTTCTATCAAAACATGCTTCTTACCCGAGAAATACACGGTTTGTGTTTAAGTAACCTGGATAACTCTCATTTTTGGTTGAAATTTGTGTTTCATTTGTATTGGAGCCCTCCCTTCCAGAGGGGGGTAGTTTCTCAAACCACCATACAATCATTGACTTCAAAACCCTCCACATGCCAAATTTGGTTCCATTTGCTTAATTAGTTCTCGAACCATCACACTGGGCTCATCGATTATAATAAAAATGTGAGTTTCATTTGTTTGAAGCCCCCCCCCCCCAGAAAGGTATGGGTCTTGAACTACCATAGAAACATTCTTGCCTTCAAAACTCCCCACATGCTAAATTTGATTCGATTTGTTTGATTAGGTCTCGGGTTATGATGAAATTTGTGTCTCATTTGTATGAGAGCGCCCCTTCCTGAGAGAGAAGGGGTCTCAAACAATCATAAGAACCTTCCCCAGCCCCAAAAACCCCTTCATATAAATTTTCACATTGGTCGGTTCAGAACTTTCCGTGTCTATAAGGGTCTGACAGACAGAAATTCATTTTTATGTATATAGAAATCTAGCCTCCAAAAACCTCCATATGCTAAAAGTGGTTTCATTTACTTGATTAGTTCTCGAGTCATGCAGAAATTTGCTTTTTATTTGTAGGGGGAGCCCCCCTCCCCTTCAAAATGGGGAGGGGTATTGAACTGCTATAGAAACATTTCTTGCCTCCAAAAACCTCAACATGCCAAATTTGGTTTCATTTGCTTCATTGGCTCTCGAGTTATGCTAAAAATTATGTTTTATTTTTATGGGAGTCTACCCTTCCAGAAGGCGGAGGGGTCTCAAACCACCTTAGAAACATTTCTTGCCTTCCAAAACCTCCACCTGCCAAATGTGGTACCATTTGCTTGATTAGTTCTCGAGTTATGCAGACATTTGTGTTGCATTTGTATGTAAACCCCCCTCCCTCCCCCTTCCAGATGGCGTAGGAGTCTCAATCTTACATAGAAACATTTCTCTCCTCCAAAAACCTCCACATGCCAAATTTGGTTCCATATGCTTGATTGGTTCTCGAGTTATGCCCAAATTTGTGTTTCATTAGCATGAGAGCCCCCCTCTTACAGAGGGCGGAGGGGTCTTGAGTTACTTTAGAAACATTTCTTGCCTTCAAAAACCCCTACCTGCCAAATTTGGTTCCATTAACTCGATTAGTTCTAGAGTTATGCAGAAACTTGTGTTTCATTTGTATGGGAGCCTCCCTTTCTAGAGAGGGGAGGGGTCTCAAACTACCATAAAAACATTTCTTGCCTTCAAAAACTTCCGCATGCTAAATTTGGGTTCCTTTGCTTGATCAGTTCTCGAGTTACACAGAAATATGTGTTTCATTTGTATGGGAGCCTCCCTTTATAGAGAGGGGAGGGGTCTCAAACTACCATAAAAACATTTCTTGCCTCCAAAAACTTCCGCATGCTAAATTTGGGTTTCTTTGCTTGATCAGTTCTCGAGTTATACAGAAATATGTGTTTCATTTGTATGGGAGCCTCCCTTTCTAGAGAGGGGAGGGGTCTCAAACTACCATAAAAACATTTCTTGCCTTCAAAAACTTCCGCATGCTAAATTTGGGTTCCTTTGCTTGATCAGTTCTCGAGTTACACAGAAATATGTGTTTCATTTGTATGGGAGCCTCCCTTTATAGAGAGGGGAGGGGTCTCAAACTACCATAAAAACATTTCTTGCCTCCAAAAACTTCCGCATGCTAAATTTGGGTTTCTTTGCTTGATCAGTTCTCGAGTTATACAGAAATATGTGTTTCATTTGTATGGGAGCCTCCCTTTCTAGAGAGGGGAGGGGTCTTAAGCTACCATAAAAACCTTCTTTGCTTTCAAAAACTCACACATGCTAAATTTGGTTTCTTTTGCTTGATTAGTTCTCGAGTTGTGTAGAAATTTGTGTTTCATTTGTATGGGAGCCCCCATTTTCAGTGAAGGGAGGGGTTTCAAACCATCATAAGATTATTTTCCGGCCCTAAAAATCTCTGCACACAAAATTTCACGCCGATCGGTCCTTCCGCTCGCGAGTTAAATCGTGACAAAGGAAACCCCAACTCATTTTTATTATATAGATTACCTCAATATGATTAAATTTTCTCGTTTTATTCCTTTTCCAATCGATTTGCAGCAAAAAGACAAACGTTATCCACTTCTAAACAAAATTCTGAAGTAACAAAATAATATGGCCAAACAACGTTCCTGAACAATGCCTTGTTAGTCCGTTTCTCACAAAGTGTTGGGCCACCCATGTTAATCAACAGCATAATTGGGTAAGGGAAACTTTTCTCTTCACGACGGTGTGATTGATTTGTGTGGGAAACCTAATGTTTTGCGATGACCCTCCTTGTAAAAACCAGCACAGTATATGCAGTTAAGTTCTTGATCCATTCATATTGGATCAGTCTATAAAAGCAAATTAGTCCTATACGAATAACATGCAGTGGAAGATGCGTTGGAAAGTAGTATCCCTTGATTTTATCATGCAACATAGAGACTGATATGCTTTTATGGTAAGTTATTTGAAATGTAATTTTTTGGTGAGATCCTTCCTCATTTTATTGCCCACAACTAGATTATTAGGAACAGTAGAAATTTGCAATATCCCAGTACATTTACTAGTGCAAATAAAAACAAATAAAATGTGTTAATTGAATCTAAAGTTCAATATAGCCGTGGCATTTTCTTTTTGTCTTAACATGTTTTTATTTTTTATTTATTTTATAAGTCATTTATGCTAAAAATTTCCACTGTTCCTTTAACAACTATATAACGGGGATTGCCTAAGCGGGGTAGCCTAAGGCAGTCGAAGGATTTGTTGACTGGACAAGGGTTCGTGGAGTCGCCAGTCCCTTGTCATGCGAAGACACGCGGCCTTCTGGCCGTAGTCTTCCGAAGGTCCTCACTGAGATCGGCTGACCCTGCTACAAGAAGCCATCACGTAGGCTATTCTCTCAGAACAACCTGCGGAGAATAGTACTGCAGCCATAGGTAATCCTTGCACTGATGGTGGGTTCTTATCACACATCACAATACAATTATTACATACAATCAAATGCATACTTGCATCTTATATCGTTGTTGTGGGGGATAGATTTGCCATAATCTTTGATAGCAAACCGAGTTTTAATGGTGGTAAGCTTTAAGCTAAAAATAAACTTTAATTAGCTAATCTCGAGGCAAGTTTCTTATAGTAGCTTACAATTTTTGATGAACCTTGGAACCTGAGGATCGTATCAGTGGACCTTTTACGTGGAAATCACTGTTGTAAATATCCCAACAAACATCGGTGTTGAATTAAAGCTTGTTCAAACAAATTTGGAGAAGCTATTAAGCTATTCTAGAAGAAACAGCTGAATAGCTTCTCCAAATTTGCTTGAACAAGCTCTAATTCAACACCGATGTTTGTTGGGATGAGATCTATAGGTTAGCTGTACGGATCAACCATTTCTCACTACTTACGCTGTAGATTTCCTAGTGTAACTTAAATTCAGGCAATTTCTGTTCTCCCTTAGTATTTAAGCACTATTCGTAATCCTAAATTTAGAAATAAGTAAGATTCCATAATAATGTCCATCCTATTGTTCCGAAATGTACGCGTTACCTTTGTGTACGAAAGCTAGCTCCAGTTAATCCGTAATATTTAATTTAATCACTACACTTTAAGTTCTACCGTAGTATTATAGGGTAAACTAATTTTAAGCACACTAGATTAAGTTTTACTATTCGAGTTAAGTGGATAATAAGTAGATCATTTAGGCTTAAGGCAGAAAATAGATTAAGTTAATTCACTCCGGCTCGATTCCTTTCGAGTATTGTTTTAATTTCAATGTTCCTTCATCTCCTTTGTTGCATTGTTAATGATGGATCAATAGTCACGGCCACTGTTTAGTTTCCGATAATATTGCCACAGTTGAACGGCGTCGGGGGGTCTCGTCGTTATAATCCTTATATATTAAATCTTATATTTTTTTGACAGAATTTTCTGATACATGCCACTTCTAGATATTGAGAACCCAATTGTAAGGTTTACAATTGCTCCATGCAGGTCATCAAGAGTATGTGCGTATCATTTCCGTACGTCGTTCATCACCAGCAGCACATTTCAAAGGCACCAAGTCCACGATAGCTTCTATAAGCATATCATCCTTTTCTTTTTCGGAGTTTGATAGTTCGGATGATGATATTCCTCCTATTCTACAACCTTTTCCTAATTTTTCTTCAATGAAGACAGAAAAAGCTTCGGAGCCAAATTCGACTGAAGCAACTCCTGGTACATCCTCCTCCGAGCTCACCCGCCGGAAAGCTTATCCAACCGGATCAAAAGGTCCTTTTCTGGTTTTTTTTTCGGCCCAAGAGTAAACCGTTGAATAAATTTCAAATTGAAAAAGATCTGACAAAGTCGTTTCGGAGCATTCAGGAAATAACCTCTCCCAGCCGCAGTAAGCTTCGCATCACTCTAAGTGATCGCGAAGAAGCTAACAAGATTGTTGCCTCAGAGCTCTTTTCCTTAGAATACCATGTGTATCTTCCCTCGCACGTTGTTGAAATAGCCGGAGTGATCACCGAACCGTTTTTGACGTGCGCTGACATCAAGGCTCGTGGAACTGGTGGGTTTAAAAATCGTGCCGTTCCACCAGTTCAGGTTCTTGATGTCAGGCAAATGAACCATGTGTCCTCCGACGGCAAAAAAAGGCTTTCAAACTCGTATCGTGTGATCTTCTCTGGAGCTGCCCTCCCGAATTTCCTCGTGTTGGGGAAGCTTTGGTTACCTGTTTGCCTCTATATACCGACGGTCATGCACTGTGATAAGTGCCAGCAGTTTGGTCATACGGCACCTTACTGCTGTAACAAAGCACGGTGCGGCAAATGTGGTGAGCAACATGTGGAGGGTCCCTGCAGTACGGACCCCAAGTGTATATGCTGTGGGGAAGCTCCACATGATCTCTCTGCATGCCCGAAGTATATAGAGCGGGAGAAACATGAAATTCGTGCATTGCAGCAGCGGTCAAAGCGCTCTTATGCAGAAATACTTAAAAAGATCGCACCGGCCGCTGTTCCACCAGCCCAACCTGACAACAATATCTTTTCTTCCCTGCCCATTGATGATCATGGCTCAGACCTTGAGGATGCTGAGGAGTACTCTGTTGTTCAGACGGGAGCGAAGAGAAAGCGCGCTACAGCAAGACGTCAACGGCATCGTCAGCAAGCATCTCAAAACGCGCTGACTGTAGAACAGGCTCCCCACCCTCCTCTGAACAATCCAAGAAGTGGTGGTAATACGAAAAAAGTTTCTCCTCCAGGTTTTAAACCACTGGCTGGTGACTTTCCGCCACTTCCGGGAACATCTAAAACCCCAGTTGTTCCAGTTTTTTGCCCAGAACGCCAACTACCAAGACATCTGGAATCTCGACCGTGTCAAGTCGAAGAATCTGAAAAAATGTCTCTTTCTGGGATTGTGGAATTCATCTTCACCATTTTTGAGGTCTCACTAACAACGAGAAACCTCATCATCATGATCCTTACATTTGTAAAAACTCTTCCTAAAGAAACTGTCTTCAAAATGGCCTCTTCTTGATTCGATCATATCTTTCGATTGATAATTTATCCAATGAGGTCGGGGATATGATCGAAGCACTACAATAGAATATTAGAAAAATTTGGACGCTTTTAAGTTTTTAGTTCACAAATCGCACTGTGACGTATTTGCTCTCTGTGAAACATGGCTCTATTCTGATAAAGATTTCTCTTTCCACGATTTTAACATTATTCGGCAGGATCGAGGGGACTCATATGGAGGGGTGCTGTTGGGGATTAATAAGCTCCACTCCTTTTATAGAATTGATCTCCCCTCGATGACAGGCCCTGCAGTAGTTGCATGCCAAGTGACTATTTGAGGCAAAAGTTTTAGTATAGCCAGCATATACCTGCCGCCGAATACGGCAATATCCCGCAGGGACCTTTCAACTATTTGCCTCGCAATGCCAGAGCCCCGGTTGATCTTAGGAGATTTTAATTCTCACGGTACAGCCTGGAGGTCACCGTACGACGACAACCGTTCTGCATTGATACTAGACCTCATGGACTACTTCAACTTGACTATTTTGAATACTGGGGAAGTAACACGCGTGGCTCCACCTCCAAACCCTGGAAGCAAATTAAACCTCTCAATCTGTTCGAATTCATTATCATTGGATTGCACGTGGAAAGTGATTCAAGATCCCCATGGTAGTGATCACCTGCCTATCAAAATTTCAATCACCAATGGTTCGTGTCAATCTCGCTCAACCGACATTGCGTACGACCTCACGAAGTGCATCGACTGGGGTAAATACGCTGAAGCGATCATCGATGGCGAGCAATCGGTCGAAGTCCTTCCTCCGTTGGAAGAGTATCGGTTTTCATCCGGGTTAATCCTCAAATGTGCAATCGACGCACAGCACAGACCGGTACCAGGATCAACAATACGCCGACGTTCGCCCACTCCGTGGTGGGATGACGAATGAACTGAGGTCTACCGTGAAAAATCAGTCGCGTTTAAAGCATATCGGAAGCGCCGTTCGCGAGATAAGTACGAGCGGTACATTGCTCTTGAGCGTAAGTTTAAGAGCCTCGCCAAGGCCAAGAAACGCGGATATTGGCGTCACTTCGTCGAAGGGCTATCGCGTGAAACGTCGATGAGAACTCTTTGGACCGTCGGGAGAAGAATGCGAAATGCGTCGTCGGTGAATGAAGACAAGGAAAGTTCTTCCCGGTGGGTCTACGCGTTCGCCAAGAAAGTGTGCCCAGATTCGGTTCCGGTGCAACGAATTGCTCGCGATACTCAAACCAATCGTAACGAAATGGATGCGCCCTTTTCGATGCTCGAATTCTCGCTTGCTCTTCTTTCATGCAACAATTCTGCACCAGGAATGGATCAAATTAAGTTTAACTTGTTGAAAAACCTCCCAGACGTCGTAAAGAGGCGCTTGCTGAACTTATTTAATCAGTTCCTGGAAAGCAATATTGTTCCGGATGAATGGAGGCAGGTTAGGGTTATTGCTCTACAAAAACCCGGGAAAGCCGCGTCGGATTACAACTCTTATCGTCCAATTGCACGTCCAGTACACGGAAGCTGCTAGGGAAGATGATTCTCCATCGGCTCGACAAATGGATTGAATCTAATGGCTTTCTATCTCATACACAATTTGGTTTCCGCAGAGGCAAAGGAACGAGCGATTGTCTTGCGCTGCTTTCAACAGAAACACAGCTGGCCTATGCTCAAAATGAGCAAATGGGTTCAGTTTTCATGAACATTAAGGGGGCTTTTGATTCAGTTTGTGTAGACGTCCTTTCAGACAAACATCACGAGTGTGGCCTTTCACCATTATTAAACAACTATTTGTATAATTTGTTGTCTGAGAAACATATGAGTTTTTCTCATGGGTCTTCGACAACTTCACGAATTAGCTACAAGGGTCTCTCCAGGGCACTTGTTTAATCCCCCCTTTTTATAATTTTTATGTCAGATACATCGATAGCTGCCTCATGGAAAATTGCACGCGAAGACAGCTTGCGGATGACGCCGATGTTTCATTTGTAGGACCAGGGGCGAACAACCTGCAGGGATCGTTGCGGGATACCCCAGATAATTTGACTACCTGGGCTGTAAAGCTGGGTATCGAATTCTTCCCGGAGAAAACTGAGTTAGTTGTTTTTTCTAGGAAGCGTGATCCAGCACAGATACTGCTTCAACTCACGGGTAAAATAATAACTCAAAGTTTGTCTTATAAATACCTAGGGGTCTGGTTCGATTCAAAAATGCACCTGGGGAAAGCAGATTAAGTATCTGCATCAGAAATGCCAGCAGCGAATAAACTTCATGCGTACTTTCACCGGAACATGGTGGGGAGCCTACCCGGAAGATCTGAAAAAGCTGTATCGTACAACGATCCTGTCGGTTCTCGAGTACGGTAGCTTCGGTTTTCAATCCGCCGTGAAAACTCATATTCTGAAGCTGCAGCGAATCCAGTACCGTTGTCTTCGTATCGCGTTAGGCTGCATGAGTTCAACTCATA
The DNA here is from genome assembly GCA_024533555.2 of Aedes koreicus. NCBI lineage: Eukaryota > Metazoa > Arthropoda > Insecta > Diptera > Culicidae > Aedes > Aedes koreicus. The sequence continues at coordinate 81,604 of JAHHFK020003913.1, read as the reverse complement.
CTATGAGTTTGGAGGTATTAGCAGGAGTTCTTCCTTTATCAGATCGTTTTGTGGAGCTATCGTTCCGGTTCCTCATCCGCTGTGAGGTGCTAAATCCATTGGTAATTGAAAATTTTGAAAAGCTAATCGAACGAAATCTTCAAACTAAGTTCATGACACTGTACCATTGGTACATGACTCTGGAGGTGAGCCCTTCTTCGAATGTTCCTAATCGTGATTACTCCCAAGACTTCTCTAGTTCTACTGTAGTTTTTGATCTAACCATGAAGCAAGAAGCTCGTGGAATACCAGATCCACTCCGTTCGGAATACATTCCATCAATTTTTGCAAGTAAGTTTGGCCATATCAGATGTGACAGGAAGTTTTACACCGACGGGTCAAAAACAAATGATTCCACTGGATTTGGTGTTTTTAACGAAATTCATAGCGCCTCCTTCAAACTTCAAAATCCTTGCTCCGTATACGTCGCAGAATTGGCGGCTATACACTATGCATTAGAGCGAATTGCCTCTCTTCCCTCTGATCAGTTTTTCATTTTTACGAATAGTCTCAGCTCACTTCAGGCTATTCGTTCAATGAGGCCGGTAAGGCACTCACCACTCAAAGCAGCGAAATACGATCTCTTTTGAGTGCGCTATCAAACAATTCCTACACCATCACCTTGGTTTGGGTCCCTTCTCATTGCTCCATTCCGGGTAATGAGAAAGTGGACCACTTGCCAAGGTGGGCGCTATGGCAGGCGATATTTAGAATCGACGAATCGACTTCAACGAATTTTTTGCTATTTTCCGTCAACAGGCCTTGATCAGCTGGCAACAAAAATGGGATGCAGGGGATTTGGGCAGATGGTTACATTCCATTCTTCCACAGGTATAAAAAAAAATCGTGGTTCAGAGGGTTGGATATTAGCCGAGATTTTAACAAGGTAATGTCCCTTCTAATGTCCAATCACTACTCGTTAGGCTCTCATTTCAATCGAATAGGGCTCTCAGACACCAATCAATGCGGCTGTGGTGCAGGTTATCAGGACATCAACCACGTTGGCTGGTATTGCCTCGATTACGAAATTGCCAGATCTGATCTTTGCGCATCCCTACGGGCCCGAGGGATACCAAAGAAGGAAGATATCAGAGACGTGCTGGGTAAGCTGGACTTGGACTATATGGGGCTAATTTACAAGTTCTAGAAACAAATAGATGTATTCGTTTGATCCTCTCTTCGCTGTCGCTTTAACATGTCCACCTCGTCCCCTCCCCCGTAATACACCTTCGATTGTATCGTTACAGCTTAACGCAATGCAACATCTTCGCCAGACCAACAGCAACAATATCGCATCGCCAATCTGCTGTTGAAAGCCAACGTTAAGATTCCTACTTCCCCATTCCTAACCGAATCATTATAATCCCTAACCTTGACCAAGCCGCGAGTTTTTCGGCTTTCCAAAACTAACCTAGTAAGTAAGTTATTATCATTGTAAAAATGAAAAAGAACTCGGCTCCGTTATGCCTATGGCACTTGAGCCTTATAAATAAACAGTTAAGCTAATATGCCCAAATCGAATAATACAATGGATTAAGATCTGCACCGCTAAGGGGCCACAAGGCGCTCCATCCTGCTGTAGGACAACGTTTTGGTCCTCGGAGAAGTTGGCCTTCACCCAGAGAAGCAGTTGGTCCTTTAAAATAACGATATACACTTCGGTATTAATTTTAACTCCAGCATCAACGAAAACATGCGGCATTTTCAAACCGTTGGACGCCACCAAGCCAAACATCATGACACCAGCCGGATGTTTGGTTTGAAATTTGAATTTCACTTTTTCCGGAACGTTCTCCATTTTCTGCGGTGAAATGAACCGGTCCGTGCAGCTGTTGGACACAGCATCGATGTTGAAAAGCTTTTCGTCGGAGAACAGGATTATCATTTTTTCCTTCTTCAACAAGTAAAGCAATCTCTTGGAACGAGTCACTCGTAGTTCCTTGACCCGGTCCGTAATCAAGTGGCGTTTCACTTTGGCTCTGGAAGAGGTGCAGGTCTTCTTTGATGATTCTCCGCATGGATTTTTCCGAAATATTGGCTTCCTTTGCAAGTTTGCTTATGGAACTCACCGGGTTGCGAGCAATTTTTGCACGGACCGATTTGATCACGTTCGGCGTGCGTGCAAAGCGCTTCTCGGCTTCCGCTGCTTAGGACCATCCTGCAGGGACTTTTTTATGCGGTAAACTGTTGCCAGAATGGCACCCTACCACCTTGGCAATCTCTTTCGGCTTCTTCTGGGCGAGCAACAAACTGGGGATCACTTCTTTCGCAAACATTTTGACGAATTTGCTATAAAACAAATAGAATGTTTGGATGCAGCACTTGAAAGTAAACATAAACAAATACACTTTCGACAGAAATTAGTCACTAGCTACACGAATTAACCCAATACTCAAGATTGAACATTTTCGCATTATTTTCTGCCGCACCCTGGGCCCATCAGAAATTAATTCAGTTCAAAACAAAGGTCCCTTCAGATCACAGAGCCTATCGAATCTCTATGAAAGTAGAGTAAGGGCGTTTTGCATTTATTGGAAATGGACCATTGAACATTGAACAGTTCATCGTGTATAATCGTGTATACGAATGAATCAGAGGGAAATTAATTGTAATTGATGAAGGTAAGTCTGAAAAGACCAGAGGACTGAAGAAAGCGTTATTTCTTGAAGCCTGCCACTTTTAGTGTGGCGCTAGTGACGATTTGAAAATTTTAAGCTCGGTTCACAACGGATTATTTATCTTTTCAATATTTCTTCTACCAAATTACTATTAGCAGTAATTAAGATAAAACATTGTTATACCTGGCTGATAAACAATAAAAAATACTATCGTTGTGATAACCACTTTCACTAAGAACAACACGGAAGATTTTTCTCTCGTATCAAATTAACGACAAAACACGACAACTTCCGCCGCGAATATTGTGTTTGCTGCATATAGCCTTCAAGAAAACCGAGCTGTCAAATTAGCACCACACGCAACACCAAGTTTTCGGCTTCGCTACTGTTGTTCGTGGATGACAGCAGCTTCAGTCCTGTGGAAAAGACTGGAAACGGGGCTCAGTGAAGTAATATAAGAAAACACGTGTGTTCACACTAGCTCAGTACAAGAAAGAATGACTTTTATTAGCTTTTTACAGCGGAAGTAGTAATGTCAAAGTGGTTTAGAAAGTGGTAGAATGGTTGCCAGATGGGCAGTCAGAAATAAAGCGTTGTTGTATGAACCGTGGGGTTCAACACTCCTTCTCAACGTTGAATGGCCTGATGCCAATCGCCTCTGTCAGTTGTTGTAGCTTGGTTGCTTTCAGCGGTTTTGTTAGCAGATCGGCTTGCATATGCTCTGTCGGACAGTATTGAAAAGACGCACGACACCGTCTCTCACCATCTCCTTTATGTAGTTGTACTTAATGTCGATGTGTTTAACTCGCTTCTCCGTACGGTCACCTACAATCAGCACGATGCAGCTCTGATTGTCCTCTTGAACTACAATCGGGAAATCCAGCTCTTCACCAACGTCTTGCATCAGTTTCCTGATCCATTGCACTTGCTGTAGGCACTCTGTTAAGGCGATGTATTCGGCCTCGGTACTGGAAAGTGTCACACATTTCTGTTTATGGCAGCTCCATCCAATAATGCCGCCATCTACGAAGCATTCCCGGTTTCGATCATCGTGTCCCAAACATAACTCCGTGTTGATTGTGCTTTTGAGGTATCGCAGTACCCGCTTGGCTTCATTCCAGTCCGCTTCCGTTGGTGTCGTCACACGCCGGCCAAGATTCGAAGTGGCAATCGATAAGTCCGGCCTTGAGATCACGGCTGCATATAACAACGCTCCTATGATAATGCTCTGCGGTTTGAAGTCGTTTAGTCTTCTCCTCCGTTACGTTTGAGGAAGCCGGGATCCATTGGGACTTTTGACGTCTTCGCATCTTGCATTCCGAACCGTTCCAGAGCTCGATTCAAGTAGGCCTTCTGGTTAATGCGATATTGTCCGTTCTCCAGTCGAATTTGGATGCGGGGAAAAAAGGATAATGGTGATCTTGAATTCGTTGCTTAGGCTCTGAACTACCACTTCAAATTCATCCTCCGTGGCGCAAATAACAATGACATCATCGACGTAGATCAATATAAATGTGTACTTGCCCGATTTCTGCTGGATGTAAAGGCAAGGATCAACCTTCGATTGATGATAACGCATCTGCTTAAGCACCGCGTCAATCTGCTTGTTCCAAACATGAGCGGCCTGTTTAAGCCCGTACTAGCTGGACAAACAAGCTTTCGATCTTCGCTTTCATAGCCCGGCGGTTGTCGCATAAACAGCTCCTCCTCAAGCCGTCCGTAGAGGTACGCTGTTTTTATGTCGATCTGCTTAGCCAACATCTTCCTCCGACTCGCGATGGTCAGCATCGTCCGGAATGTCATCTGTTGCACTACGGGAGCGACCTGGTCGTACTCCGTACCGACTTTCTGGCAGAACCCTTGCGCTACAAGTCGCGCCTTGTAACGTACCAGATTGCCGTTCTGGTCATTTTTGCATTTGAAAACCCATTGGTTTTCGGTCTGGGGGCAACTCGATTAGTTCCCACGTGCAATCTCGTCATCCATTGCCGATTTCCACTCTGTGGACTGTGGACTAGAAATAGCTTCACGAAACGTTTTAGGTTCAATTGCAGTATTCTACACCACATTCCGATGTGTGACGACACCCTTCGATTCGTTTCCGATCTCCAAGAACCGAACGTCTCCGATTTTTTCGCTCCGAAACGCCATTTTGCTGCGGAGAATATGCCGCTGTATACTCCGCCTTGATGCCTTCTTCCGCATAGAACATATATCGGCTATGATCGTCGATCATGGCCATATAATAGCAGCAGCCCCCTGGAGTCATCTCCTCCATGGGCCTGCAAACGTCGGTGTGTACAATGTCTAGGACATCCGTTGAGATGTTCTCGACAACTTTCGGAAATGAAGGACGAGCCATTTTGCCCTGAATGCAACACTCGCAGGTCCAGCGAATACAACAATCCATCACCTTCATGCCTGTAACCAATCCCTGTGACCGAGGCGGTGGTGCCATATAGGTTGGCAATTCTTCAACGGTCGTTTGCAGTTCGTAGAAAGTACATATCGCTTTTCTTGTCACCGACTGCGACCACAACTTTCCCGTACACCAGTTTGCAACCAGATTCGTCGAATTCAACCTGTACACCTTTCGATGCAATCGTCCGTGACAATAACACTTGAACGCGTTCCCGACTCCAGCCGTAGAAACGCCTCTCTGTCGTTGCACATATGTGACGTCGCGCCTGAGTCGATCAATCAAGAACGAGATCGATTTACGTCCGTAATTTGCCGCACCATAAACGCGAACGACATTGAGTCGTTTTCGCGCACTTGTTTCACTTTTTATTCTTGCTTCGGTTCGTTCTTCTTCTTATCGCTGCTTTCAATACCACTCATCTGCGACAGGAACTCCTTCGATGGTTTCGGTTCGCTAAACATTTCGTTGCAGGGTATAGTTCGTATACTCTCGGGTTTTTTTCTATCATTGAGAGATTCTATCCGGGCTCACGCTCTTTCATTCATTACAGCGCCATTATAAAACTTTCGATGCATTCTTTAGTACTGATCGAAACACAACAGTGCTGGCTAGCATACTCAACAAATAGTAGAATGAAAAATGTAAATTTGATTGGAATATGAATGAAAGAGAAAGTAGTCAAAGAGAGTCTCTCAATGTTAGATTCGCCTTAATGAAAAAAAAAACCCTAGTACTCTTCCGTACAGGTTTTGGACGTTCTGGTTTGTCCCAAAGATTGGATCTTGAGACACATCCAGCCAAGCCCTGCAAAACACTTCGTTCTCTTGATGCGTCCAATTCCTTCCACGGGGTTGTGATGTACTAATTTTTTCACAACATATTACTATAAACGTGAAATTAGCAAATAACACTTTAAAAACAAATCGGAAACACTCGAATTGAAATGAAAGTCTTCCAGATAAAGATGTTTTTAACGTTTCAACTTGTTTTGCTTATTTTTCTTCAATTAGCAACGCTCGGCTCGGTTGGATCAGGTAGTCGAATTTACGAACCGGCTGCTCACCGAGCGAGCAAATTGTCATTTTCCAACCCGGTTACCAAACACCGGTGCGGTGTTGAGTTGTCAAACTGGGTAACAAATTACCAATATTACCGTATTGGTGCGGTTGGTCTAACAAAAGGCTAGTAGGTTCTGCTTCTCTCAGCATATATGCTACTGGATTGTCGGCAGATCATTTGCAGAGGTATTTGGACAAAATTGCCATAACTAGAAACAGAGACACATATCTGATGAAAATGAAGACCAGTCAGCTTCCGGATACCGTATCATATGAATCCATCATAGATTACGTGCTGAATAAACAATCTGCCATCAGTGGAATGACTTTTAAGTGTTTCAAAGCAGTGGATGCAAAAAAGCGTTTTGAAAGTGGCATGGTGAAACTAGTAGAAGGAATTCCACTGGGAGAAATTTATGTTGTTCGAAGCAAGGTAAAGTTAACACAATAATAAAATTCGTTGGCGAGTATCATGTATGTATGTAATGTATAATTGTATGTTATGTATAATGTATTCAATGCGCATAAATGACTCATGTCTTACTCCTTGGATCATAGTAAAAGATCAAGATGTGATTTCCGCACACTGTGACTGTATTGCTGGTATCGGCGAAGATGTGTGTACATACTGGGAGCAGTGTTGTACTATCTAACCAGTCTGTGCAACAACTAACTTGTGCGAAGTGGATCTATAGAGAACAGACGTTCATCTTCGGTCTGCTACTTATGTAAAACTTTAAACCGACATTTCAAATGTATGTCGTTATGCTCCTGGTAGGCGGCGCTGCAGTTGTGCGGTAACTGTTATGTATATATTTATCAATTAAAAGAGTAGCACAAAACCTGAAATTTTTTGTTTATTATTCTCTGCACTTGCTTCTTATACCGGCTGTCCATATTAACTTTTACACACGTTTTTCAAGAAAAAGTGTATGGACATCAATATCTGTTGCTTTCGGCTTGTTCTTCTTCTTATCGCTGCTTTCAACACCACTCATCTGCGACAGGCACTCCTTACAGTTGCGTTTTTTTTGTCCTGGTTTCCCGCAAAAGAAGCAAACCGCTGCAGGGACAGACTTTGTTCCGTGTTCCGCTTTCAGCAAGCGCTCCTCCGAAAAATTTTCGCCGAACAGCTTCTCGTTCTCGTCGATGAGTTTTGCTTTTACCAAATCCATCTTTAGCTCCGCATCCGACCGGCGCTCAAGCGCGGTGGTCAGAGCGTCGAACGCCTTCGGAAGGCTGCGCAGAATCATTGCAACCTGCATATATACCGAGAGTTTTTCACCCGCGTTTTCCAAACTGTTGTAGAGCTCCTCCATTCCGTAAATGAATTCCTCCATGTTCTGGCCTTCCCGAAAATTCATGCTGCAGATCTCCTTTAGCAGCGAGACTTTTCCCGTTAGAGTTGCTTTGTGATGGTGCGTTTTCAGTGCCTCCCACGTACTTTTTGCCGTCGTTTTTGCCATGATGAGACTGTGCTGGCCGTCCTCTACCAGCAGCGCCATGGTTGCTCTCGCCATCTCGTCACCAATCCGCGGTGACCGGAGTAGGGGGAGTACCCGGAGAAACGTACTTCCACGTTCCTTCCCGCATCATGAGCAACGTCCACGTCCACGACCGGTAGTTACGATTATTTAATCGAACAACGCCTACTTTCTAAAAGTCCATTTTTTCGCCTCCTATAACAGGTCCCGAAAAATACTTGACGAACCGCGTCGCGCACTTCAAAAGTTTCTAGCTTCCACTGGCCCTAATGCTGGGCCCATAACCTGATGAAGGTAAATCTGAAAAGACTGGAAATGGGGCTCAGTGATGTATAAAAGAAAACACGTGTGTTCACTAGCTCAGTACAAGAAAGATTGACTTTTATTCAATAACTTGTGGAAGTAGTAATGTCAAAGAAGAGAATGGTTGCCAGATGGGCAGTCAGAAATAAAGCGTTGCTGTATGAACCGGGAGGTTCAACAGTAATGACATATGATCTTCGTTTGTTTACATTTGAGACATAAGGCCTTTTCACATAGTTGGCGAGAATTGCCTATTTTCACTATGCTTGAATCAAATTTAACTAAATTTAAAGTTTTACTAGGCTGCAAGCGACCCAAAACGCCATTGAAATTAGAAAATAAAGACCAACGCCGAAAAGTTGCAATCAATTTTTCAATCGCAAACGAAACCTACAGAAACTATAAAACGAGATCTCTGAATTTCTGATCGGATGATGATAGATACCTTGGGCTTACCTCTGGACCGCAAACATACGTTTGCGTATGTCACATGTCACATCAAGCACACTTTGAGAAAGTGAGATAAGCTCACAAGGATGCCCTACCCGCTCATCAACCAGCGCTCAAACTTGGACAAAAACTCAAAACTGCTGGTGTACGAAACGGCGTTCATGCCGTGTCATGTCAATGACCTTTCTATCCACAAGAAGAAACTTCAGACGAAGCAGAACCGAATTCTGAAAATGATGCTCAACTTATACCCTCTGCACTCAACTGACGACGTCAACAGAATGGTAAAGCTGGAAAAGATCGACGATTGGTTCGAACGTGTTCTTCCAAAGTTCTGCATGGAATGTGCCATCTCAGGAAACCCTCTGCTGGAGCGTCTGATACATAGACTTTGATACTAGAATAAGCATTTTGTTTCAAACAAACTTTCCGCAAAGTATCCTTTTTCTACATTTCAAGTTCAACGATATTTTTTCAAAATTTTCTTATCAATCGCCCAATAGTTTTTTTTTAATAGTATGTACCGGTAATTCGTTTTTTTTTTGCCAAAGTAGAAGCTGAAAGGCAATCAATATTTTAACTAAGGAAAATTATTGCTGATTTAAATTGGTAATGAATAAGAGAAATACAAATACACTTACAAACACAAATAAAGTTTAAGTACAATCAATGGCAAAAAAAGCTGAACTAAACTTTGTTCCAAAGAAACGTCATGTTCAAACTACTGTAACTTTGTCAATTATAAGTAAATGTATTGTTGATTAATAATGTTTTCTATTTTCTAGATTAATTCAAGAAGAAAAACAATCAACTGAGGCTCGTGCTGAAGAGCTGGAATCACGGGTTGGAAGTCTTGAACACATGAATTTACTCGCGAGAGGTAGATCAATGGATAGGCAAAGTCCACCATTAAGTGGAAGAAGCACCCCCAATAGTCCAAACCGCGACTATCTACATAAATATCACACAGTAAGTTAACAGAAACATCTCTAAAAAACATGATCACAGCCACATGGTCCTAAAACATATAGTGCTACATATTTTTGTTTATTTTTGTTCCGAAAAATTGGTTGTTGTTTGTTGCAATCAAGAAAAAAAACTGCTATTTACAAATTTTTGAGCACTATTTTTATGAAAAAATGCGATTCACAGTTCTTTTCTGACCGTGTTGTTCTTTTCTTTTATTTGTCTCAAATTTTAATTTTAAGGTAATATCACACACATTTAACATTTCCCTCTCGTCGGTCAAGATCACACCCTGACGAGGGTGGGAGGGCTTAATCTCATGCTGTAAGTCTGCATGGAGAGCCTAAGAATTTGACCAGAAGTGAAAGTATCACAATTTCGGGAGAACTACGAAAGGCCGATATGCAGAAGGCCGAAATGAATAAAAGGCCGAATCACGAAAGGCCGAATCACGAAAGGCCGAATCTCAAAAGGCCGGATAAACTTGGCAGAGCGACAAGGTGAACCGATGCGAGCGCGCACAGATACGTCGGCTTGCTGTGTGGTGTATCTGAACTATTTGTTTAACATTTTAAAAGATCAGATAGGTGGCATGAAATTTGGCTCACACAACTGAATAATTTTTATAATATTATTTGGCAATTGCTACTACATCAAGCGTGTTATTAATGACAGAATAGAATGAAAAACTCGATTTGTTTACTCTTGTGGCATACGTGCTTTTGAAAAGTTATGCTTGATTTACCTATTACCAGGATAATCGTCGAATTGCGAAAGAGCAACAAGAAATTGAAGGACGAATTTTGCGCATTTTCAATAAAAATCAAATATAAGTATTTATGAGCAAATTTAATTCTTTTGGGGTTTAAACATAGAATAAGGCATTCCACGGATGTCTGTGATCAGCTGATTTCTCTTGTTTATCTTTTTTGACTTTTCTCAATAGAACAGACATCTGAAGATGTTTTCCTGTGAATGGGAAGAAGCAAACGAGTAAGAAAAACTGAAACAGTTGTTTTTATTGAAACATTTGCCAATTTCATCTGAAGAAACTGGCTTATGTTTTGTATCTGATAAGTGGTATCGTGAAGATGACACCAAAGAAAAATATACCAGCGAAGCTGCTAAATACACCGGCTGTACCTCTTGCAACAGGTAAATATTGCATGAACTTTCGGTCTCAAAAACACAACCTAAGGCCATCCCCACCGGTGTGTTAGTATCTGGGTAATATTTTGATGACAGAAAGCGATGACGTTCACACTGTTAGGCTGCGTTCACACTGTTAGGCCGCGTTCACCTTGCTCAACCGTGTTGGCAGTAACATCCTCCTCCCCGTAACACTGGCCACCAGTTCCAGTTTTACTATCCTGCTCAACCTCCAACACGACTAACTTTGACACCGGTCTACGCCATAGCCCCCTCGCAGCCTGAATTATAGCTTGCCGAACTCGTCCATCTTCTGCAGTCTTGACCTTCTTTACTTATACACGAAGCCAACCATTCCGGCGAGCGCCGTCAACTAGTAAGACCACATCTTCAATAGCAAGGGACTTTACTTCTCCGAACCATTTTGTCCGTCTAGTGAGTACAGGGAGATATTCCTGTACACAGCGTTTCCAAAACGTCCAAGTTGCTGCTGTATTAGGTTCAGGAATTCTTCACCGCCAAAGCAGAACTTCCAAGAAGGAAGTGGTTCGGTGTAAGGGCTTCACTTTTGGCAGCATCTATGGGTAAGTAAGTGAGCGGTGTTGACAATTCCCTCAGACTCCACAACTTTCATCATCCAATTTCCGATCGTTATACAGCTTCCATAGCCACCTTAATGGACGGCACCATCTTTTCCCATGCGCCGCCCATGTGAGGTGCTGCAGGGGGGATGAAATTCCACCTCGTAGCTTCGTTGGTGAATGCCGCTGCGAATTCATTCTCGAGTTCTTCCTGCAACAAACGTTTTACCCCTTGGAAGTTAGTTCCGTTATCGGTATACATTTCTGTTGGTGCTACTCGGCGACAGACGAAACGGCGAATACATTTGATGCATGACGGTGTAGATAGACTATAAGCCACCTTCACATGGACGGCACGCGTGGTGAAGCAGGTGAATAGGCATATCCATAGTTTAGCAGCACTCCTTCCCACTTTCACCATAAATGGCCCGAAAAAATCTATGCCGGTGTAGGTAAACGGTCGACTATACAATGATAAATGAACCACAGGCAGCGGTGGCATTCGGGGAACCTTCGGGTACGCTTTCGTTACGTTACCACCGTTCTCAATCGTGGAACGTGGTAGAACTGCCTAAATTCGTTCATTACCGTTTCCCATGCCGGCAGGCCCGATGGAAATCGTGAACCACCAGTTTTGTCATTGGATGCTTTCTCTGGAGAATCATCGGGAACCGGGTGTCGAACGCTGCATGCGGGGCAGCTCCGATTCTTCCATCGACACGGAGTACTCCGTGTTCGTCTACCCTTGGCGTTGACTTATACAAGCTGCTCGTCTTAGGCAGCTCTGTTTGTCTTCTCGCGAGCAAGGTCATTTCTTCTGGAAACTCCTACCACTGCACTATCCGTATAATGGTTTTTTGCTTGCCGCAGTTATTTCTGACTTAGGAACAGTAATTCTGGTTTCTGGCTTCTTCGCCTGCGCCGACAACTGTCCACAAAGCGTAGTACGTACGCTACGGCCCCAAGATGTCGCCTCCACTTTGAAAAGTGGTTAAAATCCACCAGGCAATCTGTAGCAGTCGTACCTTGGATCGCAAAACAATTCCGCAGTTCTTCGTCCGGTCTTGTCGACAACTTTAATTGTTCCGGACAGTTCTCCTATGGTAACCGCAGGAATTCAGGACCCTTAAACCACTCGTCGGAGTTGATCCGACAATGGTTCTTTCTCCACTTTGTGGCAGCATCCGCTGGATTTAATTGGCTAGGTATCCAACGCCGGTCAGCTGCATCTGTGGTAGTAAGAAGTTCTCCTACTCTGCAGACCACTGCTTATACAGACGATGATCCGACCTTAACCAGACCAGCACCGTCGCGGAATCACTCCACAGGTATCGTTGCTTCACTTCAAAGTTGTTGCTCTCTTGTACGAAAGACACCAAGCGGCTACCCAATACCGCTGCTTGAAGCTCTAGCGCGGAATCGAAAGTAGTTTCAACGGTGCAACCTTTGTTCTAGCAGCGATCAAAGAGCATTCTGCATTGCCCTCTACGTTGAGCACACGGAAATACGCTACAGCAGCAAAGACTGCTTCACTCGCATCGACGAAAATATGGAGTTGCAGCCGATCATACGTCTGCATGACTGCTCTCTTGAAGTAGCACCGTGAAATACATAGGTCTCTTATCTTCGGGAACAAAGCGGTCCACCTGATCCAATGGTCGAATAATTCTTCTGGTACTTTTTCATCCCACTGAAATCCCGCTCACCACACGTCCTGAAGCAGAATCTTGCCATGAAACAGATACACACTAAGCAGTCCCAACGGATCAAATATACCCATTAAGCATCTCAGTATCTGTCGTTTGGTTGGCCGCTCACCGTCATCCAACACACGCTGTATACCTTCTTTGACATTCATCGAAAACCGCAGGTCGTCGTTGGCCGTCTGCCAAAGTAGGCCCAGTACTCGCTCGCTGTTGTCTCCTATACTCAAGCAGAGATTTTTGCTGCCCTCGATAATTTTCTCGTTCAACCCACGTAGAACGTCGGCACTGTTCGACAGCCAATTTCTAAGGTGGAATCCTCCATTCTGATGGATTATTCCATTTTCGTGTGAAACCCTTTCGGCTTCTTCGAAACTCGCGAAGCTATCCAAGTAATCGTCCACATAATGGTTGCTCAGGATTACCTCCACCGCTCAGGGAAAGCAAGCGACAAATTCTTCTGCGTTTTTGTTCTTCACACACTGGGCTGACGCTGGCGAACACGTTGATCCAAAGGTCGCTACGTCCATAAGATATATTTCCAGTTGCTCTGATGGGTTGCTTTGGAACATGAAACGCTGAGAATGACGATCCTGCTCGCGGATTAATAGCTGGTGGTACATCTCACGAATGTCCGTTGAAACTACCACCTTGAACTGTCGAAAACGCAATATTACTCCAGGCAGCGAACTTAACTGGTCCGGGCCTTTCATGAGCATTTAGTTGAGGGATATTCCATTTACTCTCGCTGCTGCATCCCAAATAAGGAGAACATTGCCGGGCTTCCGTGGATTCGTAACCGCACCTAGCGGTAGATACCACACTCGCTTCGGATCGGCTTGAGCAAGCTCTTTCTGTATCGCGCGATGCGCATAACCTTTCATCTGATACTCCGCTATCTGGTTCTTCAGATTTGCCGCTAGGTCCAGATCCCGTACCATTCTACGCTCCAAACACTGAAATCCTTTTACCGCCATGCAAATATAGCTATATGGACAACAAATTATAACTATCTGAATATTCGATCTCGTCGTACTTCTATAGTAGGCCAGTTTTCAACCTGTTGTCTACTCGGACTGTCGTGTGCTCCAGGATCTCTCTTGCTCGAGTTTATTCCACGAATTCTAGCACCACCGGAGGTTTCACTCCAGCATCTTCCATCAAAATTTAGTCTTTTACTGCATTGTGCTGCTCTTGGTCATTAGCACATTCACAAGGGTGATAATTTAGTGAATGCGTGTTCCTACGTTCACTCCCTCCGAATATGCAACCTAACCTGGTTTTCACGGCGATCGACTCAGTTCTCTTACCTTTCTCTCGCCTGCATCGGCACTGTGAGGCTTGCGTTATTAACGCCTATCAGTAGACGGGGAGTTGCCTTCGCGCAGCTGGCGAACGGCAAGCCTTGTAAACATCGGCAGCGTTGTGACAGTTCGGTGAAATTGAGACTTTGCTCCGGTAACGTAAGCGCCTTCACGGTGCGGACATCATTGAGCGTGAATTGTTTCTTAAAGTTGACCCCCTTGATGGAAACTCGAACTTGTTTCGATTCTGATTTGACTCTGGTGACATTTCCTGTCCATTTCAGGCACAGCGGTGACTTCCAACCATCGATACCTAGTTGCTCCACAAGGCCGCTTTCGATTCGCGATAGCTCCGAGCCATCGTCCAGAAATGCGTATGTTTCAACTGTAGCCAAGCGTCCCGAGAGTACCACAGGAAAGATGCGAAAAAGAATGACCGGTTTGCTTTGCCGATGTGTGTGGTTCTGTACTGTAGATAGTCCTTGTGCTGGTCGACCGCTTGCGCTGGATCGACTAAAGTGCAACAACTTCTTCCGTGCGTGTTGAGACAGCTCCGACAAAGTCCTTCATCTTGCACAAATTTCCACCGGTTGACTACTGTGTATGCCTTGAATGCCGAGCACTCTGCTATACGGGGACCTAACTTCTTGCAGCATACACAAACTCTATTTTTCTCTCGCACTATCTCTTGAACTGATTCCGCTTCGTCGCTATGCGTTTTCACCATTCCCTTCAGTCTTGGTTTCTGCAGACCAGCACTACTCCCACCGACGCCCATTGTCACTCTGCTAATGGCTGTGATAACCTGCAGCATGAAATCCACAAACATTTTAAGGTTGGCTACTGGGTGCTGCTGTAAGTAATGCACTGGCAATTTTTCCACAAGCTTCATTAGCCACGTTGGATTTGAAAGATGCTAATGTTGTCCCGCGGCTTCCAGGTGATCACAAACACTCTGCACTGCCATGCCGAAATCGAAAATGGTTTCCAACTTCTCTGCCTTTGGAGCCGGGACACTACGCACTTTTTGCAATAAAGAACTCACTAGTAACTCGGGTCGTCCATACAACAAGCGCAGTGTATCGATCACTTGAGGCACTGATTCCGGTAATAGCAACCTACTTTTAACAGATTTATACGCGGGCCCTTTCAAACAACGTTGGAGACGTGCAAGATTCTCGATACTGTTGTATCCGTACGCTAGCGAGCTATTCATAAAGCTGCTGATGAATATCTGCCAATCAGCAGGATTACCCGAAAAGTTAGGAAGATCACGGGACATCACTTGACGCGTGGCTAACTGCGAGGTGGAGGGGACAAATTGTTCTATACGAAATAGTCCCGGCGGTGGGGGAACAATTCCTTGTTGTGGTACCGGATCAACATGTGGCAAACAGCCAACATTGGATAGTCCCGTATTCGGAAACTCTTTCCCAATTAAAAGTGGCGGAGGGCCAACATACGGTTGTTCCATAAGTGAGGGAACTAACCCAGGATGAATTGGGTCTAGGCCAACATACGTTCCCGCCAAAAGGGAAGCGCTCATTGTAGCGTTTGATGGAACCGTAGCCGACGGTGCCAACGTTCTAAATTGTCTTATAATTTGTTGGAGGGAGCTTTCCGTTTTGGATAGTAACGGAACATGCGTAACAGAATCAAGTGGCTTACCTTGAGATGCTACGGGGGGCACTGGGAAATTGACTTTACCGCACGAATAGTCCAACTGTTGTCTCTGGGATGTTTCAGGGATCGCGCCTTTATACTGCTGCCGATCCCGCACGACCAACGGTTCCGTAGGGTCGGACGAAATTGTTTTCTGCTCGCCTGGTTTTGGGGTCGGTAGAGCTGCTACATTGTACGTCGATTTGTCCGTTTGCTGTGGACAATGTGCGTTAGCATCGTGTTCCAGACACCGCTGCTGCCATTGCTTCACTCCGTCCAAAATCGTCCTTCGGCTAACTCTGTTGCTAATAAAATCTTCTTCTTCCTCTATTTACTCCTCCGTCATCTTAAACTTCTCTTCTACACACTTAGAATTATATGCCGAGTCTCGGCTTTTCGAAACCGAGATCCGCACAGCCGACAGTCGGTTTCGATCTCGGCTTTTTTATGTTAACCGATAATCTCGGTTTAGGTCAAACTGAAAACATATATAGTTAGCTGGGAATCTCGGCATGAGTAAACTGACATATCGGTTAAAATTCGAAACAAACAGAAATGAGGTTAACCGAGATTTCGGTTAAATTTGTTAGTATTCGAAATTTTGAATTAGATTTTCATCGAAATATTGAATATTTCATGCCTATAGGCAATACCCTGCAAATATGGTGTTTGCGTCAAATGCGACTGGTACAAGCACAGCGATCTAGATGGGCGGATCAGGTAAACCAAGACTTGGAGAGCGTGGGTCGCAACCAGGGATAGAGAGACGCAGCAATGAACCGGGTGAATCGGCGTAGAATTGTTGACGAGGTTTTATCATTGTAATTAATGCAGTGCCAATAAATGTATGTTTTTTCACCGTTCCACAAACAAAATACGACTTACTCCACTTGAGAATGAAAACAATATGGCGCATGGAGGTTGACAGATAAAAAGCCGAGCCTCGGCTTACAATACTGCTAAACCGATATTTCGGCATGATAGGCAGCTGAGGTCGGTTGCAATTTGGTTAACGTTTGCTCCTAGTGTTGCCGAGAATCGGTTTAATAATGAAGTTATCCGATATTTCAGTTTCAAGTGATGCTGAGACTCGGTATCGTTCGATTTTTTGCCGAGTTATCAGTTAAATATTAAAATGCCGAGTGAATTCAGCTAAATGTTTAACCGAGCCCGTGAATAATGTTTAAGTGTGTATATGACGTTTCTCGAGTGCTTGCTCTTCTTTCAGTCGCTGCATTCTCAATTGCGAACGTGCCGCTTTCACGCTGGAGGTAGAGGTGCATAAGCTTAGTGGTAAACACTGATGGCAAATCCACGGCCGCTTGGCAACCGACGGGGTCACATCAGCACACGACATATGCCACCAGGAATCACATTGGTCCCACTGAACACAGTTGTCGGCCGATTCCGGACGATTGCTGCAAATGCAATCCGCTATAATTCCCTGCCCAGGTGTTCTGAGGTTGGAATCCATGACGAAAATTCTTTAAGATATTGTTCAGAGAACAATGGGCCGGTTTCTTTCCGAACTCTTTTTAGCCATCGCAAACTCACGGTTGGTGCGAAATAGCTGAAACAATTTTCGGTTTGAATCGTACTTTCAATCCTAAAGGGAACTCTCGCCACGACTAACTGTGATTTTATTCACTATTGTGATAATCTTAGTCTTTAAGTTTAACCGAACTTGTCGCAACTACAATTAAGTTTCATTGATTTTCACCACAACATACTTTTTGCCGAAAAAGGAAAAAAATGATCGTCCTGATGACATCCCACATCATCTGCCTATACGTCAACGCAGACGTTCCAGTCTGTTAGGCTGCGTTCACGCTGTTAGGCCGCGTTCACTTTGCTCAACCGTGTTGGCAGCAACACACCGGTTTCGTTTCGCTAAAAATTTCGTTGCAGTGTATAGTTCGTATACTCTCGGGGTTTTTTTTTTTCATTAGGACGAATCTAACATTGACAGATTCTCTCTGGGCTCACGCTCTTTCATTCATTACAGTGCCATTATAAAACTTTCGAAACACAACAGTGCTGGCTAGCATACTCTACAAATGGTTGAATGAAAAACGTAAATTTGATTGGAATATGAATGAAAGAGAAAGTAGTCAAAGAGAGTCTCTCAATGTTAGATTCGCCTTAATGGAAAAAAAACCCTAGTACTCTTCCGTACAGGTTTTGGACGTTCTGGTTTGTTCCAAAGATTGGATCTTGAGACACATCCAGCCAAGCCCTGCAAAACACTTCGTTCTCTTGATGCGTCCAATTCCTTCCACGGGGTTGTGATGTACTAATTTGTTCACAACATATCAATATAAACGTGAAGTTAGCAAATAACACTTTAAAAACAAATCGGAAACTCTCGAATTGAAATGAAAGTCTTCCAGATGAAGATGTTTTTAACGTTTCAACTTGTTTTGCTTATTTTTCTTCAATTAGCAACGCTCGGCTCGGTTGGATCAGGTAGTGGAATTTATGAACCGGCTGCTCATCGAGCGAGCAAATTGTCATTTTCCAACTCGGTTACCAAACACCGGTGCGGTGTTGAGTTGTCAAACTGGGTAACAAATTACCGATATTACCGTATTGGTGCGGTTGGTCTAACAAAAGGCTAGTAGGTTCTGCTTCTCTCAGCATATATGCTACTGGATTGTCGACAGATCATTTGCAGAGGTATTTGGACAAAATTGCCATAACTAGAAACAGAGACCCATATCTGATGAAAATGAAGACCAGTCAGCTTCCGGATACCGTATCATATGAATCCATCATAGATTACGTGCTGAATAAACAATCTGCCATCAGTGGAATGACTTTTAAGTGTTTCAAAGCAGTGGATGCAAAAAAGCGTTTTGAAAGTGGCATGGTGAAACTAGTAGAAGGAATTCCACTGGGAGAAATTTATGTTGTTCGAAGCAAGGTAAAGTTAACACAATAATAAAATTCTTTGGCGAGTATCATGTATGTATGTAATGTATAATTGTAGGTTATGCATTCAATGCGCATAAATGACTCATGTCTTACTCCTTGGATCATAGTAAAAGATCAAGATGTGATTTCCGCACACTGTGATTGTATTGCTGGTATCGGCGAAGATGTGTGTACATACTGGGAGCAGTGTTGTACTATCTAACCAGTCTGTGCAACAACTAACTTGTGCGAAGTGGATCTATAGAGAACAGACGTTCATCTTCGGTCTGCTACTTATGTAAAACTTCAAACCGACATTTCAAATGTATGTCGTTATGCTCCTGGTAGGCGACGCTGCAGTTGTGCGATAACTGTCATGTATATATTTATCAATAAAAAGCGTAGCACAAAACCTGAATTTTTTATTCTCTGCACTTGCTGCTTATACCGGCTGTCCATATTAACTTTTACACACGTTTTTCAAGAAAAGGTGTATGGACATCAATATCTGTTCTCTGTGGTGGATCTACTGATACTCAGCCAGTGACAGATGTGGAGCAACGGTGGAGGAGGCTGAATAAAACCTTACCGGGAAACCTACACACGTAATTCCTCAGATGATGCTTGCGGAAACGTTCCCATGTTGTCGATCCACGATAACTTATCAAATTAAATGAACTCCAGGACAAAGATGTACAATGCGTTGCTATGCAATCTTTTTGCACACCACAGAACGTATGTTTTAAGTGACAGGAAAAGGAAAATGATCCATCGCTCTCATTGGGATTGGTTTTGTTCAACGAGTTGTATGATGAAAGTTTTAGATAAATGAGTATTGAAGAGTTACGGTTTAAATCATTAACCTTATATGTAAAAATACAAGAGGCCTTGAACGACGAACAACGGGAACAAGTGGAACATGCCACACGAGTACAATCGGACTGTGACTTGTGGAGTATTGCTCGCATTGGACTAGTAACAGCATCTGTCCTGAAAAAGTGTTCTGTCCACGAAAATAGAAAACCCATCTATTTCGTTGTTAAATTCAATTTGCTATCCAGACGAATGATACTTCTTGACACAAACTACTCGTTGACCTGGCTGCGTCGCCAGATGGCATTTTGAAATGTGCATGCTGTGGAATAGTACCGATTGAAGTTAAATGACCGTTCAATTTCAGAGAAGAAGACAATATCATGTTCAGACTAAAAAAATGCAAGACGGCTTCATTGCTAAAACAAATGATGAATATGATAGCGAATTCGTTTTTGAACCTAGGTTGGAACTAGTTCTCCCTCTCCATGGATGGATTTTGTACCTAGACGCTGGTGGGAGCCCGTTTAGGAACTCAGAGTATCGTATCACTGGAGTTTGTCATAGGTGGGTTTGTTCAGAATGAACAAGTTATCACTAGTAAACGCGAGCAAATTCCTTTAGATTCCACTGGCGAAGGCTTGTCTTTTGACAGGTAGGCCTGTGTTGTCTGCGATGTACAGATTTCTTCAGTGTCGAGTGCTCGACTTATCCCCCCCCCTTTTTTTTTCTCTTTTTTTTTCCCCCCCCCCCCCCCCCCCCCACAACCAACCAACAACACCCCCCCTTTTTCCCCCCCCCCCCACCCCCCACGCCCTAAAAAACCACCCCACCCCCCCCCCCCCCCCCACCACCCACCACTAACTAACACCCCCCCCCATTTCCCCCCCAAACACCCCCCCCAAAAAACAAAACCAAAACCACTTGGAACTGAATCAAAAACGAATTCGCTATGAGATGGTAGGAAGTCAAATATTTTGCCCAGGTACAGATGCAAATCGCAATGACAGAATCCCAATAGATCATTGCACGATAGCGTCATCAATGCAGTTTTGACAGTTCAGGGAGCTTGTTTACGTGGACTTAGAATATTTTCGGTAAGATCGGTTTGAGATTTTGTGCTCTAAATTTATTACGATTGAAGTTAAACAGCTGGAAAACAGACACCAGTGCTTATTTTTACATAATTTCATGAATCAAATCGTACAGAATCCGGAAAAAGCGAATGAAAACTTTTGTTAGAGCGGTTCGAATTCTAACACCTTGTAAACAAGCTCCTAAACTGTCAAAAAAGTGAGGTTAATACATTCCGTGCAATGATCTATAAAAAAAAAAAATTTTTTTTTTTTTTTTTTTTTTTTTTTTTTTTTATTAAAAAAAAAAAATATTTAAATAAAAAAAAAAAAAAAAAAAATATTTTTTTTTTTTTTTTTTTAATTTTTTTTTTTTTTTTTTTATATAAAAAAAAAAAAAAATTTTTTTCCTTTTAAAAAAAAAAGGGAAAAAAAAAAATTTTACCACCAACAAACAATATTTTTTTTTTAAAAGCACCACTAAAATTTTTTTGATCACTTGATATTTCTCTCTCATTACTCGGATAACACGTTCTATAACAAGATTCGAAATGCATGACTCGTGTACCTTCATTATAATCTGCTTGATTTTCAGCAACCAATAGCGACTCTCAGGTTGAGCAATATAACAGGTATAGGCTAGGTATCCAATCTACGTTTGTAGTGTCCGTTAGCGATGTAAAATTATTGGATTCGGGGTTTGTTTCGTTTTTTTTCTTATTCGGGTAACTGCTTTGTAAAAAAATCCGCCAATCGTCAATTTTTGTACTTAAATAATGGCTCAATCTTCAAAACTTCAATCATTAGGTTGAGACTTGGATCCTTCTCCTATTCATGAATGATTTTGTATAGCTTATTTGTGATACTGAGCGATATACAAAAATCAGCGATTCGTGAATTTGTTGCAAATGTAATTACGCTTAAGTCACTCCGGAAATAACAAGCATACTCTCATCTGTAACGAAATGTTGTCCACAGATTCTTTGCTTGGCCATCAGATTTAAATAAACCGCTTTCTTCCAACCATTCAACCGGATTTCGGCTAGCTGACGAAGGTGATGCCAAGCTAGCCGGGTCTGGGATTGTCGGTGTTCAACGCTTTGCTTACGTAGTATGAGCCGCAGCTCGTCACACAGCACCAGATTTTTACTGTCAACATGCCGAAATGGTTTTTTTTAATGATCGCAGACGAATGTTTTTCTTATTTACAACTCCACTTCGTCCAATCACAGACATCAACAACACATTTGTGGCGAACAGAAGACCAAAACAATTGTCTTGTCAAACTACTTTTCAGTTCAACTGTGAAACGTCAAACGCACGTAACGTGGAATGCCTTATGGCTCGCCCACAATTGATACGTTGCGGATGCGTTTGCGTAAATTTGACAGTTTTCCCATAGGTTTTCTGTCAAATTTACGTCAACGGTACGCAAACGTATTTATTTATACATCAGTCAGCATATGTTGCGCTGACGAAGTATTTATGTTATTTGAATATTACTTAGTTACATGTATTATTATTGTAGCATAGGAATCGGAAGCTAAAGTTCAGTATCATAAGCAGATTGAACTTTAATAAATTCAATGTTTGATCAATTTTCCGGCCTTAAACGATTCGGCCTTTTTGGCTTTCGTCCTTTTGTGATTCGGCCTTTTTGAATTTCGGCCTTTTCAGTTTTCAGCCTTTTGTGGTAAGGTAGAACATTTTCGGCCTTATGCGCATCGGCCTTCTATGCTTCGGCCTTTTGTACTGGTCCCACAATTTCTTCATTTTTATTTCTCTGCCACCTTAAAGAACATTTATGTGAAAGCACTGACATGAGATGTAATACTGGCGGAGTATAAATTCACTTTAATAAAACCGAAGTTAGCAACAATTAAAACTAATGTAAGGGAATCGACTAAAAGTACATTTTTAATTGGCGTGACAACTTATATAGGTGACAATGAATAACCAAAATACCTGCATTGCCCATGGTATAATAATTGAATGCAATCGCACCTTTATCGAAAAGGGTGAAGCTTTGGTCATGGCTGTTGATAGAAACTACGAAAATATAAGTTGCCATCCAGGGGGTAAGTCACTCGGCCACCTTGTGTTAACATCCTAAAAAACACAATCAGCCACACTTCAAACACACCCGCCACCACATGACAGATAAATTCATATCTGGCACCACTTACACGAATCGATTGTTTGTTTTCTCACTGTATTGTTCCCTTTCGCTTGCTCTGATGTGAGTTAGTGTGCGTGAATTAACCTTAAAATGGTCCATGGTTGCCAATAAGCATACATTTTCGATTGTAGTTTTGACAGATAAGTTGAAACACAGAAACACTTTCCGACACCCCGAAACACCTTCCGACACACTGAAACACAAACACAACGTGGCAGAGTGACTAACCCCCTGTTGCCATCATAACTTCTGCTATAGTTGAGTCATGTAGCGCTTTACTTCTATTTTTTTTTTTTTCAAATTCCTTGATAATCGAGATTTTTAGCCTGGGCTGGTTTATCTCCCGTCGTAGTCACTCAAATACCTTCTGGGTATTTTCGTAACTTGTCCGGGGGTGAGATTCGAACTTGTGACTTTGGCGTGAGAGGCAACACTACGCCGGGGTTGCCTCAAGCGCATACTTAAAATTACATCAAAGCATACTTAAAATTACATAAAGTTTAGATAAGGATCTGGTGTCGAGTTGTTTATTTATGCATTTATGGTCGTCAATCAAATGTAGGTTTTTTTATCTGCCCCCTGAGACGAAGCAAAGCAGCACGCACTGATCTAATATTTATTTGTCGCCAATCATGTTGTCGGCCGTTTCTGTTAGGTACATTGTTTTTCTTAAACGCTAATTCACATTTAATTATACAAAAGTATAGTTGCATGCAGTGTTGGTGACTGCCGAAAAAATCGGCGAAAATTATTTATTGTTATCCGTGCTTGAAACAACCACATCGACAAATATATTGGTAAAGGCTTCATCCGCTGGAACTCAGTCAGTGAACAAGATTAGACGTTTTGTAGATTATTTCATTCCATCATGCAAGTCGAATGGACACCAGCTCTGCCTACACTGAACCCAAAAATCATCCCAAGATCGTCTGAAAAGTAATTCGGTTGCGCCCTTTAACGAAAAGCATTCGGAAATCGGATGATTGTCTTATGGTTAGATCCGTATGACGATCATCCATGTTTCGTATGACAATCAACCAAATTTAATATGATGTTTGCTTCAAAACTGTGTAGATTATTAGCGATTTATGAATAATTTGAAACAATTCAACGACATAAAATTATTTCACATTACATTTCCTCAACCATAAGGGAAAGATTGCAACGGGAGCACAAAAATTGAAGGAGTTACGGAAATATTGTTCCGTGACTCCGTAGGAAGCGAGCGGATTTCGATCCTTTATTAGTGATGGTACCAGTTCTGATAGCTATTGATAGGTTTTTACCGAATGATGTAAAATGGAATGTTTGTCATCCTCATTTCAAATGATTTGCGTTATAGGGCTTTTCCAATGCAATACGCATTCCTCTCTCGGATGACGATTTTTCATACAGCGTGCATTTGAATATGAAAGGGAGTTCAATTCTCTTCGCGTATTAAAAGTTGTTCAATATTAGAAGGATAATCATCTGGTCTCTAGAAAATCGTCATCCACCTGCATCTATCATTCGAAAATGCGATTTCAATGTCTCGATATCAACCGACGGAGGATTCATTCGATAAAAAGAGGATGTTTGGGTTCAGTGTACCTGTGATTCACACTTCATTGATTGAGTGGCTGTGGAAATACGAACCAGAAGGATCGCCACATGATAATGTTCGGAGACGAGAGATGATAGCATTCATTTGCACAGAATCATTCATTGTCTTTTAGTTGGAAAGACGTTTTGTTAAGTATATACCGTGATAATGTTCGGAGACGAGAGATGATAGCATTCATTTGCACAGAATCATTCATTGTCTTTTAGTTGGAAGGACGTTTTGTTAAGTATATACCGTCTGGGAAAAAATCAGCCTACTTAATTAGATTTCTTTTATTTATTTATTTTGCGTCAATCCATTGTAGACCAGTTTTGCTTTACAAATAGTACTTAATGTCTAATTTGTTATATCTAACCGCGAAAAGAAAATTTTCCTAACTTTTTTTTATTCATTGTCACATCTATTATATCGCAATACTTATTATAACAGGACATCATTCTATTTAAACGCCCATTCTTTGCATAGTTTGTTCTTTGACTGTTTATGTAAAACAATTGTCTATTTCTTAGGAAGCGAGAGGGAGCATAGAAATTAAGATTTTCTAAAATCTCTTGTGTGTTTATTCCTTGCATAATAACATCATTCAGGAAAGCTATCATTGCAAATTCTCTTCTCTTTTTAAGCCCATCTAAACTAATCAACATACATCGTGACTCATAAGACGGCATAGGTAAAGTCGTCCAACCTAACTTTCGCAGGGCAAATAACAAAAATTGTTTTTGAACTGACTCTATACGGCTTACATGTGTATCTTGATATAGAGACCAGACTATGCTACAATATTTTATTTTCCTGTCACTCGTATCCAATAAGTCGTGACAATTTTTTTCAGGACTATTCACACAATATGCTTAGCACCCCTTATGATTTTTATAACACATAACATGTAAGAAAAATCGTAAACGAGGTTTCAATTGAAGAGGGTTAAATATCAATGTCGTCGATTATTGTTGGTTGAATAAGCATTCGCTTGTTTTCTATTTCACCAAGAAATCATAAATTTTTGTTTTGTGTGACATGTGAAAAATCTTCTGTACCGGACAGTGAATCCACTGCATCCAGGTTGGTAATGCCGTACCATTACCAACTAAGTAATCTGTGCCATCTTCAGTATCTACCAAAAACAGAAAATACTGGCCCAAAGGATCACATGTCACCTTATATTATCATTTGGCGTTTAGTTGCTACATATTTTCTGTTTTTACCGCTGTATTTACTGGCTACACTGTGCTTTTCGGCTTCCGATTCATCTTTGCTTCGAAAGCGGCACCACACATTTATCAAGTGATCCGATCGGAAGTTTCGAGCACTAGCACTCAATGGAATCAGGAAACGAAAATGATTCACCAACAGAAGCCAACGAACGAATCAATAAATTGTACAAGCAAGCAGGGATGAAAACGCATACAATTGACAGACGACGAAGTTCAGGCTATTTGAAATGTTGTGTTCTTTCCAGAAACAATACATTAATGTACCTTGTGAATATTGTTTTCAGAAGTAGATGTTAGTTTAACAAGTAGACAGTTATTTAGCAATTATTGTTTAAATTCAACTCTATATGAATATATACTGCAAACTGCTCTGAATGATCAAGTTTCTACGTTACAGGCACCAGCTTCCATGTCACCAGCTCATTTACATCAATATGCCATATCGCTTAACCAGGGACAGCTGTCTGAATCGCTTCCATCTAGTCAGGTATGTTGAATTGGCATAATTTTTTGGATTACAATAACAAAATACTTATTACGTATATATTTTTACGCTTATATTGCGTTACGGAAAAGTACGGTTAATAGTCACATAACGGGCATCTTATCTCATTAACGCCAAGTGATCTTTATATAAAGCAGAATCTTCTTACGTTTAGTGATCTATTTCACGTCACGGTTATAATGAAGAATAAAAAATGGTTATGAGTGCAACTTGTTGGAGAACGGTAGGTAATCGGACAAGTATACCAATCAGTCTAGCTTGGTAAACAGAAAGCATGGAAATGTCAACTTCCACTTGTCACAGTCCCTGTTCCTGACATGGTTGCTGTAGGAAAAGCCATCACACACTGTCGGGGCTGTAGTGCAAAGTGAAAACAATAATCCAGTGAGCTGGGGGCGACTCCGACGTAGTGGATAACATTTAAACCTCTCACGCCAAAATTACGAGTTGAAATCTCACCCCCGGAAAAGTCACAAAAAATACCCAAAAGGTGTTTATGTTACTACGATGGGAGATGAACCAGCCCGAGGCTGAAAATCTCGATAATAATTAAAAAAAAAATAACCAATGAACTAGCAGCGTCACCTAGCTTTAGATTATGAGAAATGCATGAGAAAGTGAGCGCTCAACTTCCGAGCTGAATACACGCGTTTTTCTTTACTGCTCTGTGGAAGTCGAACATAAACTACTTTTTTTTTCTCTTTCTCTCTTCTTGCTCATCGTTGGGCCGTTCAGTGTTGCTTCGCGTCCAAACGACTCCGCGATGGGCCGTCGAGAAAACACCTTTCGCATAGATTTTGCCAACGTGCCGAAGAAACCGGACAATGCTAAAGTGCATAGTTTTTGTGCGACCGTGCTGGGTCTGAAGCAAGGTGAAGTGCTCCGGATTCAGAACAGCAGAACCCTCGGAGTTTCATTCGTGAAAGTCATCGATCTGGCGTTGGCGCAACGCACTTGTGAGGAACACGATGGCAAGCACGACATCACTGTCGACGGGAAGAAGTATCCGTTGAGAATCACCCTGGAGGATGGAGCAGTGGAGGTGAGGCTCTTCGATCTGTCCGAAGACGTGTCGGACCAAAAAATCACCGATTTCTTAGGAAGGTACGGTGACGTCATCGCAATACGCGAGCAACGAAACGGAGCCGATGTCAATTTCCCTGGCATCTCGACTGGTGTCCGCTTAGCCAAAATGAGCGTGGAACGAAACATCGAGTCGTGGGTCACCATCGATGGCGAGATGACACAAGTAGCGTATTACGGGCAGCGTCAAACTTGCCGACACTGCCGCGAATACATCCACATCGGGGCTACGTGCGTGCAGAATAAAAAACTGCTCGTACAAAAGTCGTACGCCGATGCTGCAAAGCAGACGCCGTCGCAAAAAACGACTCAAGTTCCGACTCCGATCCAGGCCGCACACGGTGCGAACGAAACAAAAACAACCTCGAACCAAGCTGCTCAGCCTCGGTTCGAAACACACTCGGCGAAAACGACCATGCCGCCGCCGAAACCAATTCCCCACCGGCAACAGAAGCTGCTGCCAGTACCACTCGTGACCGAACAAAATTTCCCCCCGTTAGCCTCCATCTCGGCTTCGACTCACCCATCGGGCAGCGGGTCGTTGGCCCCCTCTACAGGTCAACAGCCCCCTGCTAGAAGCGGAGTGGAACGCAAAACTGCTAGTGGCAAGTCCGATGGTAACGAAACCGATTCGTCAGTCGGCTCAAACACCAGCTCCAGAAGGCAGCTCCGTAATCGCCCACCAGGCAAGAAGCCTCGCGTAGAGGACGACGATGGTATGCAAGATGGGAGTAAACAACCGTCGTAATGGCTGAGTTCTCCAGCTATAACCTCGCTACGATCAACATCAACAACATCACGAACGCAACGAAAATCGACGCACTCCGAACCTTTATTCGAACGATGGAGCTGGATATCGTTTTTCTCCAGGAGGTAGAGAACGAGCTGCTCTCTCTGCCTGGATTCAACGTTTTCTGCAACGTTGATCATGCAAGGCGGGGAACGGCAATCGCGCTAAAAGACCACATCCAATTCTCGCATGTAGAGAAGAGCCTGGATGGTCGCCTCATCGCTGTGAGGATACAAAACACGACGCTGTGCAATGTGTATGCGCCATCGGGGTCAGCTTTCCGTGCGGAGAGGGAAAGATTTTTCAACGGCACGATCGCATACTACCTTCGGTATAATACGCAACATGTCATCCTCGCTGGCGATTTTAACTGTGTGCTTCGTCCGAGCGACTCCACGAGTGCAAATACAAGCCCAGCTCTCCAGGCGACCGTACGGCAGCTGCAGCTGCATGATGTGTGGCTGAAACTGCACCCCACTACTCCCGCACCCACGTACGTCACACACAACGCGGCATCCAGGCTCGATCGCATGTACATCAGCACGGGGCTATGCGACCACCTGCGATGCGCAGCCACGCACGTATGCTCATTCACCGACCACAAAGCTCTGACAGTACGTATTTGCCTCCCACACCTTGGCCGTGAACAAGGACGCGGATTCTGGTCTCTCCGCCCTCACCTCCTAACGACAGAAAATCTAGAGGAATTACAAGTCCGGTGGCAGTTTTGGACCCGCCAGCGAAGAAATTTCCCAACCTGGATGGCATGGTGGATCTCATGCGCGAAACCGAAAATTAAATCCTTTTTCCGTTGGAAGTCAAGCGAAGCCCTCAGGATTTTCCACGCGGAGCAACAACAGCTCTACGAACAACTACGTCACGCGTATGATGGCTATTTCCAGAATCGCTCAATGCTGGTAACCATCAACCGCATAAAAGCGCAAATGCTAACGCTGCAGCGACAGTTTGCGCAAAACTTCATCCGCCTCAATGAAACGTTCGTTGCGGGGGAGAGTATATCTACTTTTCAGCTTGGCGACCGACGGCGGAAAAAAACATTGATAACAGGACTGCAAACTGAGCAAGGAGAACAGATTCAAGGCTCCCGAGAGATCGAACAGCACATGTTTCGATACTTTAGGGACCTATACGCGGCGGAAGAGACAAGGCGAAACGGGGAAGAAACGTTCGAAACCGAGAGAGTCGTGCCGGAGAACGACGAAGCAAATGCAGCTCTAATGGCAGAGATCAGTGTAGACGAATTGAAAAATTCCATCCGAACTTCGCAAAAACGAAAGTCTCCGGGCATCGATGGCTTGCCGGTGGAATTTTACTACCGTACATTCGACATCATCTATCGGGAGCTTTACTTCGTCATGAATGAAGCCGCGACGGATGAGCTCCCCACAGCATTCACCGATGGTACCATAGTGTTGGTTAAAAAGAGAGGTGGCGATGGAACTGCGAGAGCATACCGTCCCATCAGCTTGCTCAACGTCGACTACAAGATTCTCTCCCGTGTGATGAAAGCCCGGCTGGAACGTGTACTTCGATCACATCGAGTTTTGAGTGACGCACAAAAATGCGCCAACACCGACCGATCGATTTTTCAAGCTACACTCTCGCTCAAGGATCGTGTGGCACAGCTTATTGCGAGAAAGCAGAAGGGGAAGTTAATCTCGTTCGATCTCGACCACGCGTTCGATCGGGTCTCTCATGAGTTCCTGCATCGGACCTTGCTCTCTCTTGGTATCAACCAGGATTTCGTCAGCTGGCTTTCTCGGGTGGCTGCTACCTCTTCGTCCCGGCTGCTTGTGAATGGGCACCTCTCACAGCCGTTCCGTATCGAACGATCCGTTCGGCAGGGAGATCCAATGTCGATGCTGCTTTTCGTGCTCTATCTCCATCCCCTCTTATCACGTGTGGAGCGTGTGTGTGGTGGTGATCTTTGCGTTGCATATGCTGACGACATCACGGTGATTGCAACCTCATCACAAACGGCCGAACGAGTTTTCCAGCTGTTTGACTGCTTCGAGATGGTAGCCGGGGCAAAACTCAATCGGCACAAAACAGTAGCGATCGACGTTGGATCCACCGATGGAGCTCCACTGTCGATACCAGGGCTTCATACTGCTGAAGAGGTGAAGGTGCTGGGCGTTATTTTTGCCAACTCAGTGCGGCTGATGGCAAAGCTAAACTGGGACACACTAGTGGGTAAAATTCGGCAGATGATATTCCTGCACAACATGCGCTCCCTTTCCCTGCAGCAGAAAATTATCCTGCTGAACACGTTCATCACGGCGAAGGTGTGGTACCTGTCGTCAATATTACCACCGCAATGCATCCACACAGCAAAGCTAACATCGACGATGAGGACCTTCCTGTTTCGTGGAATAGCTGCATGCGTCCCTATGCAGCAATTAGCGCGTAGCAAGGAGCATGGAGGACTGAAGCTGCAACTGCCAGCAATCAAGTGCAAAGCGCTTCTTATCAACCGGCACCTTCAAGAGATCAATTCCCTTCCCCATTATCAATCCCTTCTCACCCAAAATATTCCTCCCCCCGCCGATCTTCCTTGCCTCAAACTCCTCTCCCAGCAAATTCCCTTACTTCCTATCAACATCCAACAAAACCCCTCCAGTGATCTCATACACCAGTTCTATCTGGAACAAACAGAGCTACCCAGAGTGGAAAGAAACCATCCAGGCATCGAGTGGAAGAAGATCTGGATGAACATATCGTCACGAAGGCTACCGTCCAACCTGCGCATGGACCTGTATTTATTAATTAATGAGAAGACGGATCATCGTAGGTTGCTCAATAAAATCGGTCGTGCAAGCGATCCTTATTGCCAGTTTTGTCAGGTGCCCATTGTCGAATCTCTACAACACAAATTCAGCGAGTGCCCTCGAGTAGCTGCAGCATGGGCACACATCCAACGAAAGGTGACGATGATTCTTGGCGGGTGGCAGCAGCTAACCTTCGACGATCTTCTGCGACCCATTTTGGGAAACATAGCACCAGCGAGGAAAGCTGAAATTCTTAAAATGTTTATCAAATACATCAGCTTTGTTAATTTCAATGTTAATAATAGAATCGATGTTGGCGAACTGGACTTCATTTTGAGGCTAGTTGATTGATTGTCTAGTATAATATTTTATTTAAACTCAAACTAAATAAACAATATTTTATACAAAAAAAAAAAAAAACAGAAGTTGTTTCCATTGTACTCGGTCCATGGCTGTTCCTCGCCAGCCTCGCTGTCTGCGGAGGGTCCGCAGGTCGCCTTCTACTTGATCGATCCACCTTGCTCGTTGCGCGCCTCTTCTTCTTGTACCTGTCGGTACGTTTTCGAGAACCATTTTCACAGGGCTGTCGTCCGACATTCTTACAACATGCCCAGCCCATCGTAGTCGACCGATTTTTGCGATGTGTACGATGGGAGGTTCTCCCAGCAACTGGTGCAATTCGGGGTTCATTCGCCTCCTCCACGTTCCGTCTTCCATCTGCACTCCACCGTAGATCGTACGCAGCACCTTCCGTTCAAAGACTCCAAGGGCGCGTTGGTCCTCCACTAGCAATGTCCATGTTTCGTGGCCCTAGAGAACTACCGGTCTAATTAATGTCTTGTAGATGGTCAACTTTGTGGTTCGGCGAACTTTGTTCGATCTTAGCGTCCTTCGGAGTCCAAAGTCCAAAGGCACGATTGCCAGCCATAATGCGCCTTTGTATTTCTCGTTATCGGCGGTCACCAATGAGCCCAGATACACAAATTCGTCTACTACCTCGATTTCATCACCGTCGATCTGAACTCGTGCTAGGAGCCTAACATTGTCTTCTCGTGAGCCTCTTCCCTTCATGTATTTTGTTTTTAACGCATTAATCACAAGCCCAATCCTATCAGCTTCAGCCTTAAGTCTGATGTACGTTTCCGCCATCGTCTCAAAGTTACGTGCTACGATATCAACGTCGTCTGCGAAGCCAAATAGTTGGACAGACTTCCTGAAGATCGTGCCACTCGTGTCTATCCCAGCTCTTCGAATCACACCCTCCAACAAACACGACAATCCATCACCTTGCCATAACCCTCTCCGAGATTCGAAGGGACTCGAGAGCGTCCCTGATACTCGGACGACACACATCACTCGATCCATCGTTGCTTTGATCAACCGCGTCAGTTTTTCCGGAAATCCATATTCGTGCATGATTTGCCATAGCTGGTCTCGATCGATTGTATCATACGCTGATTTGAAGTCGATGTAAAGATGATGTGTGGGCACGTTGTATTCGCGACATTTCTGCAGTACTTGCCGAATCGCGAAAATCTGGTCCGTAGTAGCGCGGGCACCCATGAATCCCGCTTGGTATTGCCCCACAAACTCCTTTGCAATTGGTGACAGGCGGTGGCATAACATTTGGGAGAGCAACTTGTAGGCGGCGCTCAGTAGCGTGATCGCACGATAATTGCAGCAATCCAGCTTTTCGCCCTTTTTATAGATGGGACACACTATTCCTTCCATCCAATCCTCCGGTAAACATTCCTCCTCCCAAATCTTGGTAATTACCCAGTGCAGTGCTCTGGCCAGTGCTTCACCACCGTATTTTAATAGCTCGCTTGGGAGTTGGTCAACACCAGTGGCGTCTGTGCGTGTTCCTAGATTTATTACCGTGCCACTTTCGTTCGCTGTAACATTACCGTTTAGGTGCTCGTCGAAGTACTGCTTCCACCTTTCAATCACCTCACACTCTCCTGTGAGAAGGTTGCCATCCAGGTCTCTGCAAATATCAGCTTGTGGTACGTAGCCATTGCGCGAGCTGTTTAACTTCTCGTAGAATTTGCGTGTGTCGTTAGCACGGTACAGTGCTTCCATTTCTTCGCGGTCTCGATCTTCCCTCTGGCGCTTTTTCCTTCGAAGAATAGAATTTTGTCTGTTCCGTGCCTGTCTATACCGATCCACATTCGCTCTCGTACGGTGTTGCAGCATTCTCGCCCGTGCTGCATTCTCGCCCGTGCTGCATTCTTCTCCTCTGCTAACTGCTTGCATTCGGCATCAAACCAGTCATTTTTTCGATTCGGTGCAGAAGTACCTAGTGTCAGTTATGCAGTGCTACCAATGGCGGTTCGAATATTTCTCCAGCCATCCTCAAGAGCAGCTGCGCCAAGCTGCTCTTCCGTTGGTAGGGCTGCTTCTAGCTGTTGCGCGTATTCCTGGACAACTTCGGTTTCCCGTAGTAGCTCAATGTTAAGTCGTGGCGTCCGAAATCGACGCGTGTTGTACACCGTCGAGAGTTTTGAGCGCATTCATACTGCAACAAGGTAGTGGTCCGAGTCTATATTCGCGCTGCGGTAAGTGCGAACGTTGATGATATCGGAGAAGAATTTCCCGTCGATTAGAACATGGTCGATTTGATTCTCTGTTCGTTGGTCAGGTCATCTCCAAGTGGCTTTGTGGATGTCTTTACGGGGGAAGAAGGTACTTCGGACTACTAAACCACGGGAGGCCGCAAAGTTCACGCATCGTTGGCCATTATCGTTCGATACGGTATGCATGCTGTTAGGCCCTATTACCGGTCTGTACATTGCCTCCCGTCCTACCTGAGCGTTCATGTCACCAATGACGACTTGTACGTCCCGCTGCGGGCAGCCATCATACACCTGCTCTAGCTGCGCGTAGAACGCTTCTTTTTCGTCATCGGGTCTCCCGTCGTGTGGACAGTGTACGTTGATGATGCTGTAGTTGAAGAATCAACCCTTGATCATCAGCTTGCACATTCTAGCGTTGATCGGAAACAATCCAATCACGCGTTGACGCATTTTGCCCAGCACTTCAAAGCCGTAGCCCAGCTCGTTTGTGGTACCACAGCTCTGGTAAAAAGTAGCCGCTCGATGCCCCCTTTTCCATACCTTCTGTCCTGTCCAGCAAACTTCCTGCAGTGCTACGACTTCGAAGTTACAAGGTTGAAGTTCGTCGTAGATTATCCTATCGCAGCCAGGAAAGCAGAGCGATTTACAGTTCCATGTTCCGAGTTTCCAATCGTAGTCCTTAATTCGTCGCCTAGGTCTTCGCCGATTGTTCCGGTCCGTATTAACTTCTGTATTATTCGTAACATTGATTTTTTAAGGGCGGCTTGTTGGGCCTTCCCCAACCCCTGTCTCGCCGGAGGACCATCGTGCACAGCACTGTTTAGAGTCCCACGCTGGCACGAGGACGATGATCAGCCGCTCCTAACATGGAGAACAGACGCTGTTTTGAGCCGCCCCTAACATGGAGAACAGACGCTCAGATAGACTGCACCCTTAGAAGAGGGCAGCCCCCCTTCCCTGTGAGCATATGACCAAGGTCCCACCGGGGTTGGTTACCCGATCTTTCCTATGGTTACTCATACCCCAGTCGGCACCACGGGGAGGTAGGGGTAGGAGTTACTGGACAAGAGGCTAAGGATCGCAGTAGGATCTATTATATACCTGCAGGTACGCGAAGTACCAATGGTACGCATTGTCCAATCATTTACCAACCATGAACCTTTTAGCTACTGCTATTAAGAGAATCCTGCATGGGATTCCATTTACTCCTAGTAATCGGCACGTTATTTCTACGTGAGATTTCTGTTGCCTTTCATCTGAGCACGTAATTGAATTAATAAATTACTCACTTGGAAACATTATGACGATAATTTTGAGTGTGCGATTTCCATCATTTGGCTGTTTTGGAAATTTTAACCTCAGTTTTAATGAACGGCCTAATTAATAAAGAAGGGTGATTACAATACTTTCCATATTGGCCTATTTGTGACAATTGCGTTTCAGTCGGCTCGAATAAATTATGCCAAACATAACTGAGCAATACATACTTTTAGTCAATACAAAAATTCAATGTTCAACATCAGAGAATAAAACATTTGACTTTCAAATTTAAATTTTAACCCTGAAACCTATGAACGCCATATTTTGAAGAACAGCTTATTTAAAAAGAAGGTATATGTATGAAATAAAAAATATGGTAAAATAGAGATTAAAGCGTATGCCAATGACATTGTGCCAAATGGTCATTATGCCAAACGGCCTTTATGCCAAATGACCACTTAGCTCAAGTTATTGTTATGCCAAATAACTTTATGCCAAACGACCTTATGCCAAATGATCTTATGCCATATGGGCTTCCCCCATGATGGCACTCAACTAGCCTTTAAACATCAGATATAGATTTTAAAATGAATCAATTAGTGTGCACACTTGTGACAAGCATTGCAATACTTTTCCAGCTATGTCCGATGTTGCGAAGTAAATAAATAAAATCAAACGAAACCTTAGAAGTTGTTCTCCATATAGCATCTGATTATACACTGTGGTTCACTAACGATATTTATTGTTCGATATGTGTATATTTTCTTTATAGGTGCAGTTATCACACCTTTCATCGGAAAAATCCCTAGATGATTTTCATTGTGGTAAGGAAAAGGCAATACCATGCGCCGATGCAGTTTCTAGTGGAGCAGCATCTCCGCTTACCGCTCGCTCAATGCGGTTAGAACGTTTTGCCCTAGCGCTAGCGCACAGCCAAGAGGAACTTAGAAGGTAAATAACTTATTTTTGGTAATCATGAAAAATTAAGTCCGAGTTCATCATGTTTTTGTGCTGCCAGACGATCTACAGGAAAATCCAATTTTACTAAGTTAAACAATTATTTATCTTATGATGTGGAACATTCCCATTATAACACGCGATCTAAATTAAAAATATTGCAATCCCAGCTTGATATGCTAAAAGGTGTCGCGCATCATGTAAACTTTAGAGCACCACACCCTAAGTCTATTTTAAAGTTGAAAAAACGTCGGGTAAATATTTCCAATCCTTATTTATCGATTCGACATCACATTCTTCCAAAAACACAAGAAAGTTCTATTAACGATGCATTAAA
Organism: Aedes koreicus; assembly: GCA_024533555.2. NCBI lineage: Eukaryota > Metazoa > Arthropoda > Insecta > Diptera > Culicidae > Aedes > Aedes koreicus. The sequence continues at coordinate 45,773 of JAHHFK020003913.1, read as the reverse complement.
ACAAAGCGTTCCAATTATTTCAAACATGCCATGGATCAACTCAAATTTCTCGACTATTCTCATTAACACATCTCCGTTTGCTTTGACAGATCGACGTTTTGGACTTTTACACCACGAAAATTCTTCAAAGTCATATTTTCAATAAACGGAAACTGCACAAGTAGAAGGGTTCACCATATAATACTGTTTTATTTATTTATTTATTGATATTAGTAGACTACTTAACTGCCGGTGGAAGCATAACTGTCCCATATGACATTTGGATATTTTTGATTTTTTTATGCCAACCATAATACTTTGATGTGTACTTTAAAAATATAATTCAAACAGGTGTTCTTAATTCTAGAAAAATCAAGTCGACTAAGCATTTTTCCGAAATTGATTATTTCTCGAGTAATTCATGATTACGGCCTAAAAGCCATTTGTAAACAATGACCATAAACGTTGATCTCTCACGAAATAACGAGAATCCCACTATATCCAGCTACTCCATATGGTAGAACTAACATTCTTCTACCAAATGCTGCTTTTATTTCTCAAGAATGATTTAAGATTCAAGAGAAATCGACATTTAAAGTCATTGTTTACAAATAGCTTTTAGGCCCATAACATGAATTACTCGAGATTTGTAAGATGGGGCAGTAATGCGTCCACCGGCAGTTAAGTTATGAAAGAAAGGCAGCTATACCAGTAACTAAGTATAGGTGGGACGTAAGAGCGGTCCGTTAGAGGTGACATATTCAACGTTATAAATCCTGAAACGATAATTTGGTTTATATTTTACTTTCCTTAGAACCTTATGACAAATATTTCCAGGGATTTAGTATCATAATTATTACTGAACATTTTTGTAGCTTTTGAGACTGTTTAATTGTAGGCTGCAGTGCCATCTTGCAGACTATTTTACTATCGATTTTTGGTGATTTTATTTTTGTTGTGGGAATATGTTTAACATTGCTTGCAATGTTAGGAAAAAATACATTGTTCCAGAAACCCTTTTTACCCTTGTTACACCAAAGGAAGGGTATTGAGAAAACTCTTGAAAACTCTACTTTATATCCGAGGCTACCATTATTTACGCGCGCGCGCGCGTGTGTGTGTGTGTGTGTGTGTGTGTGTGTGTGTGTGTGTGTGTGTGTGTGTGTGTGTGTGTGTGTGTGTGCGCGTTTTTTTTCGAGGGAAATCCTCATGGACTGACCTAACACAGAGGCCTGCACTGGGTTATCGTGCACTGTGTGAGATTGTGGTCAGGGTCGACCTTTGAGAAAAGGCCGGCTTCTGATCCCACTAAAACCCGTTTCCTTGTTACACAATCGGAGCAAACAATGCCCCGCAAACAATGAGCCTAAACGTACTGTTCAACTTCGGACGGTTTCGCTTGGTTTCCAGCGCTGCGATCCAGGCTGGACATCCGTATCTCAGTATCAATGATGATACACTAGCCAGTATACGCCGCTTTCTACTGCTAGGTCCATAGCTATTCGGCATGATTCTGGCTACCGCATTGATGGTCTTCGCCGCCTTCCCACAGGCATGATCTACGTGGTAGTTGAAATTTAGCCGGTCGTTGATCATCACACCCAGATACTTCAGCACGCGGCCATGGCAAGCCCTCCGATGACGATTTTTGCTCGCTGTACCGCTTTGCAGTTGCTGACCATCAGCACCTTCGTTTTGTGGTGGGCTATCTGCAGCTTCGTCCCCTGTATCCAGTTTTCATTCTGTGCAGCGACTCGGCAGTTGCCAGCTGGCACTATTGAAGGCGTTCTTAACGTCGATTGTTACAACAGCGCAATATCGATTGCCTTTCCGCTTCTGTTTGGACGTTTTTACGGCTGTCTCGACCACTGCCCGAATGGCATCCACCGTAGACTTCCCTTTCCGGAAACCGAATTGCATCCTCGATAGCCCGTGCTCGCTCTCAGTAAATTTCGTCAGCCTGTTGAGGATGATTCTCTCCAGGGGTTTCCCAAGCGTATCCAATAGGCATATTGGCCTATACGATGCTGGATCCCCTGGAGGCTTTTCTGGCCTCGGCAACAACACTAATATCTGTATTTTCTACCTGTCCGGGAAATGGCATTCCTATAGACATTTCTGTAGCACATCCCTGAACATTTCCGGGAATGCCTGGATCGCCACTTTCTGATCCACGTTATAGATTCCATCCGGTCCGGGTGCCTTTCTCACCTTAAGCCCTTTCGCCACTGCCACGAGCTCCTCGTTCGAGACTTGCATGCTCTTAACATAACTTCTCTCTTTCTCGCCGTACGGTGTACGTGGCCACGTCGTTGGATCGTGCGTCGGGAAAAGTCCATCTACGATAATAGTCAGTTTTGCTGGACACGGCTCTGCAGCCATTGATGGGCCTTTGATCTTCGCCATGACAATACGGTACGCGTCACCCCAGGGGTTAACATCAGCGGCTCGGCACAGCTCCTTGTAGCAGTTCGTCTTGCGCGAAGCATGCTGAGTTGCTCATTCCACTAGTAAGCTGGGCGCCGCTTGTTCCTTGGCTCCAGTTTCCTTGGCATGGTTGCGTCGCATGCCCTTGTTAACGTATTCGTCAGCTCGTCCGCGTTTTGGTTCGAGAGTTCGTTGTCGCACCGAAGTGCCTCAACAAAGAGTTCCTTGTCGAAGAACTTCGTCTTCCACTTCCGCTCGCAACTATTTGTCCTTCGTATTGTGACAGTATTTCGCTGGCCGATGCTATACCGGATCGCCAGATGATCGCTATGGATATACTCCTCACACACTCTCCAGTTCATATTTGTCATCAGCGACGGACTACAGAAGGTAACATCGATGACGGATTCACGACCGTCCCTGCGAAAAGTGGTATTTTTTAACACGGGGGATATGTTCTACTATTGCTATGAAAGCGCGTAAAAAAAGACTAAATAGAGTTGATCGATTCACTTGCATGAACATTTTAAATTGCTTCGATTTTATTTGCATGTGTTACCTCTCCGGGCAACGGTCAAAATTCAGTTTTTAAAATTTTGAGTATTTACACCAAAAATTGTGATTTTTTTTGAAAAACTGCCATATACTTTTTGCCCAAAACGAAACATGTTATTCGAATAAGGCCGATAAGTTGTTCTATTCTTGAGTTATCGCCAAAAACAAACCGTGTAAAAAAATATCTTATTGTATATGAAATTTCTAATATTTATGTAATTTTCCATTTCCAGCACTTACACAAACAGATCGTTAAACACTATTGTTGCCTATATTTTCATCACATCGCCGAACAATACATTCAAGGTCGAAGGGTGTCTCACTGGAATCGAGCGCAGCAAATTTCAATCGATTTGCAGTCAATTCACAGCAAAATGTTTCCGATTCGGTTCTTTTGATCAATATCAACACACTCATTACGTCAGTTGCACCGATTTGACATTTTAGTTGAAGGAAAGCAAAGTTTTATGTTGCTCGATTCAGCAGCTGCGCATTTTCTGTCAAGCTGATGCATTTCGATTTGCAGAGACTTAAATCTAAGTCATCAAATCATATTGATGGTATCCATGTGAGACACCATTTGTTCAGGATTTTCTAATAGTTCATTTCCTAAACTGAATTTATGGAATTTCAAATATTTCTGGAATTTCCTTTTATTATTGATGAAAATAAATATCCAATACCATATTATCCATTTTTGAGTTCGCAATCCTGCTGAATCGTAGGAAGGGTTCAGTCTCACCATCGGTGGATTAATTCGGGTTTTTCTTTAATGCTTATAAAATGCGCACAAAAATCCCACTACGAATTGCAAGACAATAAGTGGAACAAAATTAACAATATTTTAATTATAATAAAATATTATTAAAATGGGGAACGGGTCGCACCCTTTTAAGCAGATTACAATGGTCGACAGAGATTTTTAGACCCAGAGCCCAGATGCCAGTTTCCGTTAGTTTGGGTCCCAAAACCACCGAATATCGTATTTTGACCTCCTGCGCTTTGCATTTTTCTTCACAAATAGGCATCAAAAATTCAAATCTTGGTACATTTTGAAACCACACAAACAACTGCGTTGGCTTAAATGTAAATGCTCAGGAAGCATTTTAGCATTTTAACTCCTCAGACTTTAACAAACAACTTTACAGAAGAAAGTGTGTCGATCCGACTTCACCAGAAAAAGTTAAGCAAAAAAACATATATAGGAAGTTACTTCCTTCAGCAAAGTTGTTCAGTAGTCCTTCAGGATGGTAAACTAAAAAGTTCAGAAGTATCTCACTACGTGGCGCTAGTCTCCATGTAAACTTACGTTATGAGCTGAATCTCGAGATCCTTGACATATAGCTAGTGGGCGTGAACAAAGATGTTAAGTTGATTGAGGCCTTTCGGATGGTGTTATCAATAATTCAGTTCACCAGAGCACTTCAGCGAAGTTCTGCAGAGAACTTCAGGGAAATTCTGCAGAGTACTTCAGGGAAGTTCTTCAGAGAACTACAGGGAAGTTCTGCAGAGAACTTCAAGGAAGTTGTTTAGAGAACTGCATAGCAGTTCTTCAGAGAGCTTCAGGGAAGTCCTGAAGAGAACTTCAGGGAAGTCCTGCAGAGAACTTCAAGGAAGTTCTTTAGAACACTTCGTGAAAGATCTTCAGAGAACTTCAGAGAACTTGTGGAAAGTTCTTCAGATAACTTCAGGGATTTTTTTCATAGAACTTTAGAGAAGTTCTTCACAAAACTTTGGATAAGTCCATCAGAGAACATCATGGAATTTCTTCTGAGAACTCCAAGAAAGTTCTTCAAAGAACTTAGTGGAAGTTCTTCAGAAAACTTAATGGAAGTTCTTCAAAGAACTCCATAGAAGTTTACCAGATCACTTCAGGGAAGTTCTGCAGAGAACTTCAGGCAATTTCTTCAGAGATGGAAGTTCTTCAGAACACTTCATGAAAGATCTTCAGAGAACTTCTAGGAAGTTCTGCAGAGACCTTCAGGGAAGTTCTTCAGAACACTACAGGGAAGTTCTGCAGATAACTTCAGGGACGTTCTTCAGAGAACTGCATGAAAGTTCTTCAGAGAACTTCAGGGTAGTTCTGCAGAGAGCTTCAAGGATGTTCATAAGAGACCTTCAGTAAAATTCTGCAAAAACATCAGGGAAGTTCTTCAGAGAACTTCAGGGTAGTTCTTCAGAGAACTTCAGGGAAGTTCTGCAGAGAACTTCAGGGAAGTTCTTCAGAGAACTACAGGGAAGTTTTGCAGAGAACTTTATGGAAGTTCATTAGAGAACTTCATGGAAGTTCTTAAGAGAACTGCATGAAAGTTCTTCAGAGAATTTCAGGGAAGTCCTTTCAAGGAAGTTCTTAAGAGAACTTCAGAAAAATTCTGCATAAAACATCAAGGAAGTTCTTCAGAGAGGTTCAGGGTAGTTCTTCAGAGAACTTCAGGGAGGTTCTTCAGAGAACTTCCAAGAAGTTCTGCAGTAAACTTCACGAAAGTTCGTCAGTGAACTTTATGGAAGTTCTGCAGAGAACTTCAGGGAAATTCTGCAGAAAACATCAGGGTTGTTCTTCAGAGAACCCCATGGAAGTTCTTCGCAGAACTTCATGGAAGTTATTCAGAGAACTTCAAGTAGGTTTGTCAGAGAACTTCAAGCAAGTTCGTCAGAGAACTTCAGATAAGTTCTTCAGAGAATTTCAGGAAAATGCTGCAGAGATCTTAAGGGAAGTTTTTCAGAGAATTTCAGGGAAGTTCTTCAGAGAACTTCAGGGAAGTTCTTCAGAGAACTTCAGGGAAGTTCTTCAGTGAATTTCGTGGAAGTTCTTTTGAGAACTTTAAAGCTGTCCTTCAGAGAACTTCAGGGAAGGTTTTTTCTTAAAACTGCATAGAAGTTCTTCAGAGAACTTCATGGAAGTTCTGCAGAGAACTTCTGGATAGTTCTGCAGAGAACTTCTGGATAGTTCTGCAGAGAACTTCAGGAAAGTTCTGCAGAGAACTTCAGGGAAGTTCTGCCGAGATCTTAAGGGAAGTTCTTCAGAGAACTTCAACAAAGTTTTCCAGAGAAGTTCAAGGACGTTTTTAAGAGAACATCAGTGAAGTTCTGTATAGAACTTCAGGGAAGCTGTGCCGAGAACTTCAGGGAACTGAAGTTCTCTGCACAACTTCTCTGATGTTCTCTGCAGAACTTCCATGAAGTTCACTGAAGAAGTTCCATAAATTTCTCTGAAGAACTTCCAAGAAGTTCTCTTAAGGACTTCCATGGAGTTCTCTGAAGAAATTCCATTAAGTTATCTGAAGAACTTCCATGAAGTTCTTTGAAGAACTTTCCTGAAGTTCACTGAAGAACTTCCATAAAGTTCTCTGAAGAACTTCCCTAAAGTTCTCTGCAGATTTTCTCAGAATTTGTTTGAAGAACTTTCCTGAAGTTTTCTGAAGAACTTCCATGAATTTCCATGAACTAGCTTGAAGTGCTCTGTAGAACTTTCCTGAAGTTCACCGCAGTACTTTCATGATGTTCACTGAAGAACTTCCAGAATGTTCTTTGAAAGAATTCCATGAAGTTCTCCGCAGAACTTCCATCAAGTTCTCTGAAGATATTTCAATAAGTTATCTGAAGAACTTCCATGAAGTTATCTGAAAAACTTTCATGAAGTTCTTTGAAGAACTTTCCTGAAGTTCACTGCAGAACTTCCCTGATGTTCTCAGCAAAACATCCCTGAAGTTCTCTGAAAGATTTCTCTGAAGTTCTCTGCAGAACATCCTTGGAGTTCTCTGCACATCTTCCCTGAACTTCATTGCAGAACTTCCATGAAGGTCTCTGAAGAACTCATCAGAAGTTTTGTGAAGAACTTCTCAAAAGTTCTATGAAAAAATTCCCTGAAGTTTTTTGCAGAATTTTTCTGAAGTTCTCTGAAGAGTTTTCTCTGAAGTTCTCTGAAGATCATTCATGAAGTGTTCTGAAGAATTTCCTTGAAGTTCTCTGAAGAATTTCCTTGAAGTTCTCTGAAGAACTTGCCTGAAGTTCTCTACAGAGCTTCCCTGAAGTGCTCTGGTGAACTTCCATGATGTTCTCTGAAAAACTCCCGTTACGTTCTCTGAAGATTTTCCACGAAGTTCTTTTAAGAACTTCCCTGGGGTTCTCTTAAGAACTTCCGTGATGTTTTCTGGTGGACTTACCCGAAGTTTTGTGAAAAACATCTAGGAAAGACTAACCCGAAGTTGTAAGAAGAACGTACCAAAAAAAAACTATATTGGGGTAATCAGCCTCGTATGTGCATTAGCGATAAACTTGTATCTCAAAGTTCATAGGCAGACCTGCACCACGCAGTGAAATTATTCTGAACCACGAAGTTGATCCTCTGGAAGACCATGATTACGCGACTAAATTTCCTGAAAACAATCAAATCATACATGCTCTTTATATCAAAATGCAGGTTATGCACAAAGTTCACATGAACACTAGTGCCACGTAGCCGAAGAGTTCTGAATTAAAGTTAACACCATCCGAAAGGCCTAAATATCTTTGTCTAAGTCGCCAACTTGCCATATGTCAAGGATCTCGAGATTCATCTTATAAAGTAAGTTTAAAGCCCGATTCAAAGTAAATTTGGACGCATTCAAGTGATTAAACAAGATTTAAGAATTAAACAAGATACACGGTTGATCAAAACGTCAAACAAAAGGGTATTTATTCTTTCAAACGATACATAACAAGTTATTACATTTTACCCTTTCGAACGAACTGTCGCACTTTACTTGTGATCGATGCCATCATAATCTGCACAGTCGCTGATGACACTGTACCGGCGAACTTATTTCACTTTAAACGCATTTGTTGTGCATTTGTCATTTCTTTACCGCATCCTCGAAGTTTTCGCTTGACAATTGCCCAATTTTTTTTTATATTTCCCTGTCTGAACTCAGGGCAATTCGGAGGATTAATCTCTTTGGCGACGAAATTAACATTGTTTGCAGCATACCATTCTAGTACCTCCTTAGAGTAGTGGCGGCTGGCTTGATCCGGCCAAATCATAACGTTGGTCTTGTGTTGCCGAATAAAGGGTAAAATCCGCTTTTTCAGACACTCTTTAATTTAAACCTTCGACGTCATTGTGTGTGATGACAACCTTGGTTTTAAGGCCACAACTGCAGATTCCTTGCCAAATCATTAGTTTCCGAGCGAGCTTATCACCAAAAACAAATTTATACCTGGAAGGGGCATCCCCACGACCAGTTGCCAGGTAAAATTTTCGTCCGGGGATTTGTTCATGTTCCATTTTGACATATGATTCGTCATCCATTAAAATTCAGCCATCAAATTTCGACAAAACTTGTTCGTATAGTAATCGTGCTCGTTTTTTGGCCACTAAATTTTGTTTCAAAGAGCGATTCGAATGTTTACTGGCACAAAAAGACTTATATCCTTCTCTTGAAAAGATGTTACGCACGGTGGAAAAGTTGGGATCATATTTATTTGGCAAATCACGTATGGAGACACCTGGGCTGCCTTTCACGTACCTTTCTCCTCAGCTTTTTGTCCCTAGTGCCACTTTTATGATAAATGCGCTGTGCTCTATCCACACTCAGAGTATCCTTGTAACATTTGATTACAAGACACACCGTGGACTTTGGGAATTTTAACACTTTTGCTATCTTTGAGGCAGACCACGAAGGATTCTCTAGATGTTTGCGCACAATTAATCTTCTTTTCTCAAGAATTCCATGATCCGTAATTTCGAGATGCGTCGATCAATCGAGAAAAACTTGTCACCAATTTCTTCGTCAATAAAACATCAACAAATGCCTGTCAAACGTTTTTTGTTCCAACCACCAGGGACGCGGTGGTGTATTAAACCGTGCGTCCAGATTTACTTTGAATCGAGCTTTACATGGATACTAGTGCCGCGTAGTGAGATAATTCTGAACTTTTAAGTTTGCCATCCTGAAGACCTTGATCTACTGAACAACTTTGCTGAAGGAATTAACTTCCTATATACGAGGAATCACGAGATATTTTCTGATGAAACAACAAGGGTCAATGCCAATATATCATTTGAGACTACCATCAAGGGATTCCGCGCATGTCGGGAGGTTTACTGTACTTTGATGTTTTGCTAAAATGCGAAAATGCCTTTCAACGGTCATAACTTTTTCTGGTGAAGTCGGATTGACACACTTTCTTCTGCAAAGTTATTTGTTTAAGTCTGAGGAGTTAAAATGCTAAAATGCTTCCTGAGCATTTACATTTAAGCTGAGGCAGTTGTTTGAGTGGTTCTCAAAATATACCAAGATTTGAATTTTTGATGCCAATTTCGAAGAAAAATGCAAAACGCATGTGGTCAAAATACGATATTCGGTGTTTTTGGGACCCAAACTAACGGAAACTGGCATGGAGCTCTGGGTCTCAAGACTTTTTTTCTGATTTTGTGGACCAGTGTTATGCATCACCTGGGATTTTTTATGACGCTGTATCTAATCTATAATTAGAATTGTCAATATTCGGACATTATTCCCTCTGCTTACTTCTTATCTGTTCCGTCTACTGTCGGAAGCGTCACATTAAAACGTACGATAACCCACGCCACTTTCGTGCGAGAAAGTACACCCCCCAAGAAGACCACCGTGTAACAAATAAACTACAGCCAATCAGAGCCATCCACATCATGTAGCGTAAAAGGTGCACCTATATAACGGGCATGGACCGAAGTGCTCATCACCAGTTTTCATTCTACCATCACCCAGCGAACATCAGCAGCAGCAAGCAAGTTGTCAAGTAGAGAATCAAGAGAAAATAAACTTTTTGTGACTAGCGTAGTCGTCGCCGTTTGGATTTCACCGCACTCATCCTTTGGTTCGCAGCAGCGTCAAACCCCTAGCTCTTTTCAGAGATACAGAGTTTTTTTTTTATGAATTCATTTATTTGTACAGGCTCAATCGAATCAACTTTACAGAGCCAAGTTTTCATGTTTATATACATCAGTTATCTTAGAACTAAGGTTAAGGGTTACTCGCGGCCGTCTTGAGGTTAATAGGAATTACAATTTTATCGATGGAAAACTTGCGGTGGAAATTTTAAACAAAGCATAAGGAACAATGGTTTTTTTATATCTAAAATTTCAAATTACAATTTTTTAACTGAACGTTTTCAATTAAAAAAAATCACTCACTCACACACACAACCACAATCACACACCGATGCACACAATCCTCAAAAATTTAACCTAAACAAGTGTTCACGCCTGATCAATTACAAAATGCACAACATGTGAATACAAACAAATATTTGACCATAATAGAACACTTACCTTAACACATATTGTAACCACATACTCGCAATAGAACTCACTCTCAATCACAATACCTCTCAACCTCGATCATCTCTACAGTATTGTACCTAACAGGAGAAATAAATATCAGTTCGTAAGTGACCGACCAGCAAAACGATCAAACGCTTTTTTTGCCAGTCCGAAACACAATTCCCCTATCGCGTCGTATACCCATCGAAGACAAGGTTATCGGTGTGACTTGCCCCGCGAAAAGGCAAATAGTTTCCGAACATTTTTTGGTGCCGAAACCCGGGAAAGTGGTCCCGGTATCTCGCGTCGGTGGTGCATAGGACCGTGTCCGCAAGTGCACCGCAATAGCACAATCATCGTTGCGTATGCAAGCCGTTCAATACGGTAAAGTGTGCTACACAAAAGCCTATTGAAAATAGGCCAACAATAGTGAACCTAACAATCTCACAGAAGACTATTGTGTAAGGCCTAGTGCGGTAAACATATGATCGATCGTTCGATTAGTTAATGACATTAGCTCTAAAGAATGTGCACACCAAAAAGTAGTCAACGGGAAATTAGTGGTATTAAATGGAAAATATGAGAAAATCAAAAGTAAATCATTTATTTAAGACTTCATAAAAATACAAATATAAAACATATACAGTTAAGTCAATTTGACCTGTTATATCCAAATGCCCGCACCTTTCGTTTGACACCTTCCATCAGTTTTTGCACAGTGTCATCCGTCACCAATTTTGCAGCTTTCTGCCAGTTACGCCTGAAGCTTTTCTCATCAATTGCTACGCTATTCGTTTTTCGAAGATTCCTCTTGACCAGAGCCCAATACTTTTCGATCGGACGGAGTTCTGGCGAATTTGGCGGATTGCAATAATTTGGGACAATATTTACACCATTAGCAATGTACCAATCCTTAGCCAGTTTTCCATAGTGGCAAGATGCCAGGTCAGGCCAGAACAGCACCGAACCGTTGTGTTCCCGAATGAACGGCAACAGTCGTTTATTCAGATACTCTTTTACGTAAATTTGTCCATTTAGAGTGCCAGTCGTGATGAAGATGTCGCTTCTGAGACCGCATCCACATATTGCCTGCCATACGAGGTATTTTTTTGGGAACTTCGACAATTTTTTTTGCTTAAAACGATCAGCAACATTTCCTCTTTGCAACGAGGTATAAAACTGTAGTCCCGGTATCTGCTTAAAGTCAGCTTTGCAATATGTTTCGTCGTCCAATATTATGCAGTCGTATTCCTTCAGCATAGTGTCATATAATTTTCTCGATCGAGATTTTGCGCTCTTGTTCTGGCTGTCGTTACGATTTGGAGCAACACCTACTTTGAATGATTTCAAGCCTGCACTTTTCTTCACTTTCTGGACGAACGATGGAGACATTTTCACTTTTTTCGCCACATCACGAACGGAGATATTCGGTTTCTTCTTAAATTCTTTAATCACTTTCTTCCTCTCCGCGACGAAACGAGAATCATGGTTACCTCCGGAACCGACCTTTCTCTTTAAGGTTAAAGCGCTGCTGAAAGTTTTTAGCACTTTAGTAACCGTCGATCCCCCCCCCCCCCCCCCCCCCCCCCCCCCCCTCCCCCCCCACCTAATAGCAGTTCTCAAATTGAAAGCAAGCCCAAACCTCGTGTATCTTCGGCGCACGTGAGCACTTTGAGCACTACAAAGTGCATTTGTTGCAAGCAACCACATTTGCTTTTCTTGTGTAACCAGTTTCAACAACTCACGCCACGCGAACGGTTTGAGCTAGCCAAGAAACACAGCCTTTGCATCAATTGTTTGAAGGGGGTTCATTTCGCGAAAGATTGCGCCAGTGGTACATGTAAAGCTTGCGGCAAAAAACACCACACGCTCTTACATTTACCACCGCTAACAACATCTCCAGCCGGAACCAGAGGCCGCCTGTTACAGCCGGTGCAACAAAGTGCTTTTGTGGAATCGAATCACTCGCCAAATATTCACATGTCGCAAATCGGTTCGGTCGAAACGATAGAAAGCTCTCGGTCGGTTGAGCTCCCGGATGCCTCACCACTTGTATCGCCGTTCTGCGTATCGTCGTCTACTGTCGGTTTCACTCCTCCCACGCCGTCGGTTGTTTCGTCCGAACTAAATCCACCTCCAAGTGCCTTTCAAGTTCTGAGATGGTTCACATCCACACTACAGTGCTCTTATCCACCGCGGTGATTAAGGTCCGAGGTGCGGACAATCAGTTCCAACTAGCCAGAGCACTTTTTGATAGTGGATCTCAGCCCAGCTTCATTTCGGAAGCCTTGTGTCAAAGGTTAGGTCTCAAGCGGTCGAAACTAAACTCTCCAGTTAGCGGCATCGGGCAGTCCATGGTCAACGTTCGTTACGGCGTAACTCTTCCGATCGCTTCTCGCTTTGGAACTTTCAATACGTGCCTCGAATGCCTTGTGTTGCCGAAACTCACCGTCGCCCTACCCAGTCATGACATCGATATTACTCGTTGGCGGATTCCACGTCACCTTCCTTTAGCAGATCCGCAATTCAACATCAGCCTGGGGGTTGATGTTATCATAGGTGCTGAGCTGTTCTTGTCGCTTTTGGAACAAGAGCAGATCAGCCTTGATACTGGGTATCCCCTTCTCCAAAAAACAGTTCTCGGTTACGTGGTATGTGGCAAGATTTCAGAAACAGAACCTAGGAACGTCGCACTTTCTAGTCATTTTTGTTCAGACGATTCTCTCGACTCTCAACTGGAACGATTCTGGGAAATCGAGAACCTAGATGACCACAAAGCCTACACTGCGGATGAGCAGTCTTGTGAAGACCATTTTCGTCAGACCGTGGAGAGGGATAATGACGGTCGCTACATCGTCCGCCTACCATTGCGCAAGGAACTGGTGTCTAAGATTGGTGATTCCTACACTGCTGCTCTTCGTCGTTTCCTGTCCATGGAAAAGAAGTTTGCTGCCAATGAAAACGTTCACGCTGAATACAGTAAGTTCATGGAGGAGTACGAGAGGCTAGGGCACATGGAGGTGAGTTCGCGCGTATTAACCGGTCCGCAGTTTTTCCTTCCCCATCATGCCATCTTCCGTCCAGACAGCACATCAACGAAGATAAGAGTGGTATTCGACGGATCATGTCGTGGTTCTGGCAATTTGTCGATCAACGATGCTCTGCTCGTCGGTCCATCCGTACAACCTGTCTTGTTCTCAACTGTCTTCAACTTCCGCATGCCACGCTTCGTTGTCACCTGTGATGCAGAAAAGATGTTTCGACAGATATGGGTTCATCCAGAGGATCGCCGTTTTCAACAAATTCTGTGGAGGAATGATCCGTCGGAACCAATTCGTGTTTACCAACTTAAAACCGTAACGTACGGCCTTGCAAGCTCTCCGTTCCACGCCACTCGAGTTCTTGATCAGGTGACTTCTGATGACGGTGCAGGTTACCCCCTCGCAGTGCCAGTCATTCGGAAGGGAACATATGTCGAAGACGTTCTGACTGGGCACGATGATCTTCACACTCTGCAGAAAACCTGTAGACAACTAATTTCTTTGCTCGTGCTGCGAAAGTGGGCTACCAACGAAATTGCAGCATTGGATGGCGTCCCTTCGCCATTTCCCTACAGAGCTGTGGGAAACCTCCAACACACTGGAGAACGATCGCTCAATGGCCGTCAAAACCCTTGGCCTACTGTGGTATCCCAAATCTGACGATCGGTGGTATCCGAGATGACGCGCCTTTTTGATCCCATTGGACTTCTTGGTCCCGTCGTCGTCAACGCCAAGATGTTCGTGCAGACCCTTTGGGCGGAAAAGGTATCATGGGATATGGAGCTTCCCAAGAACCTTCAGGATTGGTGGTTGATCTACCGCCGTGAAATCGAGCTGTTATGGTCTCAACAAGTGCCGAGAAGGATTCTGGCCAATTCTTTTCGTCGTTACACTCTACACTGCTACTGTGACGCTTCTGCAAAGGGCTACGGTTGTTGCGTCTATGTGGTTTCGGAAGACGAAACCGGAAGGCTACACAGCCACTTACTTACTTCGAAGTCTCGTGTCGCACCGCTTCGTGGCCAGACCATTCCTCGACTGGAACTCTGCGCTGCCCTACTTGGAAGTCAGCTTGTCGATACGCTGCACAAGACGACAGAGTTTACGGAACCTGCAGTTATGTGGACCGATTCAACAATCGTTCTGCACTGGATCGGGTCAAAGTCCAACAGTTGGAAGGTCTTCGTATCCAACCGCATCGCAGAAATTCAACGGTTGACCAAAGGACTCGAATGGAGACACGTCCCCACTGACTTGAACCCGGCCGACCGGATTTCACGAGGAACTATGGCAAGTCAGATCATAAACGATGAACTATGGTGGCATGGTCCTAGATTTTTGCTATATCCGATGGACCAGTGGCCTGAGCAGCTGATTCCAGTACCAGAAGAGCAACAAGTGAAGGAGGAAGCTCGATGCGTTGTGGCACTACATGTTAGCGAAGGCGAAGCTACGCTGTTCGAACATTTTTCTGAACTCGCAAAGCTGTTGAAATTCGTCGCCTATTGCTATAGATTTCGCAACAACTGTAAATTAGCGAAAGGTCAACGTTCGGAAGGACAACTGTCAACAGAAGAATGCGAGTTTGCGCTTAAGGATGTGATTCGCGTAGCACAACGTTCGGCTTTTCCAACAGAAGTGAAAAGTTATACACTTGCAAGGAATTCATCTACTACACCGCATCTTGGCCCGAAATCGCCATTGCGCAATCTCAACCTATTCATGGACAGCTTTGGACTATTGAGGATCGATAGTCGTCTGCGCAACTTTAACGCCCCATTTGATACTCGTTTTCCGATCTAACCACAAGCTTAGTCTATTGATTGCACGCATCTCAAAACACTACACGGTGGACCATCACTTCTCCTTTCCGCGATGCGGCAACGTTATTGGCCGCTCCAGGGTCGCAATCTAGCTCGTAAAATCACTCGTCGCTGCGTAACATGCTTCCGGTGTCGGCCGAAACCAACAACGCAAATTATGGCACCTCTACCAGCCGTACGGCTTACACCAGCACGACCATTTTTGTATTCGGGAATGGATTACTGTGGGCCGTTCTACGTTCGTCCGCTAAATGGGAGGGGTGCGTCGGTAAAAATGTACGTCTCGCTCCTCGTATGTTTGGTGGTGAAGGCCGTGCATATCGAAATCGTCGCCGATCTATCTGCCGCGTCGTGTATCAATGCCATCAAACGCGTAGTCGCGCGCCGGGGTCGTATCGTTGAGCTACACTGCGATAACGCGACCGCTTTCGTCGGGGCGGATCGTGAGCTCGTCGCGTCACGGAAAGAGTTCTTGCAGCAGTTTAAAGGCGATGACTGGCGGAACTATTGCTTGGACAGCGGAATAAAGTTCCAATTTATCCCCGCACGCTCGCCACATTTCGGTGGCATTTGGGAGGCAGGAATCAAGTCATTCAAATACCATTTCCGTCGAATCATGGGACTGAAGGCGTTCTCGGTGGATCAGTTCCACACCGTCGTCACACAAGTTGAAGCTGTTCTCAATTCCCGCACACTGTCACCGATGACTGAAGCTCCCGATGATCTGGCCGTCCTGACGCCAGGGCATTTTCTGGTTGGGGAACCCCTCATCGCAATCTCCGAACCAGATCTAAACCACATCCATCCTGGGCGCTTGAGTCGCCTGCAAGACATGAAGAAGACGCTGCAAGACCTATGTGAGTCAGCTTCACCAACGGGCGAAATGGAAGAAACAACAGATCGATCTTCAACCAGGTCAACTAGTTCTCTTGAAAGAGAATACACCACCGCTCCACTGGCCTTTGGGGCGCATCGTCGAGACCATTCCAGGTAAGGACGGACGAGTCCGGGTTGTCGTCGTGAAGACAGCTACGGGTCATTACAAGCGGGCCGTCACCGAAGTGTCAGTCCTTCCAACCGAGCCAGATGAAGAAGCCAGCGAAAATAATCAGGATTTTTGTTAAAACTGGACGTTTCAACGGGGGCTGGCATGTTCACGCCTGATCATGGATACCTGAAACGAAAGAGAAAATTACAAAATGCACAACATGTGAATACAAACAAATATTTGACATACTTACCATAATAGAACACTTACCTTAACACATATTGTAACCACATACTCGAAATAGAACTCACTCTCAATCACACACAATACCTCTCATACTCGATCATCTCTACAGTATTGTACCTAACAGGAGAAATAAATTTCAGTTCGTAAGTGACCAGCAAAACGATCAATCGCTTTTTTTGCCAGTCCGAAACACAATTCCCCTACCGCGTCGTATTTCGCTTGACCCATCGAAGACAAGGTTATCGGTGTGACTTGCCCCGCGAAAGGCAAGTAGTTCCCGAACAAAAAATAAACAAACTACAATATAAAACTAATATTAATCAAAAACACAAAAAAAAGTTTCATAAACCCCATATCCCGCGCCCCCAAAATATCCCGAATCGGTACATTGGGTTGTCTACCCCGAGCCCGAAGGGAATCATAAAGCTCAGATCTGACTCCACGATGCTCAGCACAAAACCAAATAACGTGATCTGCGTCCTGGTAACCTTGTCCACATTCACAGAGATTGCTGTCTCCCAGCCCAACACGGAACAAATGAGCGTTTAAAGAATAATGATTGGACATGAGGCGAGGCACCACACGAATGAAGTCTCGACCCACATCCAATCCCCTGAACCAACATTTCTTAGACTCCTTAGGAGTGATAGAATGTAGCCATCGCCCCAAATCTCTTTTACTCCATTTATACTGCCAGCTATCGAGTGATATCTGACGAAAAATATAGAAAAATTCGTTGAAGGCGATTTGTCGGTCATTAATATCGCCTTCTATAGCGCCCACCCTTGCAAGCGAGTCTGTTTTTTCATTGTCAGGAATCGAACAATGAGAAGGGACCCACACAAAGGTGATAATAAAAGAACGTGAAGATAAAGCACTTAGAAGACCTCGTATTTTCATAAGAAAATAAGAGGTGTGCTTTACCGGCCTCAAGGAGCGAATAGCCTCTATAGAACTAAGACTATCCGTAAAAATGAAGTATTGATCCGGTGTAAAAGAGGCAACAGTTTCTAAAGAAAAATGAATTGCTGCCAATTCCGCGACAAAAACAGAACAAGGTGCTTGAAGTTTACGAGCGAAGCTAATATTTTCATTGTATACACCAAAGCCAGCGGAGTCCTCTATCAAAGACCCGTCAGTGAAAAACGTTTTGGTGGAATCAATTAGGCTAAACTTTGCAGCAAATATCACAGGAGCAATCATAGGACGATGATGCTCTGGGATTCCACGAAGCTCCTGTTTCATGGATAAATTATAATGAACCGAATTTCCGAAGTCGGAGAAGCAAACACGATTGGGAATATTCAGCGAAGGGCAGACATCCTGTGTTATGTACAAATGGTACAAAGTCATGAAGCGGGTTTGAGGATTCAACTCAAGGAGCTTCTCAAAATTTTCGATCACCTGGGGGTTCATAACTTCACACCTGGTGAGGAGCCGGAGAGATAATTCTGAAAACCGATCCGAGAGTGGCAACATGTCAGCCAAAACTTCAAGACTCATGGTGTGAGTCGAGTGCATACAACCTAACGCGATACGAAGACACCGATACTGAATACGTTCCAGTTTGATGATGTGCGACCGAGCCGCTGACTAAAAACGAAAACTACCGTATTCTATAATCGACAAAATCGTTGTCCGGTACAACGTTAGAAGATCTTGCGGATGCGCTCCCTACCAGGTCCCGGTAATTGTGCAGAGAAAGTTGATCCTTTGTTGGCATTTTCGCTTCAGATACTCAATGTGGGATCTCCAGGTGCACTTTAAATCGAACTAGACCCCAAGATATTTAAATGACATGGAATGAGTTATCGGTGTACCGAAAATTTGAAGCTTCGGTTGTGCAAGGTTATGCTAGTTAGAAAAAACTACCAACTCAGTTTTCTCCGTACAGAATTCGATACCTAGCTAGCTCGAGAGCCCAAGTAGACAAATTGTCTAAGGTATCTTGTAAGGGTCCTTGCAGATCGACCCTATTGGGTCCCGTGACGGACACTACACCGTCATCTGCAAGTTGTCTCAACGTACAATTCTCACTCAGACAACCGTCAATGTCTTTGACATAAAAATTATACAAAAGGGGGCTTAAACATGATTCCTGGGGGAGACCCATGTAGATAAATCGAAAAGCTGTAGAGTTTTCATGAGAAAAGCTCGTATGTTTCTCTGACAGCAAATTGTACAAAAAAATATTCATTAATGGTGAAAAACCACAAGCGTGGAGTTTATCTGAGAGAACTTCAACAGATACTGAATCAAAAGCCCCCTTGATATCCAAGAAAACAGAAGCCATTTGCTCTTTTTAAGCAAAAGCTAACTGAACCTCTGTGGAAAGCAACGCGAGGCAGTCTTTCGTTCCCTTACCCCTACGGAAACCATATTGAGTATCTGAAAGCAGGTTATTTGTCTCAACCCATTTGTCCAGACGGAAAAGGATCATTTTCTCCAACAACTTTTGAATACGAGATAACATCGCGATGGGTCGATAGGAGTTGTGGTCGGACGCGGTTTACCAGGTTTTTGAATGGCAATAACTCTTACCCGTCTCCAGTCATCCGGTACAATGTTGAGAGCCAGAAACTGATTCAACAAGTGCAACATGCGTCTCTTAGCGACGTCTGGAAGGTTCTTAAGCAAGTTGAACTTGATCTTATCAGCCCCTGGAGCCGTATTGCCACACGAGAGGAGTGCGAGAGAGAGAGTTCTACCATTGAAAAAGGTTGGCTGATCTCATCTATCGAATTCGTGGTTTCGCGAGGAAACATTTGTGCTGGCACAGAATCTGGACAAACTTTTCGCGCGAACTTGAGGATCCATTGGTCCGAATACTCCTCGTTCTCGTTGTTCGTAATCCTGTTACGCAATCTTCGCGCCGTATTCCAAGGGTATTCATCGACGTTTCACGCGATAGCCCGTCCACGAGTTATCGCCAGTAACCGCGTTTCTTGGCCTTGGTGAGGCTCTTAAATTCTCGTTCGAGAGCCGTGTACCTTTCGAAGTGCTCAGGTGTTCCACGTCTACGAAAAACTTTGAACGCGTCGGAATTTTTGCGGTAAACCTCGGTGCATTGCTGATCCCACCATGGCGAAGGAGGTTTCCTGCGAAATGACGTTCCTGAAACTGATCGAGTTTAAGCTTGAAGCGCGCTTTCCAAAATCAGGTTAGAGAAAAAGTTATATTCCTCCACCGGTAGAAGCCCTTCTACCGTTGTTACGGCTTCATCTATTGCTGTTTTGAACCTTGTCCAATCGATGTTACGATGGATTCCTGCGGAGTGAGCCCGGTGGCAACCGAAATTTTAATAGGCAAATGATCACTACCGTGGGGATCCTGGATCACATTCCACGTGCAGTCCAACGATAATGAATTCGAGCAAAGTGTGAGGTCTAACCTACTGCCAACTGAGGATGGACCAGCCAAGCGTGTAATTTCTCCATTGTTGAGAACGGTCATATTGAAGTTGTCACAGAGGTCATATATCAAAGAAGACCGGTTGTCATCATACAGTTCTCCCCAGCCTGTACCGTGAGAGTTAAAATCTCCCATGACCAACCGCGGAGCAGGAAGAACCGAACAAATATCTGAAAGTTGTTTCTGGTTTATTGTGGCTCTAGGAGGAATATAAACGGAAGCAATGCAAAGGCTTTTATTTTTAATAACGGCCTGACATGCGACAATTTCAATGCCTGGAATAGGAGGAAAATTCACTCTATAGAAGGAGTAGCACTTTTTGATCCCCAAAAGTACTCCTGCTCCACGTGAATCCTCACGATCAAGCCGAATAATGTTGAAATCGTGAATCGGAAGATCGATTTCGGGTGAAAGCCATGTTTAACAAAGAGCAAATGCATCACAACCGATATTGTGAGCTAAGAATTTAAATGATTCCAATTTAGGAAAAAGACTTCGACAACTCCACTGCAGAACAGTGATCAAATCCCCGACCGCTTTTGGCAAATTATCCATCGAAGGAAATGATAGCTGCAAGGAGGGGCCACTTTAATGTTAATTTCTTCAAAAAAGTTTTCACAGTGGGAAGCATTGCCATAACAATGCTTTTAAGAGGGTCAGACATTTCGAGGTACTTGAAAATACCTTCGACAAAATCATCAAATGAGAACAGCCCAGATGAAGGCTTCTGTTCTTAAAATCGGGGCATCAGGGGTTTTGGATGTCCCCGGGAGAGATGGGAAATCCTGTGTGTAGTTGGCACTTCGAAAACCAGGAGGATTTGGATTATCCTCATTTCCACTGCTCTTTGAATTGGGCATGTTGATTTGGGGATTCTGTTCTGCCACTTTCCCTGCTCGGATACGGCTTCGCTTCCGTGAAGCACCTTCCGGAAAACTGAAAGATATCCCCTCCCCAACCAAGTCCGAATCAGACTCGTCATCTGACAGAGGAGCAAAAGGATTTGTATTGATATCGGGTGGCGATGCTTTCTTAAGCATTTCTGCAAAAGATTACCTTGAACGTTGTTTTAGAGAACGTTCCAATTTTTCCCCGCGTTGTTTGTACGCCGGGCATGACGAGAGAGCATGGGGAGGAGTTCCCTTGCAGAAAACGCATTTTAGTGTGTTATCTGCACAGGGACCAGCCGCATGTTTCTCCCCGCAAGTTGAGCAGCGTGCCTTATTGCCGCAATGGGCGGCCGTATGCCCCATCTGCTGGCAGTTTTGGCAGATCATTACCCGTGGTACAAACAACCGCACAGGTAGCCGAAGATTGTCCAGTTCTAAGTAGTGAGGAAGGGCAGAGCCAGAAAAGGTCACCCGAAACGAGTCTGTGGGGGTAACTTTTTTCTTACCCTCGCTTTTAACTAGCTTTCTTACTTCCAGTATCTGAACTGGGGGGAGCAGAGGGTTCTTAAATCGGCCAACCGCCCGCTCCTCCAAAATTTCAGGGCACAGACTGGCCTCTGTGACCAGTCCTAAAATCTCCACATAACGAGCTGGAATATAAACTCGATATTCCAGTGTAAAATGCTGGGAGGAAGCAATCTCATTAGCCTGCTTCAGGTCAGGATCTCTGTCACGGCTGAGAATCGCTTCGTCAAATCAGTAGATATTTGGTACACATTCAGAGGTTTAATTTTGGGCTGAAAGTAGACAACCCATGGACCGACCAAGTCCATTGGATAAGATCGCGGTCGGAATTTTGTTTGTGCCTCCCCATCATCAGGTGGCAAAGGCACTTTTTCAGCCAAACCGTCCATGTCGAAGAAACCTATTCAACATGCACGGTTTGCCTTACTCGTGGGAGCGTTGAACGCTCCCAACAATTTAAATCACACACAAACACAAAATAAGAACACACACAAATTAACGCTAAACTCTAATGGGATGAGAGACAGGGGAAAAAAACTTAACTAATATTACTGATCTGTTGCTGCTGCTACTGCTGCTGACGCACCGTATGCCTGAACGTCGCACGTCTATGCGGGCAGCGGGGAGCGGTGCGCTGCGTGGGTGTACGGGTGTATCCGATCGCCTTCGGGTGCACTCGCTCAACGATGTTGGATGACCGTTGGCGATGTAGTAGTGTATCGCTGGTTAGCGTCACCACGCGGAGATGAAGCGAAAATGAGCGGGATGATAATTCGCCAGCAAGCACTGCTTGATTTTCTTATTTCACTGGAAAACCACACTGCCTTCTTAGAAAAAAAAACTCACTTTCACTCCTTTCACTGAAGTGAATAGATTTTGTGAAAAAAACTAATTATTTCCAAGGTTCGCACTCGAATAAATCTTCCAAAATAACGGAGCGCTGGATCGAACGAACTTTCTTCTTTCGCTGAACGAAGTGAGATGAGATACTAGAGTTGTTTATTCCCATTGACGCTTGCCTCCTCCACCAACCTTCTGATACATTCCGCTGCCGAAGAGGAATGTTCCCTCTCAGTCCGAACATTAT
Organism: Aedes koreicus; assembly: GCA_024533555.2. Taxonomy (NCBI): domain Eukaryota; kingdom Metazoa; phylum Arthropoda; class Insecta; order Diptera; family Culicidae; genus Aedes; species Aedes koreicus. Next base: position 23,519 of record JAHHFK020003913.1, on the reverse strand, counting down.
CTATCGGAACTTTCCTTCAGAAATGAGCATTAGACTCAGAAAATTGCGTTCCGATGCAATGAAGTTCCCAATTGCAGGGACTTATTAAAAGCATGCGGATTGTTTTTCGATCATGAAAATGTTTTCTTCAGCTGCGCAATCCGTGCATAAACTAACAAGTTTGTATGAGTGCGATTCCGTGAACTTGTGGGAAGGCGAAATTAAATAGGCCAGTTCACGATTTGCTAGATAGAGTTTCTGTTGGTATCATTGAATGTGAAATAATTTGGAAAATGTAGGAGTATACCTATTTCCTAACAACTGATGAATACAGTCACCCCTAATTAAGCCGTTCCCTCCCTACATAATTATTGTTACATAGATCGGGTCTACTCCAATTGGCATAAAGTCATATGGCATGGAATATTTTTTTAATTCTTAATGGTTGTTTAGTATAGTGGTAAAAAAGATCAGAAATTATAGACGAGTATTCGTTAGGCTAATGATACATAATAGAATAATAATGTTTTCAAAAGGAAAAAAGATTCATTTTAGATAATAGTATAATTACAGAAACTTATGTAGAGGTATAAAGGAGGAATCCCTACCATCCCTACTGAAGGAAACTACAAAAAACCATGCTATCGCTGGTTGGAGCTTACCGCCCCCATACCGCTGCTGGCGGTGGCTTAACGCCCACTACACCACGATGAAGGGCTGTTCCGTCCCTAAATTCCCCGCTGCATAGGATCTAAATCTGATATTGGATTAAACTTTACACTACGCTGAGCAATAAATATTACATTCGGATACAGGAAGATGCAATGCCAGTTCATGTAAAAAAATAAAGATAAAAGGTCTTTGCCGTTGCTATGCAATGAAACAGTATTCAAAGGATGTACAAAATCAATCTATCAATAATATTATATATGAGATTATTGCAAATGGGAACTATGCTAAATTGCTATCATTCCAAATGGCTATTATATCATATGGTCATGATGCCAAATTATCATTATGCCAACGACCACTTGGAATTGAATTATGGAGAGTGTGAGCTGTTTAGTGGAATACCTGTAACTAGAAAATAAGAAGAATGTATCCTTAATTTTTCTTCCCCCACCTATTACTTCCTTCTCCTCCTCTCTTTCCCTCCCCTACCCCCCAAAACACAACAAAACAAAAACACAACCACAAAAAAAAAAAAAAATAGAAAAAAAAAAAAAAAAAAAAATAAACAATTTTTTTTTGTTTTTTTTTATACACTTCTCCCACAAAACCCACCCCCCCCCCCACCCAATTCCCAATGAGTTTTGAAAAGAAAAAAAAGGCAAAAACGTTTATTTTTTTTTTCAGTCCGCATCGAGCTCTCATGCCGTGCGGTTCTATTTTCTTTTGCTGAAGGAAGTATTTTTGCTACCTAAAGCTATAACAAAATCAAACAGCACTTTTCAGTGCTTAACATTACCTGTACAATTTTTATTTTTTACCCTTATTCCTTTTCGATCCTTGTCTGGACCCTACGCGAGGTAATCCGACTTGGATATCGATTTGGAAAATTCCTCTTTGACCCTTCGGATTCTTGTAGAATCTGCTTGGAAGTTGATTAGGAGAAAACGTATAAATTCTAATCATTTTGGAGAAAATGGCGCCTAAACGCAAAAGAAAGGGACAATCTCTGGATTCCCCTTCTAACAATATTGATTTGAGCAATCAATTCGATATTCTGACTGATGATGAGAATGATCCATCAGTCAGGCAAAAATCTTCGAAGCATTCCCGAATTAATGCAGGGAAAGAAAAGGTTCCACCTATTGTGGTAACAACATCTGATTTTCATGGGCTCCGTAAGGAACTCACGAATTTCATAAAAGATTCGAAATTTTCCTTTCAAATTGGTCGTCGGGGTGAATGCCGTGTATTGGCTGAAACCTTGATCGGATTTAAACTTCTCGTGGAGTATCTTGCTCAAAGAGGCATCAAATTCTTTACACATGACACCAAAACTGAACGTCTGTTCAAGGTGGTCTTAAAAGGTCTAGCCAGTGGTGAATCCCTGGATGAGATCAAACAAGAAATTATCAAATTGCTTGGAGTTACACCAGTTCAAGTGATAAAGATGAAAAAGAAATCCCAACCTGGCGATTCTCGCAATGGGATTTCTAACGATTTTTATTTAGTTCATTTTAAATCAAATGAACTGAATAACCTCAAGGCATTGGAAAAAGCCAGCCTTATGCTCCATGTCAGAGTGAAGTGGGAACACTTCAGGAAGACTGGAGGAAATTCTCAACACCTCACCCAGTGCCGTAAATGCCAGGGATGGGGTCACGGGACGAAAAATTGTCACATGGATGCCAAATGCATGCATTGTGGCGATTCCTCTCACGGCAAGGACAACTGTCCTGTGAAGGATCCCAAAAATTTTAAATGTGCGAATTGTGGTGGAAACCACAAATCCAATTTTTGGGAATGCAAGACTCGCAAAGCGATCTTGAATTCTCGTGCTAAGCATCAGGTAGGGACCGCTTCACGTTCCCGACCAGGTAATTATTCCTCGGCTGTTAACAACGGTCATCGAGGAGGAAATCCAACATTCGTACCGGAAGGTACGATCAATGCCCAACCGTCAAATTTTCCACTGCTATCTGCTGTTAACGATGGTCAGCGAAGTACAAATGTACCCGTAAGTACAAACAGAGCACAAGTTTTCAATGCTCAATTCTTACCTGCTGGTAGCAATGTACAGCTAGGTAATGGAGCTTCCTACGCTGCCGTTACAGCCGGTAGAAACCAAAATTCTACCAGAAATGTTGAAGATTTTGACTTAGGTAGCATAACCGCTCCAAAAATGGATTTTTTACAGAAATCATTAATCGATATGATTAATGGAATGTTAAATACAAACTCCATGTTTGATGCAATTCAAACTGGTATAAAATTTGCAAACAATATTGTCATGACCCTGAAATTCAGCAATGGGTATTAAGACACTGAATATTTTAAATTGGAATGCTCGATCTCTTAAAAATAATGAAGACGAGCTGTTTAACTTTTTACGAGTTCATAACGTGCATATTGCCGTTGTAACTGAAACTTTTCTTAAACCAGGTGATAAAATAAAAAGGGATCCTAATTATTTCGTACACCGCAATGATCGTCTTGAAAGTCCAGGTGGTGGCGTTGCCATAATTGTTCATAGGCGTATCAAACATCAAATTCTTTCTTCATTTGATACCAAAGTGTTTGAAACTTTGGGGGTTTCTGTTGAAACAAAATTTGGTCAACTTACACTATTAGCTGCCTATTTACCATTCCAATGCGTAGGTCAGCAAAAGAATCTTCTCAAGGGTGACCTACAGAAGCTTACCCGTAATAGGTCAAAATTCTTCATTATTGGTGATTTTAATGCAAAACACCGATCGTGGAATAATGCTCAAAGTAATTCCAATGGTAATATACTATTTGATAATTGTTCTGCGGGTTATTACACTATCCAATACCCAAACAGCCCAACTTGCTTTTCTTCTGCCAGAAATCCCTCAACTATTGATTTGGTCTTAACTGATTCATGTCAACTTTGTAGCCAATTGGTTACCCATGCTGACTTCGGTTCGGATCACCTTCCAGTAACTTTTGAAATATCTCAAGAAATAATTTCTAATCCCAACAGTTCTACTTTCAATTATCATAGAGCTGATTGGAACCAATATCAAACATTCATGGAATATAACTTTGATCCTAATATTCCTTTGGAAACTAAAAATGATATCGATAATGCTCTTGACTCTCTGACTACTTCCATAGTTGAAGCAAGAGCTGTCTCAGTTCCAAAATGCGAGGTAAAGTTCAATATAATTATAATAGACGACGATCTTCAGCTTTTGATCCGTCTGAAAAATATCCGTAGAAGACAATATCAAAGAACACGCGATCCCGCCATGAAAGTTATCTGGCGAGATTTGCAAAAACAAATTAAAAAACGCTTCTCTGCCCTGAGGAACAAACAATTCGAAAATAATGTGTCAAAATTAGAGCCGAGTTCCAAACCTTTTTGGAAACTCTCCAAAATTTTAAAGAAACCTCAAAAGCCTATTCCAGCGCTCAAAGAAGGTGATAAAATATTGCTAACAAATGTGGAAAAAGCTCAAAAACTTGCTGAGCAGTTTGAGAGTTCCCATAATTTCAGTTTGGGTCTTACTAGTCCTATTGAGAATCAGGTTTCTCTTGATTACCTGAATATTTCCTCAAGGGAAAATATTTTTGATGAATCCTGGGGTACTGATTTGGATGAAGTAAAAACTATAACTAAAAAGTTAAAAAATATGAAGGCTCCAGGTGATGATGGAATTTTCTATATACTCATCAAAAAACTCCCAGCGAGTACCTTGTCTTTCATGGTAAAATTATTTAATAAATGTTTTCATTTGTCATACTTTCCTGGCAAATGGAAAAATGCCAAAGTTGTTCCAATTTTAAAGCCCGAGAAAGATCCAGCTGAAGCTTCTAGCTACAGACCAATAAGTTTACTTCCTTCAATCAGTAAACTTTTTGAAAAGCTAATTTTGAATAGAATGATGCTTCACATCAATACAAACTCAATTTTTGCAGATGAGCAATTTGGATTTCGCCATGGCCATTCAACTACTCATCAACTTTTGAGAGTTACTAATTTAATTCGTTCAAACAAATCTGAAGGCTGCTCAACTGGAGTTGCTCTTCTAGACATAGAAAAAGCATTCGACAGTGTTTGGCATGAAGGTTTGATTACTAAATTGAAAAACTTTAATTTTCCGCTCTATATTATAAAATTAATTCAAAATTATTTAACTGACAGAACTCTGCAGGTAAATTATCAGAATTCCAAATCTGATCGACTACCTGTTAGAGCTGGAGTTCCTCAGGGTAGCATTCTTGGGCCGATACTATATAACATTTTTACTTCCGACCTCCCTGATTTGCCTCAGGGTTGTCAGAAATCCTTGTTTGCTGATGACACAGGCATCTCCGCTAAAGGAAGAAGTCTTCGTGTCATTTGCAGGAGACTGCAGAAAAGTTTGGACATTTTCTCTTCTTATTTACAGAAATGGAAGATTTCTCCCAACGCTTCCAAAACTCAACTAATAATATTCCCACATAAACCTAGAGCTTCTTTTTTGAAACCTAGTAATAGTCACATCGTTACTATGAGCGGTGTTCCAATTTCCTGGTCAAGCGAAGTGAAATACCTTGGTCTATTACTTGATCAAAAATTAAATTTTAAAAATCACATTGAAGGCATTCAAGCCAAATGTAATAAATATATAAAATGTTTATATCCTCTTATAAACAGAAAATCCAAACTATGCCTGAAGAACAAACTACTAATATTTAAACAAATTTTTAGACCGGCCATGCTTTATGCTGTTCCAATATGGTCTAGTTGTTGTGCTACCAGGAAAAAAATACTTCAAAGGATTCAGAACAAAGTTCTGAAGATGATTTTGAAGCTGCCTTCTTGGTACAGTACTAACGAAGTACATAGAATTTCGAATGTTGAGACTTTAGAACAAATGTCCAACAAAATAATTAATAATTTCAGACAAAAATCGTTGCAATCTTCTATTGCAATGATTAATTCCCTTTATGCTTAGTTAAGATTAATTTTAGTTTGTTTTTAGTTTTAAGATTATTATTGTTATACTGACACGCAGGAATAAAAACCTGTTTAAAATACTGAACTGCTAAGGCATGAACAATGTAAACAAAATTAGATACATATTTTAACAATTAAGGTTGATACGTTACGGTAGTAGCTGGAGCACCTAGATTAACATGAAATGTAAATATGAATAAATTTGGAACAAATAAAGAGTTAAAAAAAAAAAAAAAAAAAAAAAAAAAAAAAAAAAAAAAAAAAAAAAAAATTTGTTTTTTAAAATATAAAAAAAAAAATTTTTTAAAAATAAAAAAAAAAAAAAAAAAAAAAAAAAAAAAAAAAAAAAAGATTCAAAAAAAAATAATTATTGTTTAGAGAAGGGGCAGCGAGCCATCACCAACCATCATAGCTGTGATTTAGACAGTAGCATCCCAAACAGGCTAAGGTTAATAAAACGTTAATACTGCAAATGGCTACACTTAGATGAGTCACATTAAAGTCACATTAACACATTTATCACAAGGTACTTGTGTCTATTTTTCCATGGATGTATGTTTTGATTATTCACTCCTTGCTAAAGCTACGTTTATATGATGCGACTCTTAATCGATGTGTCGAAATAAACTGTAGCACCGTCTCGATGTTAGAATAAACTTGCATGGGAGAAATCTATGGAGGCATCACAATGGGCTGATTCTTCATCACGCTTTTAAGTAGGATAATGGCCAACTTTTGCTCACCCAAAAAAAATCAGAGGAGTAGGCTGTACTTTTGATTGAAAAAGACGCTTCTCCGTCATAGCTAGAATATTTGGAAAATCTAGATATTATCATATTTTTGACCACAATTTATATTGAAAGGCTCATTGGTGTGGTAAAAATCTGGAACTTCCGTTTCAGAAAATAAAGGAAAACTTCAAAGCTTTGTCGCGAGTAAATTGGTGATTATTATTACAGTTCTACTTTAAAAAAAAAACAGTTTTGAAGTTCGATTTAAACTGGGGGGTAGTCATTTTAAAATTTATGTAATTTAAATGTATGATATAATAATATCCGCGTTATAATAGTATTAACTGTATAATATCGTTATTTAAAATTAACAGTGTAACCATCTCGTGCTGTGTCGTGCTCTATACACTCAAAATCAAATGTATGTATTAATGGTATTATAATACAATACCATGCCAATAATAGAATATTTCTTTCTCTTAGAATTAAGACTGATTTTTGTCATATTGTGTAGTTAAAAACTGTGAATAATAAAAAGTAGACCAGTACAGCGAAGAAAACAGCCATTTGCTGGTCACAAACCGATGCCTATTGCACATAATTTCAAGTGCACATACTCAACTCCGTTTTCGGGATGATTTGAGCATCCCTTTTTTTTCCTCTTTTCTGATAGATATGCTCTGAATTTGCTGTTGATGTTTGTTAATAATCAGTCGATTCCAAATGTTGAAAAAGATATTAGTTTTTTTTATCACTGATACAGAATTTCAAAACGGTAGGAGAAAAAAGGGGTGCTCAAATCACCTCGTATGCTCATTATGCCCCTTGCCCCCCTAGTACTGTAAAACCTACTTGGATCAAATAATTTTGACAGAACACTTGAACGATCATATGCAGTGTTTGTTAAGGATGGAAATATATATAGAGCATAAATCTCAATTTTTCGTCATTGCAAAAAAATGTTGCATACAACTCGCAAGCCTCGGCGGATAAAAGTACGACTCGTGTTGAAAAAATCGAAAAATACACCCAAATTTTGAAGCATATTTTCTCGAAATAAGATTGTTATCGATTATACCCCTTTAAATCTATCCCTTTCAATAGGAATCATAGAAAGCAGTTTTAATAACAGCGGGAAAGTAAAATGTATATGCAAGTTGGGAAAATACGATCGAAAAATTCCAGATTTTCTGACACCGTCCGAACAGGCAATTGGCATTCAGAGATGATAGATTAAATTCACACATTATAAAAACAAGCACTGATCAAACTCGTACTAATTCAAGCTAAAAGGCCACCGCCCAACGAATCCAAACAGCCAAAAGTCACCTTCCAGTAGCTGTTGGTCCAAACAATCGCGTCGTTGTAAAATGTCAGAAATTCTAAGAATTAACCATCGTGTTCGCCGTGTTAAATATCCAACTAGATTTTTTGTTGTGTTTTCAAAAACCTCTAATTTGGAAATTGATTTCTGTCACATGTAGACTTTAGAAAGTGTAAACAGAAATTTTCACATCGCTAGAACTATTCTGTGCCATTTGGTGTATATGAGCACGATCAGGCGCGCACTCTTTTGCCAGTCAAAAGGGGGGTACCACTTCCCTTCCCGTCCATGTCCCGCACTGGAGTAGCTTGGTAAAAGATTGTGTGCTCGATCGGATGCCGCCATTAAATTTTCACAGCCTGTTGTACTCTGACTTTCTCAATACTTTCTCTTCACATCTTCGGTTCTAGCAGAAATTGGTGTCCACTCCTAGGGTTTCATTTTGATTAGAAGGATACTTCCATTTCACAATATTAATGTTGAATTGATTGCTTGATAGTTATTAATTAAATAATATATACATTCAAAAATATTGTTTTTTTTAATAAAACAAAATGATTTTGTAAAAGCAACAATATTTTTTGTTGAACCAAGAGGTACATATATTTAGTGTGTATATCCCACAGATCCAGATATCCCAATACCTCGAGGTATTAACAGGCTAACTCGCCTAACTAATGAATTCATAGTGTTAGAAAACTTGATTTAAGAATGATTTTTTCCATAAAAAAAGTCTGCTTTACTACCCCGAAGGGGTTGCTATCTTTAGGAATAAGCTAGAACTAAGAATTTGGCCATCTGTTAATTATGAACACAGATGGGTTTCTGCTTAGGTGTGTTGGCTCTTTGCCACCATCAGGCATCACTTCAATAAACTACTAATATGTTTTGCCTTTCCTTAAACCACCTTACGGTCTTGGACAAAGTTGTTGGTCATAACATTTCTTATAAGAACTACATGTACAGTGCTATCTAGCAATAAAAAACTGAAATTGTGGTCTTTCCCCACACATTTTGATGAAGTTTTAAATACAAACATAAAACTGCTATGGAAATGGATAAATGTTAACCGATTTTGCTCAAATTTGAACTAGTGGCTCGGGGTAGCATGGATTACAAGTGGCTGATTAACAGGATTCTCAAAACATTCCCAAATTCTAGGTACCCTAGTATACACACATCCATCACAGAATACTGTTAGTGCTACTGTACGTTCATATACTTGTTATTCATGCGTAAAATACTGTTTCCTTAGTGCAAATATTTGCAGAGGCGATAGGGGATAATATTTGAAGAAAAAAATTGTTCTACGCATATGGTCAAATCTCAAATTTTACGGAATTATTGAACATTTAATATTTTGGTACATGTCTATTCAAAAGCTAAGAAAATTTCTTACGTAACAGTTCCATTTAAACTTTGAGTAATCATCATTTAGTGTCTTTTTAGGGGTAAATTTTTTTCAAACATATATTTTTTCAAGGGTTTTTTCATGTTTTTTTTTTGCATAAGACACGTAATAAACATCAGTGGTTGATCAAACAAAAACATGGCTTTAAAAGTGTTCTACAATGCTCTCTTCGACACAAACTTTCTAACTCGCTTAGTTTTTTTTGCAATTTTGTTATGAATGCGACAAGTTGTGCCTCCAATTCGCAAATAATAAAATCACAAATTCAACCCCGCCGTGGAAATACACTACCAACTACCGAGTTGGTCGCGGCAGATTTCTTGTGTGAATGGGCTGCCACATCAACGTTCAAAAGTGCCTGAACCAAATGGACAGCTTGTAATGATCACTTGAAGATGCGATGGCGGATCATTGCCCTGATGATCCCTGAAATTAACCGGAAATGATCTCTCATACGCATCCGTTGAACTATTCTGAACGGCCGTTGTGAGAATATCATCATGAAAATCTCACGTGCGCATGGTATGTTGCCGGTTACTAATGCTTTCTCTCCTTTCTCCTCTTCTCTTCCCTATGCCACGACCGCGAGCAATACCATACCTGAAGACAACATGGACATTACATCAAAATGAATCAATATAAAATACGATCGCAAAGGAACGGAAACTTGTGAGAAATAACATAGGTTATAAGTGAGTAAAAATTAACAACACAATTGCACATCATCAAGGTAAGAACTTTATAATTAACTATTCTAAATTGCAAAATATTACAAATAATTGAGACTCACCACTCATTATATTATGCGATGGTTGAACTTATATGATATTAAAAGACCAAGGCGGAAAAATGTAAATAAATTGGACGACATAAGACAAAATGACATCGCACAAAACATTCTACATTAATGAGACAAAGGAAAAGGAAATGATTATATATAATACCGTGCAAATATAATATCTTTTGAATTAGTAATAACAGTGTCCTAATGGACGACATGATCCTTGCACGACTGGCAAACTGACCTAATAGAGATGAATTCAAATCACAGCTAAGCAGGAATACATTTGAACTCACCGACACGCAAAAAACAAAATTCAATAATGTAGAACACACGAAAAGAATAAGGCAAACAAAAATAAATGAACCAGAAGAAGTTAGAAGAAATGACACCATACAAAACAGTGGACATGAACATAATGGAGAGAAAGGAAAAGCAAACTTGGAAAATGTAACACCTTTTGAGGCAGTGTCATCAGCGTCTCTATGGACGACATGATCCTTGCACGGCTGGTGAAATGCTTCAAAAGGAGTTAAGTTATATCAGTCTAACACACAAGGAACAATACTATAACTTCTTATTTTTGGTTCGAGAAAACTGCTTCGGAAAAATCTCAAAACGAACAAATGACACACCAACGGACTAGACTACAAAAGACAGAAGGAATAATGAAACAAATTATTTTTTTTAACTTAATTGTTCATTTATAAGGCTCAAGTGCCATAGGCATAACGGAGCCGAGTTCTTTTTCATTTTTACAACGATAATAACTTATTAACTAGGTTAGTTTTGGAAAGCCGAAAAACTCGCGGCTTGGTCGAGGTTAGGGATTACAATGATTCGGGTAGGAATGGGGAAGTAGGAATCTTAACGTTGGCTTTCAACAGCAGATTGGCGATGCGATATTGTTGCTGTACGTCTGGCAAAGATGTTGCATTGTGTTAAGCTGTAACGATACAATAGAAGCGGTATTACGGGGGAGGGGACGAGGTGGGCATGTTAAAGCGACAGCTAAGCGAGGATCAAACGAATACATCTATTTGTTTCAAGAGCTTGTAAATTAGCCCCATATAGTCCAAGTCCAGCTTACCCAGCACGTCTCTGATATCTTCCTTCTCTGATTTCCCTCGGGCCCGTAGGGATGCGCAAAGATCAGATCTGGCAATTTCGTAATCGAGGCAATACCAGCCAACGTGGTTGATGTCCTGATAACCTGCACCACAGCCGCATTGATTGGTGTCTGAGAGACCTTTTCGATAGAAATGAGAGCATAACGAGTAGTGATTGGAAATTAGACGACACATTACCTTGATAAAATCCCGGCTAATATCCAACCCTCTGAACCACGATTTTTTCGATACCTGTGGGAGAATGGAATGTAACCATCTGCCCAAATCCCCTGCATCCCTTTTTTGTTGCCAGTTGATCAAGGCCTGTTGACGGAAAATAGCAAAAAATTCGTTGAAGGCGATTTATCGATCATAAATATCGCCTACCTTAGCGCCCACCTTGGCAAGTGAGTCCGCTTTCTCATTACCCGGAATGGAGCAATGAGAAGGGACCCAAATCAAGGTGATGGTGTAGGAATTGTTTGATAGCGCACTCAAAAGAGATCGTATTTCGCTGCTTTGAGTGGTGAGTGCTTTGCCGGCCTCATTGAACGAATAGCCTGAAGTGAGCTGAGACTATCCGTAAAAATGAAAAACTGATCAGAGGGAAGAGAGGCAATTCGCTCTTATGCATAGTGTATAGCCGCCAATTCTGCGAGGTATACGGAATTGGACGATAAGAGTTGTTATCCGACGCGGCTTTCCCGGGTTTTTGTATAGCTATAACTCTAACCTGCCTCCATTCATCCGGAACAATATTGCTCTCCAGGAACTGATTAAATAAGTTCAGCAAGCGCCTCTTTACGACGTCTGGGAGGTTTTTCAACAAGTTAAACTTAATTTTATCCATTCCTGGCGCAGAATGGTTGCATGAAAGAAGAGCAAGTGAGAATTCGAGCATCGAAAAGGGCGCATCCATTTCGTTACGATTGGTTTTAGTATCGCGAGCAATTCGTTGCACCGGAACCGAATCTGAGCACACTTTCTTGGCGAACGCGTAGACCCACGGGGAAGAACTTTCCTTGTCTCCATTCACCGACGACGCATTTCGCATTCTTCTCCCGACGGTCCAAAGAGTTCTCATCGACGTTTCACGCGATAGTCCTTCGACGAAGTGACGCCAATATCCGCGTTTCTTAGCCTTGGCGATGCTCTTAAACTTACGCTCGAAAGCATTGTACCGCTCTTACTTATCTCGCGAACCGCGCTTGTGCATTTGAGGATTAACCCGGATAAAAACCGATACTTTTCCAACGGGGGAAGAACTTCGACCGATTGCTCGCCATCGATGAACGCTTCAGCGTATTTACCCCAGTCGATGCACTTCGTGAGGTCGTACGCAATGTCGGTCGAGCGAGATTGACACGAACCATTGGTGATTGAAATTTTGATAGGCAGGTGATCACTACCATGGGGATCTTGAATCACTTTCCACGTGCAATCCAATGATAATGAATTCGAACAGATTGAGAGGTCTAATTTGCTTCCAGGGTTTGGAGGTGGAGCCACGCGTGTTACTTCCCCAGTATTCAAAATAGTCAAGTTGAAGTAGTCCATGAGGTCTAGTATCAATGCAGAACGGTGGTCGTCGTACGGTGACCCCCAGGCTGTACCGTGAGAATTAAAATCTCCTAAGATCAACCGTGGCTCTGGCATTGCGAGGCAAATAGTTGAAAGGTCCCAGCGGGATATTGCCGTATTCGGCGGCAGGTATATGCTGGCTATACTAAAACTTTTGCCTCAAATAGTCACTTGGCATGCAACTACTTCAGGGCCTGTCATCGAGGGGAGGTCAATTCTATATAAGGAGTGGAGCTTATTAATCCCCAACAGCACCCCTCCATATGAGTCCTCTCGATCCTGCAGAATAATGTTAAAATCGTGGAAAGAGAAATCTTTATCAGAAGAGAGCCATGTTTCACAGAGAGCAAATACGTCACAATGCGATTTGTGAACGGTGTCGTTGACGTCTTGCCGTAGCGCGCTTTCTCTTCGCTCCCGTCTGAACAACAGAGTACTCCTCAGCATCCTCAAAGTCTGAGCCATGATCATCAATGGGCAGGGAAGAAAAGATATTGTTGTCAGGTTGGGCTGGTGGAACAGCGGCCGGTGCGATCTTTTTAAGTATTTTGGCATAAGAGCGCTTTGACCGCTGCTGCAACGAACGAATTTCATGTTTCTCCCGCTCTACATACTTCGGGCATGCAGAGAAATCATGTGGAGCTTCCCCACAGCATATATACTTGGGGTCCGTACTGCAGGGACCCTCCACATGTTGCTCACCGCATTTGCCGCATCGTGCTTTGTTACAGCATTAAGGTGCAGTATGACCAAACTGCTGGCACTTATCACAGTGCATGACCGTCGGTATATAGAGGCGAACAGGTAACCAAAGCTTCCCCAACACGAGGAAATTCGGGAGGGCATATCCAGAGAAGATCACACGATAAGAATTTGAAGGCCTTTTTTGCCGTCGGAGGACACATGGTTCATTTGCCTGACATCAAGAACCTGAACTGATGAAACGGCACGATTTTTAAACCCACCAGTTCCACGAGCCTTGATGTCAGCGCACGTCAAAAACGGTTCGGTGATCACTCCGGCTATTTCAACTACGTGCGAGGGAAGATACACAGGGTATTCTAAAGAAAAGAGCTCTGAGGCAACAATCCTGTTAGCTTCTTCGCGATCACTTAGAGTGATGCGAGGCTTACTGCGACTGGGGGTTATTTCCTGAATGCTCCGAAACGACTTTGCCAGATCTTTTTCAATTTGCAATTTATTCAACGGTTTACTCTTGGGCCGAAAAAAAACCAGAAAAGGACCTTTAGATCCGGTTGGATAAGCTTTCCGGCGGGGAGCTCGGAGGAGGATGTACCAGAAGTTTCTGTTGAATTTGGCTCGGAAGCTTTTTCTGTCTCCATTGAAGAAAAGCGAGGAAAAGGTTGAAGAATAGGAGGAATATCATCATCCGAGCAATCTAACTCCTCCGAACCCCGGCTCGGATTATTTTCATCCATCGTGGGGACTTAGAACGTCCACGAGGAGAGTAAAACAATTGTGTTCAATTCAATATAGGAAAAAAAATAAAAAACAAAATATAATATAAAAATGTAGGACACAATAAAGATTGTCGTAACTCATAGGTGGGTTAATTATTTATTTTATTGCAGCGATTGTATTCACCTAAAACATGCTCAAGAAAAAAAATCCACAAACACAGCTCCTATCACAAGGAAAAAAAACAACGAATTAAAAAATAAAGAAAAATGAGTTTATATCCACTTATAGGTGGATTAATCAATAATTTGATAAAAGACAAAGGGGAATCATAAAAAAGAGAAAAAAAAAACAATATCAAAAATATGTATATATATACTTAGATAATACTAATATATATTAAAAAAGGTTTCCTGTTATCCAGGAGGATTAATCAACAATATTCTTCGTCGGAGAAAAATTTCAAACCAAAGAAAAAAATATTTATTAAAAAAAACAAATGAAATAAATTTTACCGGAAAAGTACTTCTGCCTGCAAGGGGGATTATCCTCTATATTCAGTCAGTAGTGGAGCAAAGTGGAAATCAAAAGAAATGTTTACCTATTGTTACACAATTTGGTATGATGCGGCACCTACTCGTGTCGGTCTGTAGATAGGCTATTGAAAGCCTCCGGGTGCGTGTGGAACAAAGCCTTGACCGACGCGATGGAATGGTGCGGCGATGATGATGATGATAATGATGATGATGGTGATAGCCGTCGTGGGGGCGAACGAAATTCTTCTCACTTTCGGTGTCGATGACGGGTCGTTGGATGGTCCTTTACAAGGCTCGCTTGTAAAGGCCAGTTCCTTCGTTCCAAACGTCGCACTGTGGCACTATTGAACTAGCTGTTACACCAGCTGTAGTGCAGAAAAAAACCACGATCGTGGAGAAAAAAAAACCAAAAACGTAATTCGATTGCGGAGCTAACAAGAGGTGAACTTGCACAGTCGAACGTTCGACAAGGAATGAAACAAATTATTTAAGTTGTGTAACACTGACTAACAAAATAACAAAAACACAATTGAAAAAACAGACTCCTTCCGAGTCATTTGCAAAAGCGTCTTCTTGGACGACATGTTCCGTATACGGCTGGCAAAATGATTCGAAAGGATCTTCGCAACGATATCATCTAAGGCCTGGTGTAGAGGTTCTACTCTATTCAGAGTCCCGCCAGCAGACCTTAAAAAAATTCAAACCTGCCGTGGATATGTCTCTGCGCAGGACACACGTGATTACCGCGCTGCTTGATGGGGCGTCCAAGGAGAAGAATGTTTTCTTAGCTTTCGAATGAAGGAAGGAAACCCTGGCTAAGTGACACAATTCTTGAGTTACAGCGAATTTAAGACTAACATGTACCAAAACATTAAAAGTTCAATAACTCTGTAAACTTTGAGATTTGACCATATGCGTAGAACAATTTTTTTCTTCAAATATCATCCCTATCGCCTCTGAAAATATTTGCACTAAGGAACCGAACACCCTGTACTTTGAAGTGTTTCGCCAAAATCACTCAATCTTCGTTGATCAGAACCATAATCGTAGTTAAATAAAGGGGGAGGCGTTTTTTTCTCAAACCCTTACGTGACAATCTATACAAAAATGTTTGAAGGTCCATACAAAAAAAGTGACAGAGGGTCTAAAAAGTCACTTTTTGGGTAAAACAAAAAACCTTCCAAGTTTCTGAAATTCACAAGCGTCGCTCATAAGTTGTGCCATATGAAATTCTTAAGTTTGTTCGCCTGACCTTATCAAATGTTTTGTTTTTAGGGAAGTGAAAATCTCGAATGAAATTTGTTTATTGCTTTTTTCGTTAATTTCGTAAACAATATTCTATTATATACACAGTTTTGCCTATGAGAGTGCTTTGAAACGGTTCAAAGAAGATATTGAAGAAAAACGTGTATTTTTGTATTATGAAATTGTTTATTCTAATCACATTTCTCTTCACTTTTTCTTCGTTTTAATTCTACATTTTTTCTACAATGTTTTGATTTGTACAAAGTACTGACGAAATTTGCAAATACCTAGCATACGAAAATCGTATCTATCACTAATACAAATTTAGTCCATTTAAATTAAAAATATCGATGTTCAACTTGAAAAATATGAATTTTATAAAGTAAATAGAAAACATGTTTCGAACAAAAATAACAATTTTTGAATCATATTCAAGGCGTGTAAATTTCAAAAATAAATACATACATCGGGTAGGCGAATTTGAACGTGTATTTCCCTCTCCGGACCGTGAGGCCGAGGCAATGTTTCAACGCTAGCAACATGAGCCAATCTTCACATTTATCAGTAGGTTATTTGCTCGATTTTAGTAGCGACACTCTGAGCAAACCCCTTGAACCTGGAACCTGTTAGCACCAAATTATATTCCAGAATTAAGATAACCTAGATTCATAGAATTTATAATATAAATTTAGAACGCAACCAGTAAAATCCAAATATTATTTAACAAAACATGTATTGTTGTATCCAAAATTTGTACGTTTATTCATTATTAATATGATCAAAATAAACATAACATGATTTTTATTTCAAACATCGATGCCACTTGGTCTTAAACATAGAATATGTTTGAAATAAAGAAAAGTTTATGTGTGCGGCCAGAATAAACTAAGTTTATTTTTGGATTTATCTGGAATATTTTTGTTATGACGGTATTTTTTTCTGCGTGGTCGACATGAATGCTATATTAAAATAGTGGAATTAAAAGGAGGAAAAGTGATTATATTTTTGAGCATTGCTGTTGTTTCTATGTTGATTAAGACGAATTTCACGCCAACTCGTCTTCGTGATTGGCAGCACCCTCTCAGAATCCAATGAAACTTTGTGGGTGTGTAGACTATTATCGAATTAGTTTTTGAACCTGGGTTGGAACTAGTTCCAACCTGCGATACCGGAACTAATTGTCAGTTCAAACCTCAATTCGATAGGAGTTACAGAAAAACACATAGACACTGATGTTTGACTCACGACAAGTCAACCCAATTCTGATACCCGATCCAGTTTGGAACTGGATCAAAAACGAATTCGCTATATGTCTTTTCAAGCAACTTTGTATACTTGGTTTTTTAAAAATTTATCCAGGCTACCACTTGAAAAGGGCTTAAGTTTTTTGATCGATTTTTTTTTAAATCACCATAACTCAAAAAGGAAAATACTTACAAAAAAGTGATGTATGAGTGACTTCTAGAAAATCGTTTTAACTTTTATGAAAAAAATTGTAAAAATTGTAAAATCGATTCTTACACGCTAAAAAAATATATTTTAAAATTTAAAGTCAATTTGCAAACAATGGCTATCTTAGAATTGGACGAATTTTTTTCTTAAAAGCGATATTATTGTCTAAAAGTTCGCCATACAGTGCAAGATGGGCACTTTTAAGGAAAAAAAGTTTTTCTAACAACAACTTTTTCATGCCCTATTTTTACCGTGTATCACGCAAACTCGTCTAGTTATGGTATTTAACACTCCTATAGAATCCAATAAAATTAAGCAGTCATAAAGAATTGAATGTATTGAACATCTTTGCAAAAAACAATAATCATCTAGACTAACATTTGAAAAGGATCAAAATCATTAAATTTCCCTATACATCAGTAAAACAGAACCTAACATGTACGTTTAAGTAAAAGTCATTCATAACTGCTTGTTCGGATATTCCTATTTTTAGGGTCGATTCAAGTATGGCGTCGTATATCTTTGGAGGGAGGGGGGGGGGGGGGTGCTTGTGCTGGAAGGAAGGTCAAGATTTGTTAAAGTACGTGTAAAAGTATGAGAAAAATTTTTATAGAGGGGGGCTGATAAATCTAAAAAACATCGTCCGCTCATATTTGTATCGTCTTTAAATGGATATGCATCAAGTCTTATCGAACTAGAAAATTCTTATTTGATAAAACTTGATGCATATCCACCCTCTCGCGGGTCAAATTTGTCACCTTGTCGATGGTGAGAGGGCTTATCTCATGCTATAAACATGCATGTGAGACCAAGAATTTGACCAGTAGTGAAAGTATCACATATTCTGCACATTTATTTCACTGCCACGTCGTAGAACGTTTATATAAAGGCACTAACATCAGGTGTGATACTGGCCGCAATTCACTCTTAGACTTTTTACTTTCAATCAAAGGGAAACGACTAAAAGTACACTTTTCATTTTCGTGGCAACTTATGTTGTTGTTTATCCATTTATTGCATGGAATGAATAACCAAAATACCTGGTTTACCCATGGTGTAATAAGTGAAAGTAATTGCAAAATTTTCGAAAAAGGTGAATGTTTTGATCATGGTAAATATCTGACTGTTCGAAATGAAGCACAAAGCCACAGATAAGTGTTACTTTGTACTGACGATGACAAGCATGTTTATTAGAGATAGGACGCGGAGGGCCCGCTTAGGAAACACGAGTAGTAGATTTAACCTTTCCAAGTAGTTTATTTTAGCAACAGTGCGGAGGGTCCGCTCAGCGAGGGTCTAGTGTTTGACTTATTATAGAAGAGGGGTGTTAATCACAGTAGTTCCATTTCACTTCTGGTTCAGCTCCATATCGGTTTCGTTTCG
Organism: Aedes koreicus; assembly: GCA_024533555.2. NCBI lineage: Eukaryota > Metazoa > Arthropoda > Insecta > Diptera > Culicidae > Aedes > Aedes koreicus. The sequence continues at coordinate 4,933 of JAHHFK020003913.1, read as the reverse complement.
ATTCCGTTTCGTCTCCATTTCGGTTCTATTTCGGGTCCGCTTTGGTTTCGTTTCGATTCCATTTCAATTCCATTACAATTCCATTTCGGTTCTATTCCGGTTCCGTTTCGAATCCGTTTTGCATCCATTTCAATTTAATTTCGATTTCGTTTCGGTTCCATTTCAGTGTAATTTCGATTCCATTTCAATTTCTGCTCAAGAATAAGCGTTTAAAGTAAAGACCCTCTCGTCGGTCAAATTTGTCACCTTGTCGACGGTGAGAGGGCTTATCTCATGCTATAAACATGCATGTGAGACCAAGAATTTGACCAGTAGTGAAAGTATCACATTTTCTTATCATTTATTTCACTGCCACGTCGTAGAACGTTTATATAAAGGCACTAACATCAGATGTGATACTAGCGGGCTATGCCGCAATTCACTCTTAGACTTCTTACTATCAATCTAAGGGAAACGACTAAAAGTACACTTTTCATTTTATTGACAACTTATGTTGTTACTCATCCATTTTTTTATGGAATGAATAACCGAAATACCTGTTTGCTCATGGTATAATAACTAAATGTAATTGCAACATTTTCGAAAGGGGTGAATGTTTTGATCAGGGTAATTATCTGACTGTTCGAAATGAAGCACATAGTCATAGAAAAGTGTTACTTGAGACTGACAAAGACAAGCATGTATATTAGAGATAGGACGCGGAGGGCCCGCTTAGGGAACACCATTGGAACAATAGAATGAACCTTTCCATGTATGAATCCTGGAAAGTGTGAGCTTTTTAGTGGAATGCCTGTAACTGGAAAATTAGAGGAGGAATTGGTAGTTTCCGTTTGATCTCAGCTACATTTGTTGCTTGTCTTGACGGATACGCGTGTTTCGTCTACGGTGTGCGGACTTCTTCAGTTTCGTGTACTAATATCGACTCTCGAGTATTAGTGCATGGCACTGGGGGGGTCTGCGCATTGTGGACGGGATGCGCGTGTCTGTCGGGACGGGCGATGGAGGTGGTTGGGGTTGGCTGGGGGTTGCTAGTCTTTCTTCTTATTTTATCGTTACCTTTCCATGCATTTTATAGCATGTGTCCTCCATACCAGATAATAAATAAATTAAAAAAAAGAAACTAGATAGGAAATAGAACTGTTCTTTTCCAAGTGTCAGATTATTTAGTCAGTGATTTGAAATATTGTTAAGTTTGGGATGGGGATGAGTACTAGATCCAAAGCTAGGCTAGAATTTAAAATGTTGTTGTCTAAATTTAATCCAGTATTTTTTTTTTTAAATCCTTTTTGATTCAAACATTATTACTTCTGGTTCATGCTGTTCAAATTTTGTTAGGTTAGGAATTCGGAATTCTTAGTCAGAGAAACGAAAATATCGTCGTGAAAATATCACCAATAATCTCTCACCTACGCCCTGCATATTATGAACCACTAACACCCTCTTCGCTCTTATTTTCTTATTGATTTCATGATCGAGAACGGCTGTGAAATGGATCGATTGAAGTGCGAAGGACCTACTCAGCGCTAGGCTACATGCGGTTTTGACAAGGAAGTGATCATATCTATTTCAAGAAAAAGTACATGTGAAGCATCCTCGAAAAAATCAAAGACAGCACACAAAGATAAGTATATGCGAAATCAAAACTGTCAAACTATCAAAAACATTCATCTTACTTAAGATGAAAAAGTTATATTACAGTCACTACTAGTTTCAAATCACAAACAAATTAAACATTTCAGATCATTTTGTAGCAACGCGGCCATCTCAATCCAAAAAACACTACAAACCCCTTACCCCAACCTAATCCTTATCACCGCCCATGGCGTTCAAGTAGTCCGCATAGACCAGTTCGCCATTACCCCTCCCTAACCCTCGGCTTTGGATTGACTTGCGCTCTCATTGCCCCACCAAACGCTGCAAAATGAAAATGAAAATGTCATGGGTCAATACTTCAGATATTATGATATAGCGTTTGTTTTCCAATTTATCGTCCTTCTTGTAATATACTTCAAAGTTTTGGTAACAAACAGAATCATCCACCTGATTAAATTGTATTATCACCACAGTTTAAAAACATAAATAATTTATAAATAAGCCCTTTCCAAATGGTAGCCTTGATTTTTCAAACATTCAAAGACCCTTAAAAAATCCAAATTGTCATTATAATTAAATTTAATTGGCTTCTGTGAGGTTTTAGGGCCAAATTATAAGACGAGTTGGCGCGATACACGGTAAAAATAGGACATGAAAAATTTGTTGTTAGAAAAACTTGTTTTCCTTAAAAGTGCCCATCTCGCGATGTATGGCAAACTTTTAGACAATTATATTGCTTTTATTTTTGTCCTATTCTAAGATAGCCATTTTTTGCAAATTGACTTTACATTTTAAAATATTTTTTTTTCAGCAGAACAGAATTGTTAGAATGAATATACTTTTTGGTATTTTGAATAAACAGACTTGGTGTTGGTGCTGTGGGCATTAGCCTGGGACATGGATATATGAAACACAATTATTTTCGTTCCCTATTGATTTTTGGGAGCCTTTTGGTTCCTATAATAACTGTGCAAAATTTCAACTCGATCGGTGAAACTATATTTTAGCGCTCGCAGTTTTAATTTTCCATAGTATTTTATATGGGAAAACTTACCTTTTTAAAGAAATATCTGGCGAGCTGACCCGTTGTCCTCTAAAAATAAATCAATCCCTTAACTTGCTGGTAAATTTTTCAAAGAAACTTTTTTTAGAAGACCGCAAAGCGATTCGACGCTTGTGGAAAAAGTTATTAAGCTGAAACTGATTGCTATCCAATCGAACGGCTCATTGGACTGTTTTTTCTAGCAGCACAGTTCCTCCATGCAGAGTGAACATAAACAAACACAGTGGTTGCTTCGCACAGCCAGCAGCAGGTTGCAGGTGGCAGTGCTGCAAGAGAAAACAGTTCATTGAACCGTTCGATTGGATAGCAATCAGTTTCAGCTAAATAACTTTTTCCACAAGCGTCGGATCGCTTTGCGGTCTTCGAAGAAAAGTTTCCTTGAAAAATTTCCCAGGAAGTGGTTGTACTGATTTATTTTTCAAGGACAATGGATCACCTTGCCAGATTTTTATCTGTAAAAGTAAGTTTTCCCATGGAAAATCCTATGTAAAATTAAAACCACTAGCGCTAAAATATAGTTTCACCAATCGAGCTGAAATTTTGCACAGTTATTACAGGGTCCAAAAGGCTTCCGAAAATCATTAGGGAACTGAAATTTAAATTTTGTCCCAGGCTAGTGGGCATACATGAGATTATGAAGGCAGCTATTTTTTTTACAGCATAATTAGTTCCGCATTATTCATCATAATATCAGTGTTTCATGAAACATCATGTTCAGCGCATCATGCCAGTTCCCAATGACAGGTAAAATTTGTTTGAAACATATAAGTTTATTTTGCTTTTTTATTACGCTACATAGTTTTGGTATGTATTCATTGTATGTAAATCTGATCAAGTGCTTTTTTTTAATTTTTTCTGAAACTGACGCAGAAATAGGAAAAACAAACTTGTGTTTTTTTTATTCAAAATCCTACAGAAAAGCGTGTATGGGATTAGATCAAATCTGTAGAGCGTAGTGTAGATATTGCTATTAGAAAACAAATGAGAGATCTTTAAATCTCACAAATTATGTATTAAATATGAGAGTATTGCTGTACACCATGCACTTTCCATAATCTCATTGATAATTAGCGTGGCTAGAGACCTTTCTGGTGTTTAGTCATCCTTGCTTATCTAACAAAGAAGGGTAAATCGATTCATTGCTCTCCCACTAGTCCTCTTCCCTTTTGTTTATACTGCTTCGACTCAGATGATGCATTATTCGAAGATTTTTTTTTCCTATTCAGCAGAAAATTATCAACTGTATGCAAAATTAGAATCCATTTTCCGTGCGGTTTTACGGTGTTCTCACTCAAACTCTTGCATACTATCGTGCACCAGGCCAAATTTATAAACCTAGGTTTATCAATCAAAATAATGTTAATCCAAAAATTATTAATTATTTTTGGATATTTGAATGACGTGTACATTTAGAATCATACCTCGTTCGCACTACAATGTATATTACATGATGTAGACTATTTTGATGTTAGCATGTATACATCTAGTTTTCACTGAAAATAATGTCAAGATATGTACTAGGTTGTAGTGTGAACGGGGTCTTGGGCTGCAGGTTTAGAAATAAAAACGAGATAAACATTATGTATCGTTAGTACTGGTAAAATGTGTCAGTTTTCAGCAATTTAATGGAAAAACGAACATAACTTTAAGTTATTTTTGATGCCCATTTCAAACAATTTAAAAGATGTTCTGTACAAAGAACAATCAAAGAGGATCGTGGTTTTCGATATTTAGATCTACTACAATCAATAAATCAATTGAGTTGTTATTATTTAGCAAAATTACAACTGTATGGATTGTGACCCATCATTGTGTATTGTAACCTACAATACAATATTTTTTCTACAAATTAGTTTGATGAACTAGGTCCGAAGGTCATCTCGAGAGTTTTAAGACCATTCTTACTGTAATCTGCTTTCGAAAAACAATCCGGGTTACGAATTCACAAACGTAAGAGAGATTCCTCCCTTAGCTCTTAGGAAAGGGTCCTCCCTTAGCTCAGTCGGTAAAGGCGCAGCTACAAAGCAACACCATGCTGGAGGTGGTTAGGAATTTTACGTAAAGGAAAATTTCTCGACTCCCTGGGCATTGGGTATGATTGTACTTGCCACACAATCATACGAATGAAAAATGGTACTTAGCATCGAAAGCTTTCAATTAATAACTGTGGATAGAATACTAAGTTGAGAGCAAGCAATAAGCTAATTGTGAAAGCAATAAGCTTGAAATGCTAAAGACGAAGAAGAAGGAAAGATTCCTTGTTGAAATCATCAATTC